>OU898281.1:149076808-149676808 GCA_918026665.1 Diabrotica balteata | reverse complement strand
GAGCGAATCTTGGAAAATCCGATAGCAAGCCAGACAAAAACAGCGTTGCATCGAAGAAGCTGAAGAAAGTGTATTGTCGTATGTGATTCATGTACATTAACAATTAACAAATGTAAAAGAAACTTCTTCCAAAATGATGATTTTAATGGAAAATTTTAAAAATTAACATTGTAAATTTTTCCGCTTTCTTTATAAAAATTATAATAAAGTCGTGATTTTTAATATTTTGTATTACCACCTTTATTTTGAATCGCACTCCTAATTCTATTTGGCATTAAATTGATCAAATTCTGGATGTTGCCTTGAGGAAAAGCTTATCATTCTTTTATAAGCGCCAATAAAAGCTGCTCACGATTTATTGGAGCAGGTATTCTGTTTCTTACTCTTCGTTTGAGTTGGTCCCAAACATGCTCAATCGGGTTCAAATCTGGGCTTTAAGCCGGACAATTTATTTTTGGCACACCGACGGTTTTCAGATACTGCGTTACCATCCTGGCTACTTGTGGCTGCGCGTTATCCTGCATCAAAAATAAAGTTTTCGCCCATAAATTCAGCAAAAGGCATTACATGCTCGTCTAGAATTTCGGTAATGCACCTGTGAGCATTCAACGCTTCTCTATTAATAAACATGAGATCAGTACAGCTCTTCGAATGAAATGACTGCCAAAATATTACAGAGCCTCTTCCAAAAGCAATATCGTTCCCCACGTCTTCTATACGTTGTGATGCGACCCTCTAAGCCACAACTCAAGTCAACGTTGTCAATGTGCTGCTGTTAATAAAGGTCCTGTTGCTGGGCATCGAGCCCTTAGAATTTTTCTTACTGTAGAAGTGCTTAATGTCCACCGTGAGCATTTTGAAAACGTTTTTGTATTGCTCTAGCCGTAAAGAACCGATTTTGCAAAGAAGTACGTTGTAAAGCTTGAGCATGGTCGTCGTTCGTGAGATCCAATCTCTACGAATCGTTAAAATGTTTTTTGGATCATAGAACGACTGACTTCGTGCTGTCTGGTCACTTCTCTTTGACTCATTTCATTATCAATTAAAGTAACAATTTGAACAGATCTACCAAATCTCTCAGCCATGGTTTTACATGTAAAATTGCCCAAGTTCACTCTTTATGCAACTGTACACTAATGAAAGATTTTAAACACAGAACAGCCATATTCCAAGAAAAACAACGTACAAACAACACGTACATTCTCTGAAGTCTCTGAAGTGATATTAATTTTGCGAAGTTATTACTCTTAAATGACCTATCTGCACCCATTGGCAGTGCCTAAAAGTGTTTATGCATTGTGGGAGTTTATTTACAATAGAATAAATTGCAAAATCTTAAAATTATTGAAAAATTCTTATAAAATTTTAGGTGGCCCCTTTTTAATGACGCGCAGTGTACATATAAGACAATTTTTTACAAAGTGCTAATACTATGAACATTATTGTATATAGTATACACTACAGTGTTAAATAAATCTAATGTTTAGAATTTCATACATTTTGGATCAACCGTTACTTATAACACATGCTTTTAAAACTACTTATATCTTGTTTTATTTTGAATAATTTAAATTATCTGCTTCAAAAAAGACGCAGTGTATTTTTAAGAAAGTAAAACAATACTTACGCTTTTTTTAATGCCATTCTGGATGGAGAAAGTACTAAATTTGCGCAAAGGGTTGACTACAGGCATCTCCTAGAACCGAACCGAAACCACATATACACACCGAACAAACTACGAAAGAAATAAACCGAATATCGTGATATTTTATAGTGCTATAAGTAAAACAAATACAATAAGCGTGGAATTGTGGCAGTATATTTAATGTTTATAGAAGTAATTAACGAAAAGTCTTGTTAGGGGGAATCTGTGAGAATTTGAATTCAATGTGTATAGCAGATTTGCGTAATAACCTAAGATCGTTTTATAAAATATTGCTTTTATTATAATGAAAGCTCCTATTATAGACAAAATGCCTTTTTGCCTATTTTACCTACTTTTGCCTACTCTATTTCCACAGTTAGTCTAACAGTTAAGGTTGATTAATTCTCTTCTTCTAAATGTGCCTATCTTCTAGAGTTGTTGGCAACCACATTGATCCATCTTATTCTATTCACAGCAGCTCGAAGTAGATCAATTGATTGATGGATTCGACCGTTACTTGATGGAAATTCATTTTATGTAAAAATAAAACACTGAAAACTTTGTTTTCAAACAAGGTAACACTACTATTGCTATAGATAAAATAGAATATAATAACAAAACAATAGAATTCTTAAATAATCAAAATATTGAAACTTTACACAAAGATCCGACAAAAAAATATTAAAAACAAATTAAGCTAGCGTTAGAAAATTCAAAATCAATACTAAATCCAATAGAACAGAAATACCACAATATCATGAACCCACAGCCTCCTAAATTATACTCTTTCATTAAACTACACAAACCGGATCACCCAATAAGACCTGTAGTTTCTTTTTATAAAACTCCGTCATAATAAATTTCAAAATAACTGTTAGAGATTATTTTAGAACACACCAAATTTTCACCTAAATTTACCATAAAAAATACAATAGAACTAGTTAATAAAATACAACATTTTCAATTATCTAACAACTCCAGATTAATTTCATTTGACGTAAAAAATCTTTTTCCTCGTATCCCTCCTACAGAAATTTTTATTCTAGTAAAAAACCTTTTAGACCAAAATAGTACAAATCCAATAATTACGTCTGAAATTTTACATCTTGAAGTTTGCATAAACCAGGACTACTTTGAATTTAATAATAAAATATATACAAGTAACAGTGCAGGACTTATAATGGGCAATCCTCTAAGCCCATTGCTATCAGATATTTTTATGGATCACCTAGAGACAAAGATTTCAAAACATCCCGTATTCAAACAGTTTTTATATTGGTGGAGATACGTAGATGACGTACTGGTATGTTTCAGGAACTAACAGGCAACTCGACCAATTTTTATCGTATATTAATTCACTTCATAGTCATATTGAATTTACAATAGAAACAGAACAAAATCAATCCATAAATTTTTTAGATTTAAAAATTAGCAGACTTCAAAACAAACATGACTTCTCCATATTTCATAAACCTACCCATACTGACACGACTATACACAATTCATCATCCCATCCAACACAACATAAACTGGCAGCTTATCATAGTATGTAACATAGATTAACAGAAATTCCGATGTCAAAATACAACTTTGAGACAGAATTAAATATAATTAAGCAAATAGCAGTAAACAACGGATACAACGAACAAACAATTAATAAAATGTTAAATCAAAAACTACACAAGAAAGCCCTGAAATTAGTATTTCCACCACCAGAGAAAAAACCCAGTACCTTCTGCTCGATTACATATACAGGCAAACACATAAAAAAGAAAGGAATAACACCAGCTTTCCGAACAAATAACAACCTAGGCAAATATTATAAAAATAACAAGAGCCAAAATAAAAAACACTTAAATAGTGGTGTGTACAAACTTCAATGTGGCGACTGCCGAAAAACTTACATCGGTCAAACTGGTAGAAACTTTGATAAACGAATAGCAGAACATAAAAGGGCTTTCAAGAATAGAAAAACAGTTTCGACATACGCACTTCACCTTCTAGATCATAATCATTCTTTTAATGACAAATTTAAAAATCTTCACATTCAAAATAAAGGCCTTAAGCTATCTTTGTTAGAATCTATGGAAATCAACAAATTAAAAAACACAGATACAATTCTAAATGACCAACTTGGGACAAACAGTTCTCCCCTCCTCAACCTATTTCATTAGAGACTATAAATTTGTAAACTCAAGCCAAAAATAGATCACTTGAGAAAGACAATCAGCCGAAACAGCTGTAGTGATAAGATTTAAAATAAATTTTGTGGAAGTTTGAAAACAAAATTTTCAGTGTTTTATTGTTAAATAGATCAATTGATGTTAGAGCAGTCCATTTCCTAAGATTGGCCAGCCAGGATATAAGTCTACGTCCAGGGCCTCTCCTATTCTCAATCTTGCCAATCAACTGCAGAAGTCGGTATTTATCATTATGCATGATGTGGCCAAACTAAGCGAATTTTCTGCTTATTTTGGTGTTAATATTTTCTTTGTCTTCTCTTAGCCTCTGGAGAATAGGTGTGTTACTTGTGTGGTGTATATATGAGACCCTCAACATACGTCGGTAGCACCACATTTCAAATGCCTCCAATCGTTTTATGGAATCTTCTGTAAGGCTCCAGCTTTCTCTTCCATAGAAGACGTAACATATAAGAATTCTTACTCGTATATTGATTCTTAAAGATAAGTTGCAAAGAATGTTCCTAAGACTCTTGAAAGAGCTTCTGGCTTTTTCAATACGAGTTTTTATTTCGTAGCTGTGATTCTAAGTATCCTTAATATTGCAGCCCAAATAGCATATTTTTTTCCACCCTTTCTAACGGTGTATCTTTAATTGTAATTTGAGCGTTTATGCCGATGTTCTTACTAACATTCATTATTTTAGTCTTCTTGCAATTCAGTTTAAGGCCGTATTTAATATATGCTTCTACAACGTTATTCATCATTCTTTGGAGCCCCTGCGCACTATCTGCCAGCAACACTGTATCGTCTGTATATCTAATATTGTTGATTATTTTACGCAGCATAATGACAACTGATCCCACTTTTAATTGTAAATTTTTAGGTGAGAGTTCGGGCAATTCCAATGAATTCAAAAACTCTGTAGGATAGTTGACTACGTCATCCTGATTCATAACTATGTCAACTGATTTGAACAAAAACAACTTTCTTGGAAGAAAATTCTGAATGGTCAGCCTGAAATTTTTGCCGAAAATAACCACCGGTCTTACCCTGTGTAGCTGATTTTATACCCTCAATATCGGCGGGAACGGTATGCCCGGAAATAATCTGAGTGGGATCGGTTGGCGTGTGGGTCGCTGAAGCAGCGGTCATCATGTTGCCGTTGTTGGCAGTCTTTTAGCGTAATCGCACGTGTTTAAGCTGTTAGGGCGTTTTTCACTTCAAATTTTAAGGAGCGGAAACGAGAGATGGTTTTTTGCTTTTTCGAAATTTATTCTGTAACCTGTCTGAATAAGATGTGAGGCTAGGGCTGACGTAGTATCGGAATGTTTTACAAATATAGAATGTATGTAAATATGGTTGTAGATTCGTCGGTTTGTCTGTCCTATGTATGTACGTGGACAACTGTCACACGGTATCTCGTAGACGCCATGTCTTCATTGTGGATTTGGTCTTTGGTCTTTTAGTCTTGGATTTTGGATCTGACGAGATTAGACAACTTGGAGTGAGTAGTGAAGATAATTTTGATGTTTGATATTTAGACCTTTGATAAAAGTCAGAAAAGTTTTGGCTTAGTCGGAATGCATGGTTTCTTTGTTTGGATAGAATATTGTTTAGATGTTTTTGAATGCTTCTATTGCTTTGGGTCTTGTGGTAGCCGTTTTGTAACAGTGTTTGCCTTATTTAATTAATTTCAGATGATTTGTGGTTGTCGTCGCCAAGTTTTATGGAACGGGATACAAGATTGTTGAAAACTGAATTGAGTTGGGCGAGGTGATGATGTTACTGGGCATTCAGATAACGGTTTGTATGGGTGGGTTTTCGGTACACAAAATAGGAAAAACTGTGAGGTGAGTGTTTCTGAATAAGAATATTACGAAATGGCAAAGACGTTTCAGACTCAACTTCCCAAAATTACAATTTTTTTAAATTTTAAAGAACTGAAATGTGTGGTGTTGTTTAATGTGGAGGAAATTTTTAGTTTTTTTAGGAAATTTAGAATAAAGAGCCAATTTTTCTATATAATTTTTTTTTCTGCTATCTGTCTATCTGTCTCTAGCGAGATATCTAGATAATTGTTTTTATAATATTAGCTTTTGCTAATATGATAATATTAAACTAGCTTATTACTGACTTAACTACATTTTATAACACACACAATAAAGTTTACAGTACATTAAAGTCTGTTGATATCAATTTATTTTTATTATTTTTCTTTTTCACATATTGTAATAATTTTTCCGAAGACACAGTTACTCTTTCGTCATTGGAGAGTTCCTCTTTTATTAGCACTAATAATAATTTCAATCATTCCAGTCTTGATCTTCTTCCTGATGATTTACCAGAATCCTGGTTTTTAACACTCCTCTTGCTAACATTGATTGCTTATTTCTTTGTAGCAACTTCTTTCTTGTACATTTTTTAGAAATTCGTTCATTTTCTATCTTGAAATTCCCTTTGAGACACTTTTCTTCTTTTTTTTGTTCTGATAAAACTAGTTCTAGTTTTTGAATCATCTTTATAGAGGTGTATGTATACAAGAAAGCAGATCCTTTTATTAAATTACTTTCTTTATCAGCAGGCTTGTAAGACGAAGCACTTCGTAAAAGACTAAAATATAGACACCACACAAGATGAATCTTCCAAGTACTTGTTGTACACAATACTTCTTGGAGAAATAAGATACCTTGAAAGAATCCTATACGTTGGAAGACTTGTCTTTGTTTCTTATCATCGGGTGGATTTGAAGCAGTAAT
Organism: Diabrotica balteata; assembly: GCA_918026665.1. NCBI lineage: Eukaryota > Metazoa > Arthropoda > Insecta > Coleoptera > Chrysomelidae > Diabrotica > Diabrotica balteata. The sequence goes on along the minus strand of OU898281.1, from coordinate 149,670,224 downwards.
TCGGTCACTTTAAACTTGATGGTGAATGGCAAAGAGGTGGCCTCAAAAAATATGTGGATTTTAGGGTTTAAAAGGCGGTAGATAAAGAATAATTATCAGGTTTTAAGAGGCCTCATGAAAGAGGAAAAAGCCAAAAATTCGCAGTAAATTATTCTTAATTCTTCATAAAGTAATTTTTTTTTATTTGGCAAAACCTTTTAAAAAGTTCTTCTTAGATTGTCAGCAAAACTTTTTAAATTTTTAAATTAGTTCAAGCAAATAAATTGATTCAATGTAGCAAACTTTTCAATGTTTTGTGGATTGTAGGAGAACAATCTACTTTTTGAGTATTAGAAAATATACCTGGATTGTTGTATTATACCCGGAAATGCATGGATTATGTTTAAGGACAAAGAAATGAACAGTTAAAAGGTTAATGAATACAAAAAGTGTTAAGGAACATTTTTTAAATAAAGGTTTATTTACCGAATGACGAAATTTGAATATTTCGCATTTATTAGGGCAGATAAGGATCGGTTAATATGCAAGTATTGTAAGAATTGTTGTTCATATATTTAAAAGATAATGAAACAAGGTATTTAGACATTTATAGTAAACAAGGATATAAATATACACGATGTTGAATGCGTGAGAAAATAAGAGAGTGGGGGAGAGGGACTATGACATCAGAAAAATTCTCTTAATCGCAAAAGATAAAATTTTTTAGAAATTTATATCTTCTAATGTTTTTGTTCTTTTCTTAGATATAATTTTGCATCAATTAATATATATATATGTATATATATATATATATATATATATATATATATATATATATATATAGAATGACTATACACCCCAGCGTGGGGTTAAACCGCAAATGCTTTCTAGATCCTATTTCTTAAGTGGATCAGTCTTTTTTTTGTTTATCTTATCTTCTTGACAATATCTCTCCATTTTTTCCTGTCTCTAGTTTTTCCTCTCCATTCACTGACTCCTGCCCTTTGGAGGTCTTCTTCAACTTCTTGCAGCCACTTTGATCTCGGTCTTCCCCTTCTCTTTCTTCCTCCTGGATTCCATTCTATCATTGCGTATGTCACTGCCTCATCGCCTGCTCGCCAAATGTGACCTAACCATCTAACTCTGCATTGCTTTATTTTAGTTACGATGTCTTCCTTAAGTTCTTCCTTAATTTCTGCATTTGTTCTGCTTCTATATTCATTTTGCTCTGTTCTGATTGGTCCTAGTATGGTTCTCATAATCTTTCTCTCTGCAATTCTTAAGTCTTCTTCATCTTTTTTAACCATCGTCATTGTTTCCCCTGCATATAATAGTATTGGTCTAATTATGGTGTTATAAATGCTCATCTTGCTTTTTTTAGTCAGTGTTTTGCTTTTAAGTAATCTTTTGTTTGCAAAATAAGCTTTATTCGCTGCTAATATTTTTTCTTTTATTTCGGATTTCCTTTCTCCGGATTTACTTATTGTAACTCCTAGGTATTTGAAGTATTCTACTTCTTCAAACTCGAAACTTCCTATTTTGATCTTTTCCTTTATTGGTTTTTTCCCTAATCTTAATATTTTTGTCTTTTCTTGATTTAATCTTAGCCCCATTACCTCGCCTTTCTCTCTTATTTCTTCAAGCATTTCTTTCATTATTTTTCTGTTCTTTGCAATAATAGCAATATCATCTGCATATGCAATTATTTGACCACCTCTTGTTCTGAGATTTCCTTTATTTATATTTCGCAGTACATATTCTAATGCTAGATTAAATAGCGTTGTTGATAAGGCATCTCCTTGTTTCATCCCTTTATTTATCCTGAATTCCTCTGTCTCTCCTCTTTGTGTCTTTATGCTTATTTTTGTAGTTCTCATTGTCATTTCTATTAATTTTCTGAGTTTATGTGGAATTTTTAATTTTTTAAGTGCTGTCATTAATACGTTCCTTTTAATAGAATCAAATGCCTGTTTGAAGTCTATGAATAACATTTCCAGTTCTAATTTATACTCGTTTGCTTTTTCCATTATTTGTTTTATTGTGTGTATTGCATCTATTGTAGATCTTCCTTCTGTGAATCCACATTGGTACTGTCCTACTGTCTTCTTTGTGATCTTTGATAACCTCTTTTTTATTATTGATGTCAATATTTTATATGTTGTATTTAGTAATGTTATTTCTCTATAATTTTCACAGATTTGTTGGTCTCCCTTTTTATGTACTGTTATGATCTGTCCTACCTCCCAGTCACCTGGCATTTTCTCTTCTTTCCCCCGTATTTTATTAGTTCCATATTAATTCCATCCAGTTAATAGTATTATTAAAGATTTAAATATTATTCAAGATTTATCTAATTGAACAGTTGGAAATTTCATAGTTAATTTTTAATTTTGAGATTATCGGTTTAAGCCAGATATTTTCTTTATTCGTTTTTCATACAAAATTTATACGTGATAATTTTGTGATTTTTATATTTGTTTAACGCTACTGTACTTAAGGCTGTTTTATCGGTGCACCAAAACCTAGGAACTGTTATTTACCGACAAAATGTCTCGAAATTTGGACACAATATTCGAAACTATGTTGCTTTTAAAATGATGGTTTTACTTTTTTTATTTTTTTGAAACTTCTGTTGAAAAATTGAATTATACTGTTCTATTATAACCAAACTTTTTACGCCCATCACTTGAAAGAGTTTTTTTTTCTGTAATCGTTGATTTTTTTTTCACCTTTCTGTGTCCAGTAATAATCGATAAAAGCGTGTTCAAACTTTGAAGAAAATTGCTAAAAATACTAAAATCTAATAGTGAAACGTGTTACTCCTCATTGTCGCTTAGGTTCACCGTTTTCGTCTTCGTGACGTCAAATCTCATGAGCGTACGGTCAGTTAGTTCGTGTTAAAACTAATTTGAATGGAGGCAATTCATTTGTTGCCCGTTTGCCGACGCCACTGAGTAAAGATAGTCTCGTGTAAGCAGTGTAGAAATGTAAGTGATACGCCCATTTCAAATCGCAGTCTGCTTGAACTGCTAAAACAGCCTTAACCTCTTTGGAAAATGTTACATTTGCTCCATACTGCTATATGGTACAGAAACCTGGACCAAAAGGCCAATGTGATAAATCGATTGAAGGCCTTTGAAATGTGGGTATTTAGAAGACTACTTAGAATTCCCTGGACAGATCACGCAATAAACGTCAAAGTATTAAATCGAATGGGCAGAGAACGAGAATTGCTGCCAATAATAAAAAGAAGAAAAACTGCTTATCTGGGTCATATATTTCGAAATTCCAAGTACCAGTTCTTAAAGCTTATTATGGAAGGGAAGATAGAAGAAAAACGGGGCATCAGAAGAAAGAAATACTCATTGCTTAAAAACATAAAGGATTGAACAAACCTCAATGACCATTCACTCTTTAGAGCCACACAAGATCGAGAGGAGTATGCCAGAATTGTCGCTAACATCAATTAATTGGATAGGGAACCATAAGATAGTAGGTGGACCTACTTACAATATACCATGGATATATGTAGTCCAATATACCATGGAGGATGTAGTAGGGGACCTACTTACAATATACCATAAATAAAAATAAAAATAAAAACATTTATTTCACTAATAAAATGAATACATGTCAAAAATAATATCTTAGCCTTCTTTCTTCTTCTGCGTTCCTCTCTTGCACCGCCAGCATTTGATTATTCTTCCTCTCGGTTCCTGGATTTTTCTGGGTGGTGTCCTCGTCTGCTTCTGTAGGTACTGTATCGGCAAACGTACCTACTTCCCTGCATGCCTGGCTTCTAGTCCCTGATCAGGTGGTCGATCAGTCGATGTGTGGATCTGTGTATCCTCTGGATCCTGTTCTTCTCGAGGATATCCCTGGTCTTTCGTAGTCTTCTTGTGGCCTGGTTGAAGAACCACCTGGTTCTATTCTCGGCCACCTTCCTCAGTGGCGTGTATCCTAATCTATTCCTGATGGTGGCGTTGGTAACTCTATCCTCCCATGATGTTCCGTCGATGATTCGGTAGCATGAGGTCTCAGTTGCTTCTAAGTTTCTCCAGTTGGATTCCGCAATGGAGCTCCATACTGGTACAGCATACAGAATCACCGACCTAATAGATGCTTGGTAGAGTTGTATCTTCTTCGCCTTTGATAGTGGACTGGACCTTAAAATGAAAGGAAGTATTAGTTTTTTAGCAGCATATGCTTTTACCTTTGTTTTTTGTGTATGCACCCGGAAGTTGAGTCTTCTGTCGAGATGGACACCTAAGTATTTGACCGTCTCTGATTTATGAATTCTGTTGCCTCCTACTGTGATCTCGTTCTGTGGTGGTCGTTTTTCCTGGGTGAATATGATAAACTGCGTCTTTTCTGCGTTGATTTTGATTTTCTATTTTTCCGTGAAGTCCGTGATTTTTTCCAGGTGGTACTCCATGTCATCTATGATTCTTTTTTCGTCTTTTCCGGGTGCATACACTGCTGTGTCGTCTGCATACAGGGCTGTAGAAGTCCTAGGATCTGTTGGAAGGTCTGAAACAAAAATGTTATATAATATAGTTGATAAAATGCTGCCCTGAGGCATTCCTTCCTGGATTTGTTGGATCGTTGACATCTTTTGGTCAGCTGAAACTTGAAAAGTTCTATTAGATAAATAAATATCACAAATATTAAGTAAATAGTGCGGAAGTCTAGCCTTGTCCATCTTGTAGATTAATGCCTTCTTCCAAACTGTGTCGTATGCTTTTTCTATGTCCAGTATAGTCTTCTGTTTCCTTTACCATTATACCATTATACCATTATTACCAATATACCATTCTGCAATCTGCAGGGTAAAGAATCATTGTTTTTATTGGACGTTTTTTATTGTTTTGTATTTTGCGATGGAAGAGATGATATAGTAAATGTATTTTGTTCACTGTCTTAAGCAATCGTTTGTATCGCATACTGTTAGAGTATCATTTTTATTTTCACCATATAAAGAGACTAGAAGACCTGCGACAACGACAGTGGGAAAGATAACTCGTCTTTCTCATTGAGAAAATGCTGTTCCTCTAGCTAGCTCAGGATGTTTCTGTAAACTTTTGATGATTTTAAGTTCATTTTACGATTAAAATTAATAAGAGTAAAGTTGTAGACAATTTATTTTTTATAAATAGTGTCTAATAAAATTTTTTGTAGGTTTGTAGTTTACGAGGTACAGCGCGAAAACCCTTTGCTCCCTTTTTTCAAGACGGCGAGCGGCGGTCGGGACAAGAGTGTCGATCCTACAAACTTGAACCTAAATTGACTCCATAATCACCAAGTCGGCATCACAGTTACATTAAAATTCTCGGTCAAATAGTCCTCGCTGGAGTGCAGAGCAATTTTTTTGCTCGGCAGGCAACGTGTTAAGAAAATAAAATTACATCCTCTAAAAAATGCACGCTAGGGCATAAAAAATGTAAAATTTCAATGAACTAAAACGAATTTGATATTTTTTGTCTGATTTCATGTATTGCAGCTTTTTTAAATTTTGTAAAATTCTTGGTAGCTCTAAACAGTTTTAAATTTATACTTCAGTGAAAAAGAAACTCTTAATTTTTGAAACTTAAAGAAATTTCAGTAATTGGTATTTATTTATAACAATATGGAATGTATAATTTATTTAGGGAAATATGCGCTTAGTTTTTAATTTACGTATAAAAACATTGTCACCGGAATGTCGTACGTCGTTTCCCTGGAAAAATCTTCAAAGCAAATACCTATTTATCAGCGTCTTGTATATCAAACCAAGAAATATGACACATAAGCATCTGATTTCCTATTTTTAGAATAAATTGATATATTCGACGCAAGTTTACAGGTTACACGGTGATTTTGTGGTTGAATTTTCATATATTAGGGCAATGACAAAGTCAAATATACATTATTTTAAATATTGCGTTATATGTATTACTTTTAAGTTATAAATACTAAATTAGTAAGTATTTTAGGTAGTATGTTGCTTAAATGACCAAAATTTACGTGTTGGAAACTTTACTATTACTTTAGTAATATGTAAATAGACTCTTTTAATTATTTTACTGTTATCCTGTGAGTCATATGAGCTTTAGTTTCCATTTGACATATCAATTGTATTTCTTTTTGTTTTATTTTAATTCAATAATACGAGTTTAAACTTATCCTTCAAGCAGCTTCACGTAAATATGTTACATCGAGCAAGTTTCTAAATGTGCAGGGAATGTCATCTTGTAAGCAGTGGCTCACCCAGGGGGGTTTTGGGGTTAAACCCTCCAGGACCCTATTCCGACACTGCTATTCACAAATTTTAAGGACTTAAACTGCTGGAGAGGTAGCATAAACAATTTCGGTGCTCAACCAAACCCCCCCCCCCCTCAACCAAACTGCTTGTAAGTTTAATTGGTCATACCCTTATAATCATATATAAGTTGGAAGCAGAAATGTCGAAAATTAAATGGGATAGGCCTTAGCGAGGTAAAACTTCTTCTTCTTTTGCTTATAGTCTATTTGCTTTTTGTCTGTCAGATAATATTGGATAATAATAAGGTCTCCAAATTCAGCTTGATCGTATTCACGAGGTAGGAGAGGACATGGGCATTAAAATAAACTCGAACAAAACCAAATTTTATCGGACCAACTAGATCCAGACATAGAAATAAAACGTATGATAGCAATAACTAAAACTACCTTTATTAAAAATGAAGTCATTTCTTTGCTATAACCATCTCAGTTTAGAACTAAGACAAAGAATGGTTAAGTGCTATGTTTGTTCAGCACTTTTGTATAGTGTAAAAGTGTGGATGTTAAAAGTATTGGTCATGAACAATATTGAAGCGTTGGAAATGTGGAGAAAGAAATGTGTGTAGAAAAACTAATTAAGAAGTACTAAGGAGCGTCAACAAAGATAGAGAACTGCTAAAGACTGTTTAAAAATCGAAAAATGTCTTATATGGGACATATAGTAAGGGGAAGTAGATATTAAATATTAAAACTGATCCTTAAAGGCAAAATAGAGGGCCGTAGAAGTGTAGGAAGAAAACAAGTTTTTTCTTGGCTAAAAACGTTCGTGAATGGACTCAGATATCAAATGCAGGACAATTATTCCATATTGTAGAAGATCGAGAAGCGTTTGCAATGGTGATCGTCAAGGTTGGATAACTCTGATAAGGCACGCGAAGAAAAAGAAGAACTTATAAGAGTTTTTGTCCGTTCTCCTATCAGGCGCGGCTCCATGTGTATGATGGATGCTTTTTGGGTATTCGTAACACCAATACCCAGAGGTTAGCATTAATACTTGCCGTGGAAAAAAAACTGACACCTGGCAGTAGGTATAAAATGCACATCCATAAAAACGGAGAATAACAATTTATGTTTAGGATCGCTACCTGAAGATCGCCAGGGTAGATCTGGAGCTGGCGCTGGACGTGACAGCATGCGGGACGTCGGTGGCAGGGTGTTGAACCACAAATGAGACAAACAACAACAAGAGCTCTACTCGCTGAAGGTGCTGCGCTGGAACATCAGCCGACGCTCACTCAAGCATGACGACCGAGGCAGCGCATAAAATGGACTGTGTCCATAAACGAAAATATTTTGCGCTTAGAAGTTAGTAGCAACCGGAAATGCGACAATATACTTTTTGAGCAAGCAGAGAAGGAAACTTAATTCCACTGTAGAAAATGCAAATAAATTCTACCCAAGCCAAGAAGAAATTCATGAGTTTTGGGGAAACTAACTTTCGACATCAGCTACTTATAACAACAATGCTGGATGGATTGAACAAACGACTAACAACTGTCAACACTACAGTAATATTCCTTGTGAATCTTTCACTACTGAAGAAGTCTCAAAAAATTATTAAAGAACTTCATAACTGGAAATCTCCTGGACCAGATGGAGTTATTAATCATGTTATTTTTAATTCGCCGGAAATACCACCATTTCTTACTCGGGGAACCACGTATCTAATACCGAAGGATCAAAATAACACCCAAGATTCAGCCAAGTACCGCCCAATTACTTATCTTCTAACTTTGTACAAATTGGTCATATCCTGCGTAGCCCAGAGTATCTACCAACACTGTTCTCTAAACAATATCATAGAGCCTCAGAAAGAATGCGCTAAGGGTTCCATGGGCTGCAAAGAACAACTTATAATCGACTCAGTAATTTCCAACCAGGCGTACACTAAAAAAAGGAACCTTTTCACTGCCTTCATCGACTACAAGAAGACCTTTGATTCAGTACCGCATGAATGGCTTCTCTCTCTTCAATCCTGACCCCCCAGGGGGAGTGTAGTGGTCGACGTGATGTCGTGTATTGTCCGTCTCCAGAGATCTCTGTCTCTGGTCATTTCTTTTAATCGGTCATATCTTAATAGTAAAAATGTATTTAAGGCATTAAATACGTACGCCTATTCTGCGCTGAGCTACTCATTTGGTATTAAAAAGTAGCCAAAAATGGATATAAAGGGTCTTAGGCGAAAAGTAAAAACACTTCGCACAAAGGCGCAAAAACATCATCCAAGTAGTGCAGTAAAGAGAACAACATTACCGCGGTATCAAGAGGGAAGAGGACTTATGGATATAGCTGAGCAATTGGATAAACAAATTGTTAATTTAAGAACTTATTTTCAGGTACAGGCTGAGACATCTCCTTTACATCGATCAATTTGCCAAGTAGATGATACAACGCCGCTTAAACAGAGGGAACAAGAAATGCGCAAGAAACTACCTGACTCAGCAAGAAAAAATGCGCACCTGGATGAGTAAACCTCTGCATGGTCGACATCGCAATGAGATCAGCCAAATTATGTCGACAATACAGCGTCGAACGATTGGTTGACATCAGGAAAGACGTTTCCTGAGACTGAGGGTTTCCTACTTGCCATTTAGCATCAGGTTATTCCAACTAAAAATTACCTGAAAGATATTGTTAAAGATTCTCAAGTCAAAAATGACAAATGCCGATATGAATGCCAAGCCCAAGAAACCATCTAACATCTTACCGGTGGCTGCCAGACATTTGTCGGTACTGATTATAAAGAACGCCATGACTCAGTAGGAAAAATTATTTACCAAGAACTAGATGACAAACTGGGACTTCTCCAAATCGACCATCTTCCTTATTATCAATACGTCCCTGACAGAATGTTTGAAAATGACAACTACAAGCTATACTGGACCGTACTGTGCTTACAGACCAACCAGTGGTGCATAATAGACCGGATCTCATACTAGTTAATATAATTACTAGGCAAACAACGCTAATTGATGTGGCGATACCCAACAACAATAATCTTCGTGTTAAACAGAACGAAAAGATCGCCATGTACAGGGATCTGGAAATTTAAATACGAAGAGAATAGAAATTATCCAGACAATACCTATTATTCTCTCTACTACTGGAGTGATTCCGAAGAATCTCCTACAAAACATAAAACAGCTAGTTTTAAATGAACATCTTTATAAAGCCATGCAGAAAGCTGTACTGCTCTCAACGTCCAGATGTGTACGAAAATTTTTGGGAGATACTCCAGCATACTAAGTCACCTAGGGCTCGATAACACGGAAAGAGTCCCACCAGAACTCAATCCTTTTGATACTGTAGTATGTAGGTATCTGGGATGAGTGAATTTTCCCCTTAGAGGGAGTGTGAGCCGTATGGCTAAATCTGGATAATAATAAAAATATTTAGTGAAGCCTACACACAAATGAAAGCAAAGAGAATAGTCATGTATCATAATGATTATGATTATGTATATAAGAGTATTTTTATGTTTAAAATAGTAGGGTATTTCCCCTTTTAAAAGAAAGTTGAAACAGTATTTAGCAAAAAAGACGTCTGGTAGTTTTGCTATGGAAGTTTTGAACATTTGAAATGAAAGAAATCACAGAAAAAAGTAATACTAAAGACGGCTACAACCCCTCGAAAAATATTGATACGAATTCATTGCAGTTTTAGGGGCCCAGACAAAAAATACTTTTCAAAAGAATTTTATCAAAAGTGCAAAAGCCGATAAACGTTTAACAAAGATCGGTAATTAAAAAGTCCTTTCAAAATACGCATTATCAACCACTCTTTACGTTTAGTGTTTAAAGTAAGCTACTCTGTACAAACCTCCTTAGAGAATTGATTCTGTGTATCGAAGTGAGGCTCCAGGTCAATAAAAATATTGGCAAATATTCAAATGAGGTCTACAGTTTTAATAATGTTAAGTGGACGATATGAATCACGTCGATTTCAGAGTACTTTGAGCGAAGTGCATAGCGTAATAATATGTTTGGATATTCAGGGAATTCTCTGGCACCGATGTTTAATTAGTTTGATCTTCATTTTAATAAGGATTTAGTTTGCATACTGGGAACAATAACTCTTATAGTGATTAGTAAAGCCTAAAAACTGTAACTCCGGAAACTATATATCGTATTATATTAAGAATCACTGCTCATATAAAAAAAATTGTATATTTACATCTTATTTCTTCTAGGCATGCTTAAAGTGAATGAACGTATAAGGATAAAAAAAATCTGCAAACATTTATATACTGGTAAATAAATATTTCTCGTAAAATAACATAATGTTCAGTGCCTGTAAAAAATATAACTTAGAATTGTTTGTAATCAACGACGGTGATAATTATCTCTCTTTGAAATCATCGACAAGGTGATAAAAAATATAAGTATCCTTTGTAAAAATGATAAACATTATTTTAGTTTACATGTACTCGACATTGTGTTAATTATTGCGTGACGACCTACTGCCCTTGTTACAATAATAAATGTACTTTTTTGTCAGCTAAACTTGTTATACTATAATTCTTTCATTTTTCAAAAATTAAATAAAGCATTCGTTCTATCTTCTTCTTCTTCAAGTGCCCTGTCCGTTGCAAACGTTGGCTACTAACATGGCAATTCTGATCTTGTTTGCGGCGCTTCTGAATAGTTCGATCGATGTGAGCCCGAACCACTTCCGCAGATTTTGGAGCCACGACTGTCTTCTCCTGCCTGGCCCTCGCTTACTGTCTATTTTCCTTGGACAATCAATTGTAGCAGACGGTACTTATCGTGTCTCAATATGTGGCCTAGATATTCAAGCTTTCTTTATTTAATTGTATTCACGATTTCTTTCTCCTTTCCGATTCTTTGGAGTACCTCTATGTTGGTGACATGTTCGGTCCAGGATATACGAAGAATTCGTCGGTACACTCACATTTCGAATGCTTCTAGTTTTCTCGTTAGAGTCTCCGTCAGCGTCCAGGCCTCCACGCCATACAGCAAGATCGGAAAAATGTAGCATTTAACTATACGTAGTTTTAGGGGAAGAGACAAATCCTTGCTTATGAGGAGCTTTTTCATATTGCTAAATGCTGCTCTAGCTCGTTCTATTCTTGCCTTAATTTCTATGGTCTGTTTCCATTTTGCATTTACGTTGGTGCCAAGGTACACATAAGATTCTACGTGGTCAATTAGTATGTTACTTATCCGTAATTGTCGAGCAGGTTGTTGCTTTTTGCTTATCAGCATCCACTTTGTCTTCTTGAAGTTGAGGTTCAGGCCGTATTCCTCACTAACTGAATAAAGTCTTTTCATTACTTGTTGTAATTCGTCTATGGTACTGGCAAGGATCACCGTGTCGTCGGCATATCTTATATTGTTCGTTAACTCGCCGTCTATTTTTATGCCCTCATTTGCATTTTCCATACATTTGTTAAATATTTCCTCGGAATACATATTGAATAGAAGTGGGGATAATATACACCCCTGACGGACACCTCTTTTGATCTGCACACTTTCAGTGAGTTCGTTGCCAATTTTTGCTCTTGCTGTTTGACCCCAGTATAGGTTTGCCACAATTCGAATGTCCTTGTCGTCAATACCTGTCTTTTGCAGAATACCTATCAATTGTTCATGATTGACATTGTCAAATGCTTTTCTAAAATCTACAAAGCACAAATACACGTCCTTATCAACGTCTCTACACCGCTGTATAAGCACCTGGAGAGCGAAAATTGCTTCTCTAGTTCCAAGTGCTTTCCGAAAACCAAACTTTGATCTATCAATATTTGACTCACATTTATCATATATTCTTCTATGAATGAACTTAGTGAACGCTTTAGTGACATGATTAATCAAGCTTATAAGCCGGTAGTCATCACAAATCTGGGCATTTGGTTTCTGCGGGATTGTAATAAATGTTGACTGTAGCCAGTTCTCCGGGATTTTACTGCTATTATATATGTTGTTAAAAAGTACAACTAGATTATCAAGGAACTGTTTGTCTGATTTACATAGGATATTTAATATTTCGCAGGGTACATTGTCCAGACCTGTTGAATTATTGTTTTTTAGTGCTGCAATGGTATCTTCTATCTCCGATTTAAGGATTGAAGGTCCTGTTTCTCCTTCTCCATATAGGTGATCATCAGTCCTGTCAGATGCAAATAATTTTTCTATGTATGATTTCCATGTTTTTAAGATCGTTGATGGCTCCGAGATAAGATTTCCATCGCTATCTTTTATGCTGTTGGATGACTTATTGAATTTCCTCTTGTTTGTCATCGATTTTACTTTTTTTGTGCATATTGTAACTATCGTATTTTCGTTCGTATTGTTCTATTTCCCTGCATTCGTTGGAAAACCATTTTTCTTTGGCTTCTCGAATTTTCGTTCTTATGGTTTTGTGGATCTGCTGGTATTTTTCTGCATTTTTATTCTTGAATTTACGTCTTTCATCCATCATATCCATTATCTCTTCAGACATCCATTCTTTCTTTTTCCGTCGGTCACGCTTTAATGGAGTCGCACATGTTGTTTGGATTGCTTCCCTCGATTTATCCCATCTCTCTATTATGTCCGACGTGTTCTCGTTAATGTCCTTTATTTTCTTTCCTAGTTGTTCTCGTACTTTTATTTCGGTTTCTGGGTTAGTGAGTTTTTTAATATCGATTTTGTTTAAATTAGATCTTTTCTCAAGCCGTTTTACTCTCATGACCATTCTGCATACCAACAAATTGTGGTCCGTAGGAACATCGGCACCTGGGTACGTTTTTGATGATTTTATCATGTTTTTATATCTTGTTGGTACTGCTATATAATCTATCTGATTTCTAATGATGTTGTCAGGTGAGTCAGCGGGGGATTTCCATGTGTAAAGTCGACGTTTGGGGAGCTTGAAGAGTGTATTACTTAACAGCAGGTTATATTCCTGGCAGAAGCATATAAGTCTATCACCTCTATCGTTTCTCTCCCCTACGCCGAAGTGTCCCACGATCTCATTCGTTCTATAAGATATAAAATTAGAGTAATTTTTGTTTCTAAACGAATTAGGATTTCCCCCGATAGTTGTGGTTATATGGACTGGCTTGAAGTCAACGAGCCTTTTTTGCCATGGTGGCACCCTAATTCTTTCTATAAATAATGATTTTTCTCCTAACAAAATATGACTTTCTGCTGAGTGAATTCTTTTTTGAGTTTTCATTGGTTTATAACAAGAATCTTAATCTATACATTCTTTACATTTATAGATCACCTGATTCTTGCACGGACCTATTTTTTCAGAACCTGTTAAATTTGTTAGACGATCTGTCTAATAAAAGCAGAAAAATTTTATATGGTCACTTGAATATTAATTACGCTGTTGCTTGTGCTACCCAATTATTGTTGGTCCATATATTCGAATGGTATGGTTTCACAATACACGTTAATTCTCCTACAAAAATTACCAAAACATCCACCATAATTGATTATATTGTCTTAGATTTCTCACCCCTTGATGTACGCTCTACAATTATTAATGTAGGACTATCTAATCGTCAAGCATTAAGTACCAAGTTGAACACTCCAATGTTTAGGTAGGATTTTGTCCGCTCAGAACTTTTGTAAATTCCAAAATTTGTGTTTGATTTCTGGATGGCACTTTCCCTCTGTGGACGTGGACTATAATTTCAGTGCTTTTTTAGAAATACTTGTCGGTATTTTCAATAAGGCATTTAATTTAATTACAATTAAGTCAAAACGTCACAAACCCTGGACTACCGAAGAATATGCGTTCACTATTGTACATCAAGAAATTTACTACCAACATCTTTGTCACTATTCACCTGGTCCCAAGTCTAGGATGAGAAAGGAGGAGGGTTAAGCAAGGGACTAACTATTCCTTCTTGTAAAAAAAACATAGTTATGAAAACGAAGCACATGCCTCGGATAAGGACGGATTTTTTTAAGACGACAAAAGCGACGACAAAGGACAATGAATATAGGAACCTGGAACGTACTAAGCCCTTATCGGCCTGGAGCCCTAACTCAGGTAGTCAAAGAATCCGGAAACATGAACATAACTGCTTTGCAAGAGATTAGATGGACTGGAGAAGGTACACTAAAAACTAATAAATCAGTAGTATTTTTCAGCGGAAGCGAACGGGAACATCAATTCGGCACTGGTTTTATAGTCAGGGAAAGCCTTGTGGGGTCAGTCCTAACTTTCAAACCCGTTAATGAAAGACTCTGTTATATCAGACTCAAAGGACAACTACATAACTATTCTCTAGTTGCTGCCCATACACCGACAGAGGAAAAGGAAGAGCATGTAAAAGATAACTTCTATGAGAAACTAGAGGAACTGATAAATAATTTACCCAAATAGGACATGCATATCATCTTAGGAGATTTAAATGCAAAGATTGGGAAGGAAGCAGCGTACAAACCAACAATAGGTATCCATAGTCTTCACGATGTCAGCAACGATAATGGAACAAGGTTAATAAACTTTGCAGTGTCCCACAACTTACTAATAAACTCAGCAACATTCGAACACAAACAAACATGGGTCTCCAACGACGGTGTCACAAGAAATCAGATCAATCATGTTCTAGTAGATGCCAGGAGGGGTAGTAACGGTCTAGACGTAAGAAGCCTAAGAGGAGCTGATGGAGACACGGATCATTTTCTGGTAAAAGCGAAGATAAGGACAAGAATAGCGTCCAAAAAAACACACAAGAATATACAAACACAATTATGGAATACCGAAGTTCTGCGTAATAAGGAGACAGAACAGAAATTTCAAAGCAATAAAAATCGCCCTAACATAGACATAAGACTATAACAACATACACTCAGCTTGGAAAAATATCAAATTAGCTCTGACAACCGTATCAGACGAAATACTATTATAGGACACAAAAAGAAAACAACAAAAAAATAATTCGATGATGATTCACAATCTTTACATTATTCCTTGTACAAAATTCGATCATTATTATTCCTTTTCTGTTTATGGTTTCCTCTCCATATTTTTCCCATACATTCAGCCCGTTACGATGTTACGATGTTTGCTCACTTTAACATTTCAATCGGTTATTAATATTATTAAATCATATTTTTCTCTAGCTTCATCTAGTTCAATTTGTAATTCGTTGTAAAATTTCTTCTGTTGTTCCTTTTACTGTTTTTACTCATATAATTTTTTCGTTTTTGTTTTCTGTTGTTATTATTCCCCAATATTCCCCCAAAAAAATCCAAATTACTTAAAAAAAGGAAGGAATTTGAATTTGAAATTTAATGTTATGCAATATGGCAATAATAAAAGGGGTGAAAGCATCTGAGATAGGGAGTTATAAAAGAATTTTTTAAATTTCATGGATGGACCAAATACTAATCGCAAATATAAATAACGAACGTTCATAACAAACGAAAAATAGACAAGGAAAGAACGAAAGAAATAGAACTAAGAAAACTGAATTTTACAGATAGGACTAAAGAAGGAGAGGACATTAAAGAACATAAGAAAAATGTCCCAAAACTGGCAAAAGTCTATAAATAAGGTTAAATAATAAATATAAAAAGTAATTAGTTTCCTTTATCTCATTTAAACTGTCTGTCGTCAAAAAAACAGTAGTCTTCTCTTAGAAAATATTCCTATTCTGTAAGTTATTTCGTTAATACTATTTTTAACTTATTTGTTGATGATAGTTGCTAATTGCGAAATTAATGCAGATGTTTTTCTAGAAACGAACCGGCAATTGTCAGACTATTTTCGTATTTGCAAACCACGTACCCGTTCTTATATTTAAATGAAGTAGTATATCTCAATTAGATGATAATTGCTACAGAATGTTTATTGTTATCTAACAAATAAGTCCTTCAAAACAATAATTCAACCGACCGAAATTTAGACGAAACAATATCAAGTTAAACAATGTATAGATAGGCAATGATATCCCATCAATCTTTTGAAGTTTATGATTTTTAATATATAAATAATTTAAAAATTAGTCAGTGAAAATGTGTCAAATATCTGCACCATATAATTGATAATAGACGCACATTTTATGGTTTTGCAAGCAATTTGTTGTTTAACAAATAGCCTAGTCCAATCCATATAGAGTTGGCTGCAATCTCGTTAGCGCTTAACCCTCACTTTCCTAAAATCCGAAGACGAGTAAGAAGGTTTTGTTAATAAAAACTGTCGTCGTAGGAAGAGTGGACCTATGAAATTATCCACTCTGCTGTACGCTCTGGCTATGGGTTTCATGTATAATGTATGAAGTACCCCTAAGGATTTATCCATATTAACTTCTGGATGTCGTGGATTCTGCCAAGTCTTGATAGAGGTAGAGACCCACGACCATCGAGCAAAAAGACAAAATCAGATATTGGACTCACACAACAGGAAATGACTTAATCCATCAAGCCCAGAACAGAGAGAAATTTGCCATATTGATCGCCAACCTCAATAAAGAAGGCACTTAGGAGGAGGAAAGGTAGTGGGGGAAAAAATATTGTTAGAAAGGAAGTGCGATCTTTAGAGGCCACATTAAACAAGGAAAGCGAGTCTCTCTCCTTGTTTGACATCAAATTTAGTTGGTTATGTTATTGTTTGTCCCAAATGTCACATGAAATCTTATTTATATTGAAGGTTTTTAACATTGTGTCGCATTTTAGACTATTTTCGTTAATAATTAATTAAAACTTTCTCGTCTAAGACACATTCTGAAAAATATTATATAGCTACTCTTAATAAAGTGTCGGAAAATTTAAATTTGGCGCATTCGCATTTCCGGATATGTCCGTCATCAGAGGCCACTTTTTTGGTCTCTTTTTCATAAGGATTAGATTCCCTCTTTTGTCTTTTGCTCAATGCCCACGACCCACGAAACTGTGTTGCTAACACAACTAATATCGTATTAATTAGCCTGGCCGTGGTTTGGGTTTAATATGCGTCGCTCCGTCTAAAACCACGTTTTACAAAATAACCCAAGCGTGTGCTGCGCTTGGGATGTGCGTGGGCTGTGCTCAATTTGCGCCGGGCCTTATGAGGACGATTTTTGGACTGGATGTCAAAACGTCAATAACAATATGTAATTTTAATTACAATTAGGGTTTGTTTCCAAAAAAATGTTTATGATTATAAACCTTTCACAGTACATTTTTAAACTGATTTCTACAATGTTTGTTATATCATTACAACAGGTATTGCCATTTATATAAAAATAACATTGTAGCCAAATTATAAAAATATTTCATGGCTTTTGCGGTTCTATCTAGTTTTGGCCGGACAGAAAACAGTAATAAAAAAAATCACCTTACGGTTTTATATAATATTATCACTATACAGGTGTGATAATTGGGCGATCATACAATTTATTCTACCAATGATTTTATGAATACATTGTTTTCGTGTAACCTCTACAGCAGTTACATGATAACTATGTATCCAACTTATTCCACCAAAAAAGGGGATTAATCATAATTCGAGTTTAAAATGTATAATAATTTTAACGTTTATTTAAGGATGATTTCAACGCCAAAGTAAACGTATATTACACTGAAATTGTGGTTAATGCTCATTAAATATAGTAAATAATATTAAAATACCACAAGAAAACTCCTTGAGAGTAATATTCCACCAAAAGTTTATAATTATATTGTTAATGTAAACAATTTATTATGTATTAAGTGTGATTAAAATCACGGATGAAAGAATATGAATAGAAAATAAAATATAATAAAATAATATTGGATGAGGCTTGCGAACATTTCGTTAAAATCGCATTTTTATTTTCGACGCTTTTTATTCCTAAATAGGATTTTGATTGGCTTGGTTATTTTTGTCGCTTTAATACTCACCAGAATCACAAAAAGTTCTATTCTTACTTACCAGCTAAGCTTCTAAATGTAACGTTTGTTTTAATTTATTTAGAGTCTTCAAACACTAAAAACATAATTATTTTATTTTATAACATTTTTTTACTTAACGCTACAAATTTATTTTTTTAGCCTGTATACCTTACTGCCTTTTGTAATGTACTTGGTGTTACAAAAGGTCGCCTAAGAAGGCTTCAAGATCTCATTTCTTGTAATATTTTGACTCCTAAAGACAAGAGAGGCAGCCACAAGACAAACCGGTACAAGAAAACACCAGAGGAAGTTTTGAAGTTAATCCGCTGTCATATTGAGTCTTTTAATACAAGACAATCACATTATTCTTTAAAACAAAAACCCCAACTGTAGATATTTGTCTAAGGATTTTTTAGTAAATAAAATGTTATTTTTTACAAGCGTATCAAATACTGGTTTCATTTGTAGTGTATTGTTTAGTTTTCAGGAATAAGTACAATCTCAAGTTTGATCTCCCACAAACTGATACATGTGCCACATGTGATAGTTATAAACTAAAAAATTCAGTTTACAAATTTAGAAAAAGCAAACGTAATTAAAACTGAGCAAAAACTTTAATTGAACAGTTTACTGAAATTAAAAGAAAACTAAGGCAAGCTGCCTAACAAAGTAAGATAATGTTGTTCACTTTGAATTATATGCAAAACCTACATATGCCAGACATACGTACAGTGATATTTTTTTATAATTAATGCGTTTTCAATAGTTATTTAGAAACAAAGGGCAATAAAGGCCAAAATGTTCTCACAACATTATTTCGTGTTCGTTATTAACAGAACAAGATCAAAGAGTTGACGAGGAGACAAAGTAACATACACAACATATTAGTAGACGAGAGTGGAAACATTATTATGGACACAGAAGAAAAATTAAGAGTCTGGAAACAGTACATAGAACAACTGTTTAAAGATCAAAGAGACAATGTATATAACGAATACATAAACAGTGACACAGGACCAGAAATAACAAGAGATGAAGTGGAATACACGGTTAAAGAAATGAGGTCGGGGAAGGCCCAGATGAACTACCAATAGACATAATTAAACTTATCAAAGGCAACAACTTAATAAAGATCGTGGAACTATTTAACAGCATTTACAAATCTGGTATCATACCTAATGAATGGCTAGTAACAACATTAATAGCCATACCCAAAAAGTCTAATGCGAGACAATGCTCGGAACATCGCACCATCAGTCTCATGTGTCATATATTAAAGGTCTTCTTAAAAATCATTCATCGGAGAATATATAAAAAATTGGAAGTTGACATCGGACCCTCTCAATTTGGCTTTAGAGACGGACTAGGAACTAGAGAGGCACTGTTTGCTTTTAATGTTCTAACACAACGATGTTTAGACGTAAATCAGGACATATTTGTGTGTTTCCTAGACTATAACAAAGCATTTGATACAGTAAAACATAGGCCACTGATGCAAATACTGGAAAATAAAAATATTGATACAAGGGACATGCGAGTGATAAGGAATCTATACTACAAACAAGAAGCTACAGTACGAATTAACAGCTCGATATCAGATAGAATACAGATCAAAAGAGGTGTTCGGCAGGGCTGTGTGTTGTCTCCAACCTTGTTCAATGTCTACGCGGAAGAAGTTATTAAAAAAGCTCTTATGAACGAAAAAGCCGGAGTAAAGATCAACGGTCACCCCATTTGCAATATCCGATATGCTGATGATACCGCGCTCATAGCAGAAAATATTGACGACCTACAGAGATTACTAAACAAAGTGGTAGAAGCAAGTGAAGAATTTGGTCTGTCACTGAATACAAAGAAGACCAAATTCATGATAATTACAAAGAAACGTATCAATAATATCAACTTACATGTAGGACAGAATCTCATTGAACGAGTACAAAATTACAATTACCTCGGAACAAATATTAACGAGTCAAACGAATACACCAGAGAAATAAGAATAAGAATAGAGAAAGCCCGCAGTGCCTTTAACAACATGAAACAAATGTTGTGTAGCCGAAACCTAAGCCTAAAGCTGAAAATACGAATGCTTAAATGTTATGTTTTCTCGGTCCTGTTATATGGGGTGGAGGCGTGGACACTAAATAAGCAATGTATGGGTAAGCTGGAGGCATTTGAGATGTGGGCGTACCGAAGAATGTTAAAAATCTCCTGGAAGGATAAGATAACTAACCAAGTTGTATTAGACAGGATGAACAAACAAAAGGAGGTCGTATTGAGTGTTAAAATGAGGAAACTACAATACCTGGGACATATTACACGTGGGAATAAATATCAACTGTTACAACTAATTATGCAAGGAAAGATTGAAGGTAGGCGCAGCATAGGTAGGAGAAGAATGTCATGGTTGAGAAACCTCAGGGAGTGGTTTGCTTGCACTTCCATACAATTGTTCCGAGCGGCAGCCTCCAGGGTCAAAATTGCCATGATGATAGCCAACCTTCGTAGCGGAGATGGCACGTGAAGAAGAAGAAGATTAACATAAAGAATTCGTCAAGTTTCTTTGGAAGTAATGACATAGCACGCTATGTTTGTGCTGTTGAATTGAAAAATATTTAAAAAAAGTATCAGGACATTATAAATGCTCCTTTGAGGCTCCAGAGCTTTTTGACAAGATGAATCAAATTAGAAGACTTAAAGGATTTGTTGTAGTAAAGTGAGTTCACAAAAGCAGGGAAAAAAATATAGTACTGTTTGGACACAATGTTACCTACTAGTGAAGGTTTTTTGGATTGTTCTCTCACCTCCTTATCAATATCGGTACAACTGTTTATTTGTATCATTATTTAGTGTTTTGGATACGATCATGCATTTAGTTTTTCATATATGCGGTAGTCACAGATAGGCAACACAGAATACAGAAAATATCTGTTATGATAAAATCAAAACAAAGAATTTAATCACAGATTTCAAACTAAAATAACAGTTTTAAGAACAATCGTAGAAGATACTTGAAACTTTCTATTAAATAGATTGTACAAATGTCATAGAAAAAAAAATGGAAATATTATCGTCGATTTAAATTGAAACCTAAAAATTGAAATCGATTACGTTCTTATTTCGAAACATAAGCAGTAATTCATTTTAAGATACTTCTCAACAATATTGTTCAAAAGAATTTTTACACATCGAAATTTAGACTATTATTAATAAAAATGTTGAGATCAATTGATCTGACCTTGCGCAAATCACTAAAATTCAACATCTATCGACGAACTTCTCTATTTAATGACATAGAAATATCCGCTTTTTACAAGATATCATAATTAAAACCGATATATGGATGTGCTATAAAGACAGAGAGGGCTTTGACAACACCAATTAAATTCTATGGATTCTTTTTAAATTTAAGTTCTAAGACCCTATAAGGGATATTGATTAAAAGTTTTTGCATTGTTTTTTATTTACTTACCTTTCGCTTCCATATGTTTTTTGCCTTTTAAATTATTTATTAGAACAAGTACTTAATATTTGAATTAATTACTGTTTTTATCAAACTTATCTAGATTTTTAGATCCTAATCGTCAAATTCACAAAAAAAAATGAAAATTGGACTGCATATAACTAAGAAATTCACAACTTTGTGGAAATTTCAGATCAATTATTAATTACTCCTACAAAATTATAAAATGAACCAAGTAAAAGATACAACCAACAGAAAATTGAAACCAAAAGTCTCGTGGCTATATCTGGATATAATTCTGTCTTAAAAATTGGGTACTTGTTGTTCTGTTTGCTTTAATTTTTTTTATCTTGACATTTTTTAACTATTGGGAAAGGTGTTATATATTAAGGACTTAGAATTTTGCTCGGAATTGTTTCGTCGCCCTCGATCCCCGACTTTTCATTATTATCTTGTTTAGAGTCATCAAGGACTACACCGACATTTTTTGAAGTAGATGGATGATTATTTATTTCAAAATCTGTATCTTGATTTGAGATATTTTCACTTCTTGATATTCTTATCGACCTTAATGGCATCAAAATCTGCGTCACTAAATGCTTGTGAATTTATGGGCCCTATTCCTGGTTTTTCAAAGGAGCTTGTAATATTTTTAAGGGGGTATGACTGTTGTTACACCTGTTTCGTCCAAGTTAAATTACTGGTAGTAGGTGTTATTTTACACTTTTTAGATTGAATTGCTTGATATTTACCTGGGCTCTCATTGTCACTTGTGTCAGATAAAATGTCAGAAGAAATATAATTTTTATCTTCATCTGAATTATCACTACCCAAATATGACACTAATTCTGCATAATGACCAGTTGCTGCAGAAGTTGAGCTTATTTCTTTAATTTCGGCACAAAAAATAAACACCTTTTCAATCCTTTTATATCACTTCCCACTGATTTTTTAAAATCCTCACTTTCAGTGTGTAATACTGTTTTTACCATATTTACTAAAACCGATTTTCATGTTGGCAAATAACCATATAAACTAACTAGCTTTCCAGGTGACATACTTTTTACTAATAGTTTTCTTAATTAACTAAAGAACCACCTTATTTAAGTAAAATGTATAACAATAAAATTTATTGTTCTTATTTTAATTTACTAAAACACGATAATTTATATTAATTTATTAAACAACTGTACAAATTTATTTGACTAATAAATACATAATTTATTTATACGTGCGTTACATTTTAAATACCCGTCGCGAATTTCTTTTTTGACTGAGTTCTTTCAATGAAAATTATGTTATATACCCATACAGCTGTTCCACTACAAGGATGTCGACCCTTGTCGAAAATACTGGAAGGCTACGGCTGCTCTTTCAACGTATTTCCGTAACGTTCGAATGGACCGGTTCTTTTTTTATTACTTGGAATTTCCGCTAGCTAGTCGAAGGGTCGTAAAATCTAGATCATATTAGTGAGTAAACAACATGTTTACAGGTTTTTTATAATATGACTCATTTTTACGTAACAATATTATAAAATTATATGTTATCTATTAGCGGGTAACATCGAGTTAGAATCTAGTTTCTAACTAGATGGCTGGTAACCAAAACTTGATATGTCTATAAAACATCCGTCCACATTTTAAATCTGATGGTGACAAAATTTGATATGTCGACTTATCAACAAAATTTTCTTAGACATATCAAGTTTTATCATATAAAAATATAACTTTAAACACATATCATGATTCGCAAAGCTGATAACCGTGTTTTTTCACATATCAACTTTTGGCAAATAGATACAGAAATAAATTGACTGTGGTAATAATAAAACAATAAAAGAATCTATTACAATAATTAAAAAAAAATACACAATACCTAAAGCCGGACCTGATTCTCAACAATTGTTCTGTCTATAAAACATAAAATCGGTCCCCAACTTTTTAATCGTCAAATAATAACTGCATGAATCCAGATTTATTCAGACCAATTACATACAACATTTTCCAAAAAATGGCGACAAATATATGGACTAAAACGGTTTTATTCGAATTAGTATAACGAGAATAAACGGGTTTTAAAAGATAGTCGTTCTTATTCTTGGTTTTATTTTCGTTACTATAGTATTTTCTGTGCCAGGATTTTACTTATCTTTTTAAATGAAAGCGATAAGTCACAAGTTTGCTAGACATAGCTAGACATAAATCTCATGGTGGCAGAAGGAATAAAATAAACTTATGGTTATATAACATATGCTCTGGAGTACACAAAAATTTGAATACATACTTATATTTTGTACTATTTGAAAATAAATGTATAATAAAAGAATTATGTCCACCGCAGGTTATTGTGAGTCTAAATAAAATAAAAACTAGTTTGCATCAATCAAATATACATAGATTAATTTTTTTTTATAAATATGATCATTAGAAAAATCGCCTGATATATACAATGTTGAATGAAGCATGTCATTTACTACACGTTTTTAACAGCATCAGGTTTCTTCATACGTATTGTCTTAGCAATCAGTAAACCATATCCTTCTGATTTGCAGAAGTTTGTAAGTCCATTTGAAATATCGCCAGTGCCGTCGATCAGGAAAAAATCTACAAATCGTGGTAGAAAATCATCGAAATCAACGATATTAACTTCTTCACCTTACAAGGAAGCATTAGACCAGCAAACAGCAAAAAGAAATTAAATGTACAACAGTAAAACGACACATTACTGCTGAGTCCTCAAGGGAATCGACTAAGAAAAAAATTAAAACAAGACAGAGATGCGGCATAAAAAAGAAACTGAAATTTCTTCTGACAACGATAGTGAGCAGGAATTTCAACCAGCTGATGAAGATATGGATTTCGAAAAAATTTCTGGTGTAACAAATCCGGAAAATACGGATGTAAATTGTATTTTCTGTGACGGAAAATTTTGTGAGGATTATCGAGGTGAAAAAATGGATTCAGTGCCTTATGTACAACTTGTGCGCACCTATAGATTGTTCTGGTGCAGAAAGAGACGAATATGTGTGTGAATATTGTACATAAAAAATTATAAAATAAAAATATTTTTACCAGTAGCCCACATTTATATCACCATTTCCATTTCTTACTTAAATGACACTGTAAGTGTTTTTATGACATAACAGAAAAAAAATATCTTACTAGGCAGAAAAACTGACGCACAAAAGTGCAAAACAATTCTACATGCCAATTATGTAATTTGAACTTTTCCGATCAAAAAATAGTCAAGATATCAGCAATAAACAAACTGGTAGCCCATATTTGTACTTTCTTCTCTACCCAAAGAGAGGAATTGGACTTTTGGTGTATTTTTTAATAATTTTATACTAAGCTATTTTCTTGTGGCATTTAATGTAATTACTATTTGAATGGGAATAAGCCACAATTATAGGTTAAAGTAAGTTTTATTGCGTTTCAATTTCCACTTCTGAAGTCGTTCTCAAAATCATTTTGGTTTTACTATAAGTACTATTAACTCTAAGTTAATAATTATTGCATTCTTTCACTCACAAACCACATTAAACATTTTTAACTTTATAAAAGAGTTTTTTAAGGGTAGGGTCTTATATTACAGGGAACGGTGTACGGAAAGAGGGGACCAGGAAGAAGAAGAATATCATGGCCCGCGAATTTACGAAAATGGTTTTCCTTGACCACTTCAGGACTAGAATTGCCATGCTAGTTGCCAACATCCGTAATGGATACGCACCACAAGAAGAAGAACTTTATAAAAGCAAAATAAAACAATAAAACATTGATATGTCATAATACTAAATCTCGGTGCTTGTGAGGCGCCATGCGAACACTTATGTATGCAAAATGCATGTGAGTACTTAAAGGTTAATTTAATTCTGTAAGTGTCCCCCTTTTTTTAATTTTCAAAATAGTTAACTTGTTGATGAGAAATTTTATGATGGCCAAATTAACTACAACTATTTGTTGATATATTGATTGATTGGTTGATGGTGAAGTACCTATAAATTGCAAACTCGGAAACCGTTCGCAGAAACATAACAACATTTAAGACTAAATAAACCTTAAAGGTTGTGTAGAGTAGTGAGATTGGTTGTCGTTTGTTGGATTGGTTTTCTGTAATAAAGTGTAAGTGCACTGTGCTATCTTGTAGATGTTTTCACTTTGGTGCAGACATAAGTAGAAACATTTCTTTATATTCTCTAAAAGTCTGTCTACTCCAATCTCTACGGCTTCTATAACGATATTATCTTCTCCCGGCGCTTTATATATTTTCATTTTCTTAGGTAAGTTTTTTTATTACCTCTGTTGATATATTAGGCATCAATTCCGATCCTTGTTTGACTAATCTGTTTGACTTTTTTTTTCATCCCTTTTTTTAACTTTTTTGTTAGTTGCTCATCATAGTTTCGTTAATTCTGTATAATTCTGTATAGTCTGTAAGTCTTCTGCTACCCTTAGTAATTTATCTCTGTTGGTGATAATAGTGCCATATTTATCCCTTAATTTCATTATTTCTGTTTTACCATTTTCAATTTTCTTTGAGACTCTTGTTATTTTAATAGTTTTTTGTATTCTTTTACTTATCTCCTAAGTGTTTTTGCTTCTGTTACTTTGCATTTTCTTCTATCTTCCAATAATGTTTTGTTTGGGGCATCGAGCAAAAAGACTAAAGAGAGAATGTTAAGGTAGTGGGGGCAAAAATATTAGACAGGAACTGCCATCTTGAGAGACCACATTAAAAACAAGGAAAGAGAGTCTTTCCTTGTTTAAGAAATCAAATTTAGTTGGGTTATGTTATTGTTTGTCCCAACTGTCACATGAAATCTTATTTATATTGAAGTTATATTATAGCTACTGTTAATAAGTGTCGAAAAATTTAAATTTGGCGCATTCGCATTTCCGGATATGTCCGCCATCAGAGGCCACTTTTTAGTCTCCTTTTCATAACGATTAGATTCCCTCTTTTGTCTTTTTGCTCGATGGTTTGAGGACTTCGTTATATGATTTCTTTTGGCAGTGTATCTTCTGGAGTTCCTGTATAGCTTTTATTATAATGTCATTCAAGGTGTTGATATTACTGTTTGTATTCTTATTGCTTTCGAGAAAGCTTTTGATGTATTCTTCAAATGCATTTATATTATTAGGCTCTGTCCAGATAAGTGTAGATTTCCTTTAGATCATGCGATATCTATCTTCCTTTTTCTTCTTCTTAAAGAATTGCCTCTTGTCAGTGATCATAAAATCAATCAAATGTCTTCGAAGTAATAAATAAAACAGTGCTTATTTGATATTTTTATAAATTGAAATAGAGAGCTCAATATTTAACAAAAACTTACGTAATAGAAACACAGTTCATCTCAAAAATATTTGCGAACATGTACACTAAATACACAATGTTTGTTATTTACAAATTTTTATATATTTCCATCAAAATACATTCACTAAATCTAAAATAATATACAAATAACAATTTTCACTAGGTATCACAAAAATAGATTAACAAATATAGAGCAAGAAAAAATATATAAGTCAATTATGTCCCTAAGAAAGTTTCATGATCAATCATTCCATATCCACACATTTAATTTAACTTTCGATTTTGATATGACGTCACGACAATATTTTTGTGAGTTATATTGATTATTAGTAAAATGAGTAAAACTGAATTACTCATTTTATACAGCTTCGAAAAGATTTCATACTTTATTATACTAACATATCCCAAATTAATTTAGAAAGAACAAGTCAATATTAGGTGCGTTATAAATAACACACACAATTTACAGATTCAATATTTGGAATCAAACGGCACAAATAAAATAGAATTTAATAACTAATTAATAGATTTGTTATAGAGAAAACAAGAGATTCAGTTATACCATAGAATAGGACACACAGAGAAGCAACTAAGACAATTTCTGAGTTAAAGAAAACAAAAGATAAGTTTTGTAAAATAAAAATTACAATTTTCGAGCTCTCGACAAGAATATTTTGATAAATCATAAACGTAATAAATATGATTTTCCTAACTCTTGTATAAATCAATAAATGATAGTCATTGTACTAGCACTACAAAGCAAAGATCTTTCTTAAACAAGGAATAAAAAGATGTATACTTCAACCAGTTATATTTTCACATGTAGGGATCAAACTGACTCATATATTTTCTTTAACATACACATTACAATATTATAAGGACTCCAAGGCTCCACCTGTCAGCTTTGTTGCATATAGACTGACGACCTAAAAAAAAAAAAAAAAAAGAAAATTAACACTAGATACTAATAATAAAAAGATATTTTATAAAAAAAGTACAAAATAAGATATTTTGTATATATATATATATATATATATTATATATATATATATATATATATAATCGGTTTAAAACGTCCCTCCGACGTCTTCCGATGCCCAATCTCCATGCATCTCTATCTTCCCAAAGATCTTCGTCTAAACCTCTCTCTCGGATCTCTCTGTCTATTCCTTCTCTCCAGCTCTTTCTGGGTCGGCCTCTTTTTCTCTTTCCATGTGGTGACCAATCTATAATCTGTTTGGGCAGACGATGTTCTGGCATTCTCTGCACATGTCCATACCACTTTAGTTGTTGTACTCTTATATCTTCGACAATCGTATGTGTGACTCCCATAACCTCTCGTATACGTTCGTTATTAATTCTTTCGAGTTTTGATTTTCCTGCGGCCCGTCTCCAGTAGTCCATCTCCGTGGCTTGTAGTGTTCTTTCAGTAGTTGCCTTTAACTGCCACACGTCACTTCCATACATTACTATGCTCTTTATAATAGTGTTGTATATTCGATGTTTATTTTTTTTGGATATATGTTGATCCCAGATAATACTATTTAGTTGAGATATGGCCCTTCTACCCTGAGTGTTTCGTTTTTTTATAGCCTGATCTGATTTGCCGTCGTCTGTGATTTCTACTCCTAAATAGGAATATTTATTGTTGTACTTAATGTGTTGTCCGTCGTTTAAAACTAGATTTTGTTCTTTACCACCGATGTTCATGTACATTGTTTTATCTATGTTGACTTCTAATCCCCATTTTTTGTATTCTTCGATTAATTTTCGAGTCATGTATTCTAGGTCGTCATATTCGTTAGCAATCACAATTTGATCATCAGCAAAACATAGAGTGTACAGGTTGTTATTGTTTAATTGTATACCCATGCCGCTGCATTTCCGCTTCCAGAGTTTTAATGCTTGTTCCAGATATATTTTGAAAAGTGTCGGCGCTAAGCAGCATCCCTGCTTCAGTCCTTTGTCTACTACAAAACCTTTGGAAACATTCGTTCCTATTTTAACTTTGGCGTTGGCGTTCTCATATAGTTTTTCCACTGCTGTTATGAGATTTGAGTTGATGTTCGTTTGTCTGAGAGTGTTCCATAACTTATTTTGAGGGATGCTATCGTAGGCCTTTTTTAGATCAACAAACAAAAAGTGGACTTCTTGATCTACAGCAACCTTTTTTTCTATAAGTTGGGTGATACAAAAAGGTGGTCTATGGTCGATTACCAGCTCTAAAACCCGCCTGTTCTTCTGCCTCCATATCAGTGTATTCTCTTTCTATTCTATTTTTGATCATTTTCCCATAGATTTTACTAATGGTACTAGTAACTGCTATTCCACGGTAATTGTCGCAATTTTGTTTGTTTCCCTTTTTATGTACAGTTGAAATGGTTGAGGTTTTAAATTCGGCTGGAACCTCTACTTTGTTTATGCAGTTTTGAAAGAGTATTGTCAAATGCTCATATAGTTTTTCAGTTCCATATTTTATCAGTTCTGAGGGTATATTGCCAGGTCCGGGCGCTTTTTTGTTTTTGAGTGAAATACAGATATCCCTTACTTCCTTTTTCGTGATTCTTATAGGAGATGCTTCAACGCGTATGTTTTGGTTACTTTCTTTTATTTTGAATTCCATTCGGTCTTCTTGTAACAGTTTACTGAAGTACATGTCCCATGTTTCTAATGAAATTGGTGAGATTAAATCTTTTTTCTTGTCATTGATCCTAAGAGATTTAATAAGTTTCCAGCTTTCTGTACTTCTAGTTCCTCCTATGTACGTATTTAATTTTTGACAGTTTTGATCCCAGGATTCATTTTTTTTCTGTCTTATATAGATTTTGTCAAAATGCATATATCTATGTAAAGAGTTCTATTAAATAACCTACATGACGAACTCTTTATTATTTGTATTATATATTAAAATAATGTAGCTATTAAAAACAATTTACGTTTGTTGTACAAAGTTCAAGAATGACTGGATAAGATATATTTAGTTAATTTATGACCATCTTAACCCTAGATTACTGGATATTCGTAAATTTTACGATTCGCTTACTTCTTTAAGTATTTAAAAATTCGCTTACTTCTTTACCATTTAAAATTTCTACAATATAGTTTTCACACCTTCGTCGTTAATTTTACGAAGCTCCGGTATCAACGATACTTCTATTATTAGTAGGTGTACATTTTTTTGGCTATTTCCATCGTCTTCCCTTCGAATGGCAGCGACTGGGAAGAAGATAATCTGGAGATAGAATCTTCACGCTCGGATAATGAAGCTGTCTTGAGATTTGAGTATATCTCCTTGTTCTAACGAACCAACAGAGCAAGATGCCATTTCGAATATTGAAGAAGTTTCTACCTCGATAGCAGGAAAATCAAAGTATGTAGTGGTCCCAACAAAAAAAAGTTATAAGGGTAAGAATGGTCATAAGTGGTCAACCGAAGTTTCCCATAAATCAAGAAGGACAAGGAATCTTATTCACTTCGTATCAGGTCTTAAAGGTACCGATAAAAAACTGTAATACTTTTAATGAACACTTCTTACATTTCTTTCCAAACACGGTACTTGAAATTATTTTGCAACATACAAATGCAGAAATTCTAAGACAAGCTGAGAAACATAATAATCATGAAAATGTGTCTCAAATATCAATTGAAGCATTAAATCATTTCTTGCAATTCTTGTCCTTTCTGCCTCAAAAAAAGATAACCATTTATCTGCAAAATATATAATTTATGTTTAACACCTCCATTTCAGGAACGTTTTACAGAGCGTGTATGAGTTGTAATCGCTTTACATTTCTACTAAATTGTATAAGATTTGACGAAAAGCAAACAAGGCAAGAGAGACAAGTAAATAATCCTTTCCACTCATTGTTATGTTAAGATTGTTATGTTATGTGATTAATCCAGTAAATATATGTTGGATGCAAGTCCCTATCTGGGAAAGAAAACTAATACCAATGGTTAAAACTAGTTTTACTGCTTTCTACTGCTACAAAATCCAAAGATGGCCGTTGTGTGTATTGTTGTGTGAAATCTGTGTATTTTATGATATGGTTAATATAACCAGTAATAATTCCTATGTCATTTACACATACATCACATTAAAACGAGGTAAAAAGCCCGTCTCTCGGTACCAGTATATGGTGATTTGAGCCAGTCTCTTGTTGAATCATGGATGAGACAAATATTCGCAACCGCTACTTTGCGTCGAAATATTTGTCACGATATAGCTCACATTTTAAAGATACCTGCTGCAGAAGAAGTTCCCAGATATCAAGAAAGAAAAAGAAAAATTGCTTTTATTATCCAAGCCAAAAACGGCAAATGACAACTACATGTTGCCAAGTATGCAAGCATGCGGTGAGCATCATGAATTCTATTTTTTATTCTAATTCTATTTTTTATTCGTTTAAAATGATATTATAGTGATAAAAACTCTCCTGTTCAGATTTTGAATATACGTTTTGTAATTACAAGGAATTTTTTATAGGTAGTAAAATTTACGATAGTCCGGTAATCACGTGCAGCTACAAGTCTGGAAATCTAGGGTTACTGAGTTCGATATGATGACAACAACTGAAGTCTACCACTTCAGTACATAAAGAGAAAAAATTGCCCGAAGAAAGGTTAATTGCAGACATAACAATGTCATTGCCTATTTTAGCATTTACACATACAACTTTTTATTTAGATTATTTCATACTTGGCAAGAGGAGAAGGCTTAGAAAAGTTATATCATTATGATTTAAAAATACACTCGTATAAGTAAAAATGATTATTTTGCGTCCAGGATATTATCTTACTTAAAACCACTTACACAAAATTCTATATAATTATCAGGGGAAACAAATGAAATCTCAAACAATGTTTATATATTCTTTTCCCCTTATTTATGTCCACCTAGCGGACCTCACACGCACTAAGCGTTAAAAAACTGAAGAAATCTCACCTAATTTTGATGCAGATTACTACATCTATGAATATTATTCTATAATATCTCATCGCTATATCGAGCGGCATCTATCCAAAAATTACCTCACTATAATCCTTCATTAGTCAATTTCTAACGACTCGGCAGTAAATTTTGTTAATAGATGACGCTAATGCACGAACCAATATTTTTGAACCAAAAATATTGACAATTCAAATATTGTCTACATCAATATGATCAAACGCAACACGTCATACACATTCTTGCACTTCATGTGGCCTGACTTTTAGGGGTGGCCTGAAAAATGTATTATATTTTTGCAACATTCTGAAGTACGCTTTAATTCGTAGAACAATTTTAACATTTGTTTTTAATACACATTTCAGTCCTCTAAAAATAGTTTCTTATGACTTTTGATGTAAAATAATTAGGGAAGCAGGAATGCAACAATTCAGAATTTCCAATTGAGTTTGATACGGCCCGTATGGCGATTCACCACCCGGTAGACACCCTTTATTGCCTTCAAGATTCTTTACCAACAACCACGAAGCAGATTCAAATGTGTACCATATATTCTTTTTTATGGACTGTTTACTTTTTTGTATCAACGATTTACACTATTTTTGTTTTAGATATACCTAAAAATTTTGAAGTGTAATGTCATTTTTTAAGGTTATCATTACGGGATTTTAAATAATTTCAAAGACAATTTCACAAATTAAAAGAATGCTGGGATATTCAGTGAGCCAAAGATACTCTTAGATAGTAGTTTTCATTTCGTTTTCCTTTGTTCTTGAGACTTTTCTTTTTCTTAAAGTGCTTTTTTATTAAAAAAATTGCAGTATTAATTTATATTCCAGGTGATGAGTAAATATTTTCGCACATCATAACTTTATTTTCTTCTTTTGTCTGTTGACTCTTAAAAGAGTATAGTGACATTATGTCCCGATTGCTCGGAACGTCGTTCTCTAACCTTTGTTGACAACTTTGTGTACAACTTTGTTGACAGCTGGTCTAAATAGATGTATGGTAGTCATTCCTGCCTACTGTCTGATGTTCTTCAACCACGATATCCTTCTGCGCCATTGAGTTCTTTTGTCTTCTATCTTGCCTTGTAAAATTAGTCGAATTAGTTGATACTTCTCATTGTGCATCACATGCTCTAAGTATGTCATCTTTCTAATTTTCACGATACGCATAATTTCCAGATCTTTATTCATATATTGGATCATGCTGTTGTTTGTAACATATTGGATATAAGACATTTTGAGCATGCGGCAGTAGCAACACATTTCGAAGGCTTCTCATCGTTTGGATGTTGCCTTCGTCAATGTCCAAGCTTCGACTCTATAAAAAAGGGTAGAAAATGCATAGCATCTCAAGACTCGTGTTCTTATGTCAATGTTCAGGTGCATATTACATAAAATCTTCCTGATGCGATTGAAGACAGCTCTCGCCTTTTCTATATAATATATTCTTTCCTGTGACTGGTCCCATTCCTTATTTAGGCTGCATCCAAGATATGTAATTTGTCGACTATTTTCAAAGGTTCTTAATAGCTGTGAATTGGTGCTGTATTATGTCGTTTTTACTTACTAGATGAATTTTGGTTTTTAGTCATTAGGAAAACATAAAGCAAATGACCTGAATAAATACAAAGAAATTCAGAGAAACATCAGAAAGAAAATTCGAGAGGCAAAAGAGAGGTGGCTCTCCGATAGATGCACGGAATTAGAAGATCTGGATAAAAAGTACGATAGCTTTAATTTACACAAAAAAAATCAAACAAATGACAGGTTCTAGAAAGCGTACAAAAACGAATATCCTTAAAAATGATAAAGGGGATATTATTACTGATATGAAGGAGAGATTATGTCACTGGACCAATTACATTCAACAACTATTTAATGATGAAAGAGAAGAACTGTCATTAGAAATCACCGAGGATACTGGACCACCAATATTAAGAGAAGAAGTCATCTATGGCATCAAAATCACAAAAGAGGGTAAAGCTACTGGACCAGATGAGGTGCCCATCGAATTATTAAAACTCATCGATGAAGATGTTATTGATGTAATGGTTGAACTCTTTAATCTAATATATCAGACTGCCACAATCCCCAGACAATGGCTGCAATCAACCTTTGTAGCAATTCCCAAAAAACCAAGTTCAACAACTTGCTCAGACCACAGAACAATAGCTTTAATGAGTCACACACTTAAAACATTTTTGAAAATAATTCAGAGCAGAATTGTTAAAAACGCTTGATTATGAGATTAGTGACATACAATTTGGCTTTAGAAATGGTATGAGTACAAGAGATGCTTTGTTCGGCTTGAATGTGCTGGCTCAGAGATGCATGGACATGAATCAGGATATGTACTTATGTTTTGTAGACTTTGAAAAGGCATTTGATAAAGTTCAACATAAAAAGCTTGTAGATATATTAAAAAGCAAAAATATTGACAGTCGTGATTTGAAAATTATATCTAATTTATATTGGAATCAAACTGCCAAGGTAAGAGTTGACAGCCAGTACACCGAAAATATCAAAATACAGAGAGGAGTCCGCCAGGGTTGCGTGCTGTCCCCACTACTTTTCAATGACTACAGTGAAGCGGTATTTCAAGAAGCGCTCTCAGACTCAATAGAAGGTATATCTATCAATGGAGAAGTTTTGAATAACTTACGTTTTGCAGACGATACAATAATAATTACGGATAACAACAATGATTTACAGAACCTAATGCAACGCCTTAATGAACGCTGTCATGAGTACGGACTGAAGATAAATTTAAAGAAAACTAAATGCATGATCATGACTAAGTCTGCACATGTAAATATCCAATTGACTATTGAAGATACTGCAATTGAGAATGTTAATAACTATAAATATTTAGGAACATGGATAACATCAGATGTAGACCAAACCAAAGAAATTAAAACACGTATTGAAATAGCACGTACATCATTTATTAAACTTAAAAAGTTTCTTTGTTGTCGGGATATAAGGTTTAGAACTACGCCTGAGAATGCTTCGATGTTACGTGTTCTCTACTCTTCTTTATGGTCTGGAAGCTTGGACACTCAAACAAGTTCATCTGAATAAGCTGGCCGCCTTTGAATTTTGGTGTTACAGAAGAATCCTACGAATATCATGGATTCAAAGAATGTCAAACATGGAAGTAACTAGGATAGGAAATGAGGCGGAAATAATATTAACTAATAAAAGACGAAAACTTGAGTACTTGGGACATGTGATGAGAGGGCAAAAATACGCATTATTACAACTTATTATGCAGGGCAAAATCCGAGGAAAGCGAAATGTGGGAAGACGAAGAATATCCTGGCTTAAGAACTTAAGGGAATGGTTTGAATGCAGTAGTGCAGAACTTTTTAGAGCGGCAGTCAACAGAGTCCGCATAGCCATGATGATTTCCAACCTTCGATAGAAGATGGCACTTAAAGAAGAAGAAGTCATTAGGGATTTTGTTTTATATAACGACCAAAAGACTAAACAATACCTCTGGGACCCAAATACTATGATACAGAGCTTGTCGTTGATTAACTTTTATGATTAGATGGGGCAGTTATAAAATAAACTTGTTTAATAATATGTTAATTCTATTGATATTAATATTGTTCCAGAAAGAACGATCTAATACTTACCCTATAGATAAACGTATACTGTTCCTTGGTCTGGACAGCGCTAGCCCGGTCCCTTCTTATCCTATACACTATTTTGGGGATATCTACAAGCCTCGTCTGCTCAAACTCCCTAATTGCTATATCACACGCAATAACCACCCCCGTCCTGCCCGTCCCTGGGCTACAGTGAACCACTACCGGATTCACTTCAAGCTTTGGTGGACCGTTGGTGTTGCCATTAGCAGCAGCGGTCTAAAAACAAAGACAAGATTATGTAAAGCTATTTATTCTTTTAACGAATTTCAAATTATTCACATCCAAAATAAAGACCTTGGGCAATCTTTATTAGAATCTATGGAAATTACCGAATTAAAAAAATACTGGCATAATTATGAGTGACCAACTTGGGACAAACAGTTCTCCCCTCCTCAACCTATTTTGTTGAAGACTATAAAGTGTAAACACATACCAAAAATAGATTACTTGTTTTATTATTGTATTTAAGCAAAGTTGGGACTGAATAAAAAATCAATGAGAAAAATGTGAAACTGCAATGTCTTCATTTCGGATAGCAAAATAAATAACTCTATTAAAGAAGTAGTTACTCATTATCTAGTATTGCAAGTGCATACCTTATCCAAAGTAGATGATTTCATAAAGCTTCTAGCTTCTATAAGAAAAGCTATTAGAGAATTTTCTTCTGATGGTACTCCTTTCTCTGGCCAACCTAGATACCAGAAATGGGTAACTTCTCTCCAACTGTTTGAAACCATATTCTACAAATACAAAACTATTAATACCAGGCTTAATATTTTTTGTGAGACATTATGTCTAGTCATATTTATTTCTCAAATACCTAAATCTCACAATATGACCATTGTGTTACGATTACTTACTTTTAACTGAAGATTGGATATTATGTATTTATCCTTAACATCCCGCTTTTTTAAAGTCACTTGGAAATCTCCGAAGAGTCTGTTGCAGTCCAGAACTTCTGATGGTGGCAAATAATCCACACATTTTTCCTAAAACAAAAAACAATGAACAAAATATGACCTGAAAAAATAGCGTCTTTATTTTCTTTATTAAAAAAAAAACTGAAAAGACTGGAACTCACTTCAGACATGTTACCTGAAGCTGTTAAATATTTAATTGAAGTGAAAATTCAATTAATCAATGAAAAAATCAATATTTAACATCGCATTTTAATAACAACAATATGTACAATCTTTAACAACTACATGTAATTTAAAGGGTTTTTTATACCCTGGTATTTTAGTGGCTCAGGCATTTTAACCTAGCAATTTCAAACCTGATGATGGACTGTTTTAGTCCGAAAACGTTTGTTTTTTTTGATGTAGCCCTTTTAAGGGTTTTTTAAATAAATATACTCAATTACGAAGTCTAACCTCTTTTTTGTGATAACGTGGTATACAGCCAGCTACAGGAATTGTTTTCCTTGTGGATTTTAATACTACTTCAGCCCTAGCCCGACATCATATTCGGACAGGCCAAAACACAGATGGCGTTAAAAGACTGCCGGCAACATGGTGACCGCTGCTTCAGTATCCCTCCGCCCCAACCCATCCCGCTCAGATCGTTTTTTGCACCTATCGTTCCCAGTGATAGTGAGGATATAAAAGCAGATACACAGGGTAAGACTGGTCGTCACTCGACACTGAGGAGTAGGTAGATTGAGACCTCAGTGGCGTTTGACAGTTCTCGTATTTGTGGAGAACAAGATACTAGTTTGTCACGAGTGACAAACAATTTGACAACTCGTGTGTCACGAGTAGGCAAATTGTTTTTTAAGAAAAACCAATCCCAAGGTTTTCATCACTCTGTTTATTGTAAACCCACACATACCAATCGTTATTTGCATGCCAACTCATAAAACCCTTGTCTAAAGATCAATACGCCTTTGAGATTATGCAAGTCTCCCACTCAATCTCAACCCAAAGACTCAGATCCTCATCATATGAATAAAGACAATATTTACCCCCGAACAAAAGCTTTTATCTCTTGTCTGATTAATTAAAGACAACATTAAAAATGAACAACAATGAGTTTATAAAATTCCTTGCAGACTACTCCCGATCTTATATAGGCCAAACAAATTGTGGACTCCAATATAGGATTTATGAACATTCCATTTCTGTTCGCAATGCCGATTCAATTTCAGCTCTAGGTCAACACCATCTTCATACAGGTCACAAAATTCATTTTGAAAACTCATAAACCATAGCCCCATCCGCTTCTATAAACCAAGAATTATCCGAGAAGCCATAGAAATTATAAAAAGCCCAACTGTCTCAATAAAAGAGATAAAGGCATCCGGTTACCTTCGATATACAACTCCTAAAGAAAATATCGTTCGCTTCAGCCTCCAATCCAAATCCCGCCGTCAGAAACGTTCAAGCCAATCCCCACGCCAACCCCAATACCAACCTCCACCCAAACCACCTCACTATCTACGGTGTAAATGAACCGTCCTGTATTCCCAATAGCATTAGTGCATTGACTAGTGATTAGTGTACTAGTGTCTGAATACTCTGGAGACTGAGACCTTAGAAGCCATGAAGAAGACTTTGAAGTAGTCGAAAATACTTTATTTAAATGAATAATTGTATAAGAACCCTTACCACTCCATTTTCGAAGAGATGTGTGATCATTAGGATTACTTTGGACTGCTGTTCCCAAACCATTCTCCAAAAATCGTCTACTGTGTTCTGAAGGGGGCCTTGGCAAGCTATATAGTAACCTTTCGTGTTCTTCGGACCCTAAATCAGACAAAGTGATTAGTATTAAATTTTTCAATTAAAAGCAATTATAGATAATTAAAAGGTAATATTAATCTGTGATAAATAAATTTCCGGTTAGAAGCATTTAGATTGTTTTGTTTGTGTATAACTTAAGATTTTTATTCATCATCATAAATGGCACGACAATTCATTGTGGATCTTGGCCTGTTTACAAAGAACTCGCCACTCCTGTCGATTCCTGGCAACTCCCCTCCATCTTCTGACCCTTAGAATTTGTAGGTCTTCTTCCAAATCATCAATCCACCTCATTCGTGGTCGTCCTCTACTTCTTGTGCCCTTTGGTTTTAAAAATGTTAATCTCTTCGGGTATTCGT
The DNA here is from genome assembly GCA_918026665.1 of Diabrotica balteata. Lineage (NCBI taxonomy): Eukaryota > Metazoa > Arthropoda > Insecta > Coleoptera > Chrysomelidae > Diabrotica > Diabrotica balteata. The sequence continues at coordinate 149,631,638 of OU898281.1, read as the reverse complement.
GAAAGTGGACATGGATCAGCCCTAATGGATCCACAAAAAATGAGATCGACTACATACTGTCCACGGAACGATATATCATTAAAGATGTAACAGTTCTTAACAGATTCACAACAGGTAGCGATCACAGGATGGTCAGAGCAAAAATTAGTATTGACGGTAACTATGAGATGAAAAGAAAAATAAGTAGAAACTGGAATCTAGTAGATAGAAACAAACTAGGTCAATATAAAGAGATATACAAAGACCTATTAAAAGAACAACTTACCCAAAGATTAGACAGTGACGATAAAGATATAGACGAAATAGACAACATACTTACAGCAACAATGATTACATCAGGAAAAGAAATAGCAAAGAAGGATCTAAAAAAGAACAAACTATATATCAACAGAAACAAAGAAGCTTATGGATAAAAGAAGGAAGCTGAACGAAGAAGGCAAAAGGAAATCTATAGAATATGTAGAAATAAATAAAACAATAAGCAGAATGATAAAAGAAAGTAAGAGAAAAGAACAAGAAATAAAAATAGAAGAAGTAATACAAAACAACAAAAATATGAAATGCTTAAGGCCGAAATTAGGTAAGTTTGAAATTAACAAAATAAAAGATGTAAATGGAATAGAAACAAACGTTAAAGATGACATCATAAATATAATCCACCATTTCTACTCAGAATTATATAAAACAAAAAAGGAACCACCAGAAGAAATTAAAAACCAACTTAAGGTCAAAATAAAAAATGTCAACTCAGAGCTGCAGCCCGAAATAAGCAAATCAGAAATAAAGAAGGCATTGAAAGAAATGAAAAAACAACAAATCGCCTGGAAAAGATGGAGTAACTACAGAGATGCTGAAATATGGTGGAAAAGTGGTAATTAATACTCTACATTCCCTTTTTTAACAGATATTAAAAGAAAAAAGAATCCCAAACAACTGGAAGGAATCAGTAACCATATCCTACACAAGAAAGGGGATAAAGCAGATATAAAAAACTACCGTCCTATAACACTCCTCAATGTAATGTATAAACTCCTAACAAAAATTTTAACCAATAGATTGACGACAAAATTCGATGGATACCAGTCGAAAGAACAAGCTGGTTTTAGAAAGGGATTCAGCACAAGTGACCATTTACTAAGTATGAAAATACTTATAGAACGAGCAAATGAATACCACATTCCTCTATATATGGCGTTCATAGATTTCGAAAAGGCTTTCGACAGTGTCGAACATTGGGCAGTGAAAAGTTCTTTGATTAACAGCCGAATTGACCACAGATATACGGAACTAATAACCAATATATATAAGGAAGCCAAAACAAAAATTAAAGTATATGAAGGAACAAAATCATTACAAATAAGTAGAGGCGTGAGACAGGGTGATACAATATCACCGAAACTTTTCAATCAGGCTCTTGAAGATACTTTTAAAAGATTAGAATGGGAAAAAAAAGGTATAAAAATTTGTGGACAACGCTTGAACCATCTAAGGTACGCTGATGACATCGTATTGATAACCGATAAAAAAGATGAATTATTTGAAATGATGAAAGAACTGGACGTAGAAGCTGGAAAGATAGGCCTTAATATGAATTACAGCAAGACCAAAACTATAACAAATACAGATGAAGACATCACAATGAGAATCGGACAAGATGAAATAGAACAAGTTAAGGTATTATATATAATTTATCTTGGTCAAACTATAAAACTTAACAAAGAGAACCAAACAGCAGAGATCAAGAGACGAGTTAGACTGGCATGGGCGGCATTTGGCAAACTAAGCTACATTCTTAAAAACAAAAGATATCCACAGCATCTTAAGACCAAAGTATATAATCAATGCGTACTCCCTGTTCTTACGTATGGTTCCCAAACGTGGACATTTACAAAAGCAAACATGGACAAAATCATAAAAACCCAAAGAGCAATGGAAAGACAAATGTTGCACATAAGACTAATGGATAAGAAGAGAAACGAGTGGATAAGAGAGAAAACAAAAGTGAGGGATGTTAGACAAGAAGTTGCAAAATTGAAATGGAGATTTGCCGGACACAATATAAGACAAAAAGAAGACCGATGGAACAAAATTCTTATAAGTTGGAGACCGTGGGAATATAAACGAAGCAGAGGAAGGCCCCAAATGAGATGGGCAGATGATATCAAGAAGCACGTGGGCTCTAGATGGATGACTGTAGCGACAGACAGAGAAGAATGGAAAAGGATTGGGGAGGCCTATGTCCAAAGATGGACCGAAGAAGGCTAATTAGATAGATAGATATATTCGTGATCTACATTGCCGAAGATTTTATACGCAGATGCTAACAGAGTAATGCCTCTACAGTTCTGACACTTCAGTTGATCACCCTTTTTATGCAACGGACATATTATTCTCTTTAGCCATTCTTCTGGTATGAAATTCATTCTACCATATATGTACTATTAGTTGGATTGCTTAGGATTGTTGCAAAAAATTGATCACCACCTTTTTTCTACATTTCCGAACAGATTTCATCGATTCCTGGGGCTTTATTATCTTTGAGTTTTAGGATGGCATTTGATACTTCTTCTCTTGTTGGGTCTTCACTGTGCAGTTGACGTTGTAGGATTTGTTGATTGTTTATGTTGTAACCTTCTTCAATGTACGCCTAATACAAAGAAAATCAGAATTTCTAGAGCCTTACTTTGAAAACACTTTCATCATCATCAATCAGCCAATCGCGTCCACTGCTGGACATAGGCCTCCCTCAGTTGAAAACACTTTACTTTGTATCAAATTATCGTCCTTAGAAATTATAGGATAATAAACTATATGTGGGTTACTTACCGTTACATAATTGGCATTAATATAGTCACTGGTAGGATATCCATCGATGGGTTGCAAATAGACCCTTGTCTCTGGAAGCGGGATCACGTTGGCATATCTATTTTTGGTCTCACATCCATCCGGTAGTTCGCTTATTTTTGCCGTGATTTGAGGTATTTCTGCGAACTCTGCTTTTATATCATCAGCATTCGTAGCAAATTTGGCCAACGCTGGGAAATTCAATGGATGAGTAACGCCAGCCTGAAATTTAAAAATTATGTAAAGAAAAAATAATCAAAACAAGATATTATAGCTCATTCATCAACGTAAGACAAAGTACTTGTGACTTTCAATTATTTTTACTTTCCCCGATCAAAATGGAGCGGTTGGTGGTCCACAGAAGTCGCCAGAGTCAACGAAAATGCACCAGATCTCCACAGCGATGGGCAGAACGTTACGAAAAAGCTTATGAAAAAACAGTATACTAAGGAATTACATGTTACAGATGACCGCGACCAGTGCAGTTCTATTCAGCACCCTTCAGATTTGTTTAAGGGGACATTTTTGGACAAGAATCCGCAAAAAAATCGATTCAGAAACATTTTTCCTACGGGAGCGGTCTCAGAACATGTACAATACCACTCTGTCCAATTATCCTGTCCAAAAAAAACCGGTATAATAAAAATCTCAATCTTATATTGGTTAGAATCTAAATATTTGTTGTATACTTACTGGATCATCGAAAGCTGGATTTCCGTATGATCTTTTCGACTGTCTTTCAGCTTTTCTTCTTTGGCTATTAAAACTGGAAACATTATCCACATTGTAATGGTCTAAGCTAACAGGTCTGCATCTTTGTTTATAGTTGAACCTTTTTTGTCTCTTTCTCATTATATACTAAAACAATGCAAAATTTATAATTAATATATAATTCAAAATTCTTATAATAAAGTCTTATAACTCTTTTTGGGGGTTATGAGCGCGATGACTGGGTGGATTGAGTAGCTCAGAAGCCGCGTTCATGCCCACAGCCGGTCCCAAGCCCGGATAAAAGAGGAGGGTTGATGGACCAGGTTAGCATCATTCCCATTGTAAAAGAAAACAAGGCTCAAAAACCGATATAAAGCCTTGGAACCAGACGGAATGTAAGATGACGAACCACGCAGAGAAAAGGAAAACGAGAAGGAAAAATAAGCCCACAATCAGATTAGCAACATTAAACACTACTTCTTTCAACAACAAAGACTAAGAGATAATAGAAGAACTAATACATACATAAAAATATAGATATTTGTGTAAACCAAGAAACCAAGAGCATGCAATATGGAAGACATAAATGAATGGGTAACAAAACGAAAACAGGAGTGGAACGAACATATCAGTAGAATTGGCAGGAGGATAAAATAGTACGAATAGCACGAGATAAGTCATCAAATGGACGAAGAAGTATTGGCAGACCAAGACAAAGCTGATGCGATAATTAAAACAATTTAGGAGGCTAACATTGAAGAAAAACCGGCTTTAAAACGCCTACATACAAGAAGGAAGAAGAAGTAGAAGCATTCAATTCATTAACACCATAGTTTCTTCTGATTCTACAAGTACCGTTGTCCTCTTGCACCGGACCATACACTTTTCTCATTATCTTTTTCTTGAATGCCTTAATTTTCTGTTCATCTTTTTTTGTCATTACTCAGGTCTTACATTCATAGGTTACTACAAGCCTAATAAATGTTTTAGTCATATTGGTTCTTTTGGTCTAACAATTTTGATCTAACTTTTTATTAGCATAATAAGTACTATTTCCACTGACAATACGTGTATTAATTTCGCTACTTACGAAATTCTTTTCATTGATTTATGTACCCAAATATGTAAAGACATCCCCACGTGCTATGGTATAGTTGTCTATTACGATATTATTTTCATTGTCAGCTGTCCTTTTGACTGTCATGTACTTGGTTTTTTTTCTTCACTTATTTTAAGACACCTTTTCCGTGCTTCGGGAATAATTTCCCTGATTAATTATAAGATTCCTTGCTTGATTCCTGCTAATGATAGATACATCATCTGCATATACCGTAATTTGTACCGATTTGGTATTTATCTGGCCGGTTACATTGATTTTTCTGATGACTGCCTCAAGAAGAACTAAGCTCAACAGCATGATTGCTAGTACGTTTCCCTGTCTCACTCCCAGGTTAATGTTAAATAAGAGAGTCAGTTTTTCATCTATTCTTACAGCAGCTTTTGGCCCCTACAACGTGATTGTTAAGGGGCTGATATATTTTGTTTAGGTATACAGTATTTGGAATATCTTGTAGCGTTTTGTTTCTTTTCATACCATCAAAAACTTGTGTAGAGTCTATATACACACTATATAGTTCTATGTCGAATTTATAAGCTTTTCTTGAATCCTTCTTCTCTTTGTCAACCATTTTCCATCAAATCCTGAATGTAGGTCTCTCCCAATTGCTTCTATCTTTCTCTATCTTGCTCTATCTGAATTCACTGTTTGACTGGCCATCCGCCTCTTTATGTCATCATTACCATTTTATTTGGGGTCTTGCCATGCTTCTTGTTGTCGTCCTTGATCTCCATTCTAGAATTCTTCATGTCCCAGCTATTGTGATTTCTTCCACAATATCCCTAATCTTCGTTCTACGTCTTATCTCGGTGTTTCTAGTGATATTCTCTTAGTGATATTCCAAGCATGATTTGTTCCATTGCTCTTTGCGTTGTTTCTAATTTTTAAGCAGATTTTTTGGCAAGTGCTACTGTCTCCTTCTTAGTGTGAACTATGAATATTGTTTGTGGGTGCCCTATTTTTCTGAATCCATTTTGATAACCATCAATTATATTTACCGCTCTATGGTCACTTACATATTAAATACCTAGAATCACTAAAACCAGTTAAACTAAACCCGTTCAGAAATCGGAAAATTAGCAAAAATGTGGAGTACAATAGATTCTTTATAGCATTTCAGTTTCACTTTTCTATCACAAAATAAACATATACTACATTTATTTTAAAATATCTCCTGTCAAGCAATTTTTAGAACAACGTCCTAGCTGGCAATTACTGTACATGGAACAATAATCATTTCTGCTTATACTAAAAGGTATAAATATGATCGACTTACCAAAAGACCAGCCAACAAAATAAGCGATACAGCCCCGACTGTTGATATCACTATAGCTGCAATTTTTCCCGTATTATCCTCTCTGGCATCGTTTCCACCATCTGGAGTAGGGGACGAATCAGCAGTGTAGTCTTCAGTACTAGAAGTAACAAGGGGAGAGGTGGTCACGGTGGTTCCACTCAAAACATTAGAGTTATTCTGAAATTTGAGTGTTGGTATATAAGACCCAGTAGTCGAGTTTGACGTTGAAGCTAAAGTACTATCAGTTGTGGTGGAAGTTGAAGATCTTGTAGTTGAAGGTGTACTTGGACTAGTAGTAGAAGCAGTTGAAAAAAGTGTCGAACTAGTGCTTGAGATCTCTGTTAAAATAGTTAAAGGAGTAGTTGAACTAGTAGTTGAAGCAGTCGAAATGAGTTTCGTACTAGTACTTGAAATCTCAGGCAATATAGTTATCGTAGTCTGCTCCGTAGGTGTTGTATTAAATACACTTTTTACTTTTACATAATTTTCAGTTGTCACTTCTTCACTAGTAGAAAAACTAGTCGTTTCATGTACTAACTCAGTAGATATTTGCGTTGTTCTCTCTGGCTCAGTTTTCATTTCAGTACTTGTATCAGCAAGGGTTTCGTGTTGTCCAGTAGTAAGTTTTTCTGTTGTTTTTATTTCATCCAGTATGGTCGTTGAGAATAGTTTATCATCTACACTTGATTCCGTACTTTCCGAAACAGTAGTGTCTTCCAAAATAAACGATTTTGAAACTCTATTACCATGTTCAGTTGCGGTATTTTCCGTGTCTTTAGTAGTTGGTTCATTGGTTATAGTCTCTTTAGTAGTTGTCATCATTTCTATTTTATTTGTCGCTTCTTTTACAGCAACAGTTGAAGTATCAATATCTACTTCTGTTGAGAAGGAACAATTGTAGTTGTTTCGTCTTTGGGTAAGATTGTTGAGGTAGTTTCAAAATCCAAAATAGCTTCTTTAGTGGCAGTTTCTGATGTAGTTGTTTCTGTATCAGGAATATCTGTTGAGTACATATCCAACTTTGTTGTTGCCATTTTAGCTTTTATTTGTGGTGGTTTCGGTTATGCCATATATTGTTTCATCAAAAGTTATCTGTAGTAGTCTCTTTAACAAGTGTTGACGTTTCTTCAGGAATTTGAACAGTAGTTGATTGAAATCTAACTTGATCGTTCATAGTGGTTTCTTCTTTAACATTCACATCATAGTTTACTGTAGTTTGATCGTAGTTCTCTGTTGTGGGTGACTCATGATCTACAGATAGTTCTTTGTCCAGTTTTCCTGTAGTTGTTTCAATTTGTTCTCTACTATTTGTAACATTTATTACACGTTTTGTAGTTGTTTTTTGAGAATAGTTAGTTTCTATGGGTATTATTTTGTTTTCTTCCACACTTTGTTCTTTGGGAACGATATCGTTCTCGTCTGTCAGTCTTTTTGTAGTGGGATCTTCTGTTGTTAAGAAATTTATTGCCTTAATAGTTTCTGATTCAATTTTGTTACTCAAAATATGATTATTATGTGTAGTAGGTGGCTTGGTTAATGTTACAGTTTTTCTTGTAGTAAGGAAAGCTCTTGGAGAAGTTGTTTCATGGAAAGAATCTCCCTTTTCCTGTATCGTCTTCTTCGGACGTTGTAACATTATATTCGGAAGCAAAATTCAGCGTTTGATGTTTCTCAACTCTAATTTCGTTGTGCTCTGAATTATCATCGACGGTATTGTTACGGGAGATTTTAGTCTTTTCTTTGTAATCTATAGAGGAATTGGGATTGTTTCTAACACTGCCAAAGAATCGGTCCATATGGAGATCATGATCTAAGTGTTCGTGTTCATCTTCATCTACTTCTTGAGTGATATCCATGTGGTGATCGTCAGAGTGTTCTGGGTTATTTTCTTCGTATTCTTGTTCAAGTTTTTGTTTAGCTTCTTGATATTTTGTATCAAAATATGTAGTTCTGGGTGTAGTTAACTGAAAGTTGAAATCTGAGAAAACTTTGGTGGAAGTTTTACGAATTGAATTATCCAAGAACTTTTGGTTATCTGACGCACTATAATCGTTATTTTGAACATCTGTAGAAGGGAACTTATTTATATCTATCGCCCTGGAACTATCTTGTCTTCCCTTTCCGTCGTTGTCGTTGCCATTATTCCTTTCTTCCTGGCGAACAGTTTGGTTTTTTAGAGTATCAGCCTCTACAGGATACTTCGCATATTTGGAACTATCACCTGAAGCATTTTGAGTATCTTTGCTAACTAAATTTGTTTGGGTATCAGTCTTTGGTAATTTTTCTATTAAATTCTTAGTGCTATCCAATTTCTCTGAAGAAATATCTTCGGTGGTTTTGTTGTTGCTTTCGGAGCGGCATGTTGAACTCAACAAAAGTAATCCTAAAAAAAAGGTTAATATTAGTATAGGTATAATAAAAAAAATGTTTGTTTATCGCTAAAAAAATTCGTCTACCTTGGACAGCAATTAAATTGTAATGCCAGAAAATCACGGCGAAATTAGATCCAGAATTAGAGCAGGCTAGAGCTTCTTTTAGAAGGATGTCCAAAGGTGTTATGTAAACAGAGACCTAAAATTTGGCATTTAAGGATCCGCCTAACTTCGCTGCTACGTTGTTCTCGGTCTTACTTTATGCTGTCGAGTCCTGGACTGTGAATAAAATCGATCTAAATCGCCTTGAGGCTTTCGAAATGTGGTGCTATAGAAAAATTTTAAAAGTTTTCTGGGTGGTGAGAAGATTCGTAACTCCACAATACTTGAACGTCTCAGCAAGACCACTGAGATCATAAAAAGCATCAAGCAGAGAAAGCTGGAATATTTCGGACATGTAATGAGAGAGGGTCCCAAATATAGATTGCTACAAAATATCATGCAAGGAAAAATAGCAGGCAAACGCAGTCCAGGACGAAGAAGAACCTCATGGCTTGAAGAACTTGCGAGATTGGTATGGTGTAGATACAAGCATGCTATTTAGGGTGGCAGTGAAATAAAATTAAAATAGCATTAATTGATGGTAACCAACGTTCTGAAAGGACATGGGTACATGAAGAAGAAGAAGGGTAAAGATCATGGGGGTAGAAATTGGGGGACAGAAACTAAGGGAGTTGAGATAGGGCAAGCAAAAACAATCGATACTTGTGCGTACGGCACTCAGGGGGATAATTGGAGAGCTGGGTCGTGGTATAAGTTGAATCAAAGAGGTCAGATTGGGGTAACTACACAAAAATGAAACAAAGGGTTACTTACATAAATCTCCTGGGCAAATAATACAACAAAAAAAGAAAGCTTCTAGTAAATTTAAGATACGGGGGCCGCTTCGAAGGATCCTAGTTTGCTTGAAGGAAAGAAAAAAAGGCTCTTCTTTCCTAAAATCAAGAAATAAACACAAGGGGTGATGACACTACCCTTCCTTTCTAATGCAAAACATCTGAAAAAAGCTTATTCAATTGGTTTTTAACTAACCGTTTCTCTTTGAACAACTCTAAATCACAAAGTGTTAATTTTACTCTAAGAAAATAACACTTGTGTTGAAAATGTGCTCTACCACAATGTGTAACTGAAGCGAAGTTTTTTGGGGATATATTTGGATTGGAGGATTACCTGGGAACAACATATAGTTAATCTATTAAAAAAGCTTTCCCGACAACTTTTCTGTTCAGGAACCTTGTACAAGTGACTTCCAGGGAAACTATTTTTAACAGCTTATCATAGTAATTTTCATTCTCATCTGACATATGCTATTCTCTCCTAGGGTCACTCTTGTCATATTGATAAAGTGTTTGCACAACAAAGGAAAGTGTGTTCGTATTATCTCTGGGCTCTCTTGTAGAGCAGACTGTAGAACTCCCTTTAGACTTTAAAAATTTGACTTTACCTTGTGTATACATTATGCAGTGTCTGTTGCACATTAAACAAAATCTTAGCCAATACAATGCGGCATGTAGATTTTCACAATTATACCACCAGGTTTAAACAATAATCTTATACCAGAATTTAGCCGTCTTGAGAGATCCAGAAATGGTTCAAGGTATTTAGCATAAAATTCTACAACTTAGTGCCAGCTAGAATAAAAGCTTTAATTTTCATCAGTTTAAGGAACAAAAAATTAAGAGTTACCTTATAGTGAATGCTTTTTTTACATACGAGGAGTATTTTATTGTATTGTCAACAGTAATAATTTAAAACAATGTATCTATGTTTTGTGTTTATATTTATGTGTATATTAACTGTATTGACATATAAATTTATTTTACTTTGACTTGTAAAAAATACTTTTGTATTAAATTTATTACCAATATAAAACATCTGTACTATCTATCTTTTTAGAAAAAGCATTTGACAATGTTAATCATGAAACAATTGATAGATATTCTGCGAAAAACAGGTATTGACGACAAGGACATTCGAATTGTGGGCAACCTTCTATACTTGGGGGCCAAAACAGCAAGAGCAAAAAAATTGGCAACGAACTCACTGAAAGTGTGCAGATCAAAATAATTGTCCGTCAGTGGTGTATATTATCCCCACTCCTATTCAATATGTATTCCGAGAAAATATTTAACAAATGTAATGGAAAATGCAAATGAGGGCATAAAAATAAACGGACGAGTTAACGAACAATATAAGATATGCCGACGATACGGTGACCCTTGCCAGTACCATAGACGAATTACAACAGGTAGAGAGTTTATTCAGTTAGAGAGGAATACGGCCTGAGCCTCAACTTCAAGAAGACAAAGTGGATGCTGATAAGCAAAAAGCAACAATCTGCTCGACAATTACGGATAAGTAACATACTAATTGACCAGGTAGAATCTTATGTGTACCTTGGCACCAACGTAAATGCAAAATGAGAACAGGCCACAGAAATTAAGGTGAGAATAGAACGAGCTAGAGCAGCATTTAGCAATATGAAAAAGCTCCTCATAAGCAAGGATTTGTCTCTTCCCCTAAAACTACGTATAGTTAAATGCTACATTTTTCCGATCTTGCTGTATGGCGTGGAGGCCTGGACGCTGCTTGGAGACGCTCACGAGAAAAATTAAAAGCATTCGAAATGTGGGTGTACCGACAGCATTCTTCGTATATCCTGGACCGAACATGTCACCAACGTAGAGGTACTCCAAAGAATCGGAAAGGAGAGAAAGAAATCGTGAATACAATTAAACAAAGAAAAGCTTGAATATCTAGGCCACATATTGAGACACGATAAGTACCGTTTGCTGCAATTGATTGTCCAGGGAAAAATAGTCAGTAAGCGAGGGCCAGGCAGGAGAAGACACTCGTAGCTCCAAAAATCTGCGGAGTGGTTCGGGCTCACATCGGTCGAACTATTCAGAAGCGCCGCAAACAAGATCAGAATTGCCATGTTAATAGCCAACGTTCGCAACGGATAGGGCACTTGAAGAAGAAAGAGAAGAAACAAAATTAATTTTTTTCATTGTTTTTTCTTGTTGAAAAAAGTACCTCGAAATGAAACACCCTTTACATAAAGATGAAGTATCGTGTAATGAAAGTCTAGAGGAAAGTGGTCTAAACCATAGAAGAATTTGTAATAATTATAGACACTTCCAAACTAGTTAATATAATTAAAATTGGAAAGATAACAAACAAAAAAGTGTATATACAGTCATAAGGAACTTGGCCATCTGACGCGTAAAATATCTCTATCGAAATATCTTTTCTCTGGTTTATTAAACGCACAAGAAAGAAAATATCTTTCAATAATGCATTTTAACCACAATATCACCAGTCGTTTCGCATCTGTGATCTTACTATTACCACATATTAAATATCAAGTCAATACGTTTCTTCGGTTAGTTTAGCTCATTTTTTGTTTCGAAATTCAGTTATGAAATGGCAAACGACGGTTGAGTCATATTCTTAATAAAATCTTGGCCTAGCCTAACCATGCACTGTCGCGGTTAACTGTACAATAGCAGCCTTCGAGGCCTGTGTTTCTAACCCAGTAATTTTTTAACGTTTTGTTTAACGTTGGATGGTTTTGTGCAAATTGGCGGACATACAATGAATGTCCGTCGTTTTCTGGTAATTGATGCATTTTTTAATTCTATTCAACTCTTCGTATATTTACGAAAAAGGGAATAGAAAAGATGCAATCAATGTAAGATGAAGGCGTTAAAAAGTTAAGAAGGGATATTATTATACTATCTACTGAACCATTTACATTTTTGTACTTTTGTAACAAAGATATTGCTAATACAGTTCTGTGAGATTGATTCCATATAGAAAAAGTCCCTTACGAAACAGAAGAACTCTTAAAAATATCTAGAATATTCTAGATATTATCGAAAAAATTCCGAAATGTCTAGTAATGTCTTAACTAGTGTTGTCTAGTGCTGACAGTTTGAATAGCGGTAGTATTTTGAAGATTATAGTTGTCATTATGTTTAAGTATTTGGTGGTGAGTAAACAATTTGCTGTTTGGAGGTATCAAGCATGTTAAACAGTGAATAAAAAGAATGAAAACAAAACTAGACATAAAAATAGTCGGAATGTATGTGAAAATGCGTAAAATACAAAGTAAAGCATTTGGAAGAAGTTGCACATATTGAAAATACCACTGGTGTGATAATATTAAATAATATTTAAAACTGTTTTTTGCAGTTTATGCAGAAAAACAGAAATAAAATACCAGAAAATCCCAAGGGAAGATGAAATTGTAATTGAAGTACAGGCGCATCGAAAAAAATTGTAAGCAGAGCAAGCCATAGAATAGCCCTTCCTTCTTTTGGCTGGTTAGTCAGTGCCAAACAACAAATATCAATCTGATTCCTTTAACCTTTACAGACCTACGACAAGATAAGGTATAGAAGGAGAATATCAATGTCTTACTGTATTTGTGTTAGGGTGGTAACCACCCCCAGAGGCAAAGCACATATTGTCATACATCTTTGAGCTATTTTTTATCGACTGCCAAAATTTCAAGCAAATAGATGCATATAAAAAATTCACAGTTTTTCTAATATTTTTGCAGTCAAATCTTGGACTAAAACGAAATGTGGAAAAATCAGAGAGGCTCAGCAAGCGATGGAACTTGCATATATCTGTACATGGGAAGCATAGTATACTAAGTCACATTTTCATAATTTTACAGGAGGAGCACTTAAACATTATATTTGATGTATATTTAAAAAATGAGAAGTAATTAATAATTGTAGCGGAAACTATTGTCGGTATTTAAAAATAGTATTATATATAGTTTGCTGTGGTATTATAAAAGTAATGTAAGTGTTTAAAGATAATAAAATAATGGACTTAGGATATATTACCTCTAAATTATAAGACTCCTTATATTTATAATATACATATACTAAGTCCTTATAAATTGTGTATCTGTGTAAAAAAACTCGTCAATATTTCTTTATTTATTTTATTTAGTTATAATTAACATACAGTTCTCAAATTACATGTCATCATTATCCTTAGGGTACTCGGATTCTTCGTTTGAATGTGGCAGATTTTTATAGAAATCATGGCAATACGATGGGAAGTATAAAAGTAAGTCCATAAGATCACTATATTTTTTTGTTGATATAGGAATCAATTGCATATTCTTTTGTGGTAAAGTTTCTGGCAAAATGATATCACCTCTTTATTTCGTCTTAAGTCAACCATTTGAAAAGTGTCACGGTTGAATGAAGTTTTATATTGAAGCATTCCAAAATTTTCTTTGGTAACACGTAAGATCACTAATTTTGAAATTTGAAATGCATCTCTACAAGTATTTTATTTTCCGATTAATAAATGGACCTATTGAAGAATATAAGCATTCAAATTTTTAAAATCATTCGTTCCATATAGTGGGTAGTTTTTTCCGTTTCCTTTCAATATTAGCGTGTACTGAATCGGATTCCATATGCGTGTGCCCCTTTAGAAGAAATTTACAATCTATTACTTGTAGTTTGGGATATCTTTAAATGAGGTAAAATGCACATATAACTACACATAGGTTTTTGGTCTGGCCCCAACAGTTATCTGCCCATATGGTTACACATTCGACGTCAGATGAGAATATTTAGATCAGCCCACTTTAAAATTCCCGAAGCAATTTCATTTCCTCCTCTGTTTGCTTTGGTTTCATCCCACAGTACACAATACGCAGCACTATTATATCCATCGTATAAAGTGTAATTCAAAGTTCATAATTTTCGCTTATAAAAATTCACACAATTGGTCAAATATGGCGTTGGAAGGCACTTTTGTAGATCACCAGTCAGTACTTTGTGCTTTATATTTACTTTTGCTTCAGCCATATCAATAGATTTAAATTTATATCTGTTTTCTGCTTTTTTTAAGGCGTATACGCGCTTCTTATAACATAGGCCCTTCCACCAGCATAGTTTTCTCTTTCTCTCATTCGCTTTCCAGTTAAGAACATGTCGTGTTCGTTTCTTTCCTGTCTGCTTTATTTTTGTTTTATTGACGACTTTTCTTTTGGTCACTAAACGAATGTGATTTATAGTATCTTCTAGTGTATTAGTTAAAGAGTCTGGTATAGCATTAGATGTACTTGGCACACCTTCTGGAAATGCCGATAAAGGTACAGGAAACCTACTTCCACTTTCATCTGAATCAGTGTCCGAATCTGGTTGATAATCTTTATCCTTTATTGAGTCATCGCTGTCACTTTTGGCACTTACCACTGAACTTTGTTTAGAATGCTTTTTTTCTGCAATACTAGCCGATTTGATGGCTGATTGGCCGCATATATCGCTAAGTTCGTGATGTGGTAGGGTTTCTTTATTTTCACCTGCAATAGAAAGTTTCGTTACAACGGAAGCAGACTTTAAATAAAATAATTATTATTAAAGATATTTTTATTAACATTTAGAAAAGAAGTAAATATTACATTTATTTTTCACGACTGACTGAAAAAAAAATAATTTAATGATAAAAACTTACCTTTTTGTAATATGGGGTATGTCGGAGAGCGACAAATCTAATATCCTTAAACCCCTTTTGCGAAAAGCCATTTTTAAAGCTATAAAAGACTCACTAAATACCTTTTCTAAAATAACACGCTTTCGACTTTAAATCTGTTATCTGTTTGCTATGCTGGTACGTTAAAAACTAAATAATATTATTTTCAGAATGCGCCTGCCTGTCATTAATGACGATTTTTCGTTAAAATACTGCTTAGTACAACCTATTAAATTAAGTAACAATTAAATCCAATCTCCAAAAGACATAAACACAATAAATTAGGGCGGCCTGTAAACCATAAAATTACTAAACCAATATTGTAAACAGTCTCCACTTGATGTGCACTTAATATACTTACTATACATTTAACTTGAGTTTGTTTTAAAAATATTAAGTTCAACGAAAATGCACACCTGTGTGTATATTTTATTATATACTTGATATAATTTCATTGAGAAGCATATGATCCTATAATGGACTTAGAATCCAGTTCATAATATTTCATTTGGAGGAATATAAGTTTAAGTCCAGATAAGATTATATACCTCTAAAGCAAACTGGACATAGTATACATAGTTTCTCGTCTAATTCCGTTTCTAAAAGAGTTTGGACTTAGTGTAGTATTCCCCTGAATAATATTGGGTATTGCCGATCCCGGTTATGCAATAATGTATTTTTCTGAAAAAATGGACTTAGGATAGTAATGCCTCCCATATACAGATAAATGAAATGGAACTGTGCGGGACACATTTTTATGACTTCTACAGATTTTTTGACTTAAAACAATATTCTGTCAAAAATAAATTAATAGAAAAAGTTTGTTAAAAATTGCTAATAGCGTTTCTAGAAACAAAAATCAAATTATCTAAAATTTTTATACAAAATTAAGCAAATAACATTATTTTTATCAACGTATTGACGTCACAAATGAGATATCTAACGAAATTTAATACATACCTAGCAGTAACTGAAGCTTGACTCCCATAATGTTGGCATCGTTGCTGGGCTACTGGATCGTCTGCAACAAAAACGACAATGAAATCAATATTTTAAGCGATTCTAGCAAAAATGCTAAATACAGCGCCCGAAATAATTAGGGGCCACATAGGTAGTAGTTTCTTTTGTTATATGGTTCAATAGAATTGAAAATATCTACGTTTTTTGTATTATTTGATATAGAAAGATTATTTTTTAAATAGTTAAAACAATGATTAAATTAAATCTTTATAAAAAGATAAAATTATGTAACCTTGTTAATGGAATAAATTTTTTTTAAACAAAATTTTTAAATGTCAATTCAGGTACCTATATACAGTATATAATTTCATTCAAAAGGGAACCATTATTAATAAATTAACGTGTAAAAAAACATACGTGTAATCCACGTATTCATTGAGTGATATTTATTAATAAAATTATATGAATACATGAGCTTCATCTCAATGAACATTTTTATTTGAATTACGTTATAAACAGAATCAGACCTTTTAATTTTTCGTACACTTTCCACAGGACCCGTTTGTGCGTCGCTGTGACTGCAAAGAATTATGAACCGTTCTATTGAGTAACATTGACCGCAAAATCGCAAAGATTCTTCTTTTCGGGAAAGGGTGGATATGCGAAAAGGTAGCCAGGAGTTTGCTTTTGGGACAGGTTAGGAGTGGTGGAGTACTGATAACATGGACATGTAGTGTCCATAGATAAGTAGAATCTACTACGTTTCACGCCAAATGTCACCTTTTATGCTACTTTTTAGGTTCAAATTCCACGTTAAAATTGGCTTGAATTGAAGTTGGAAAAACTTCAAGTTTTCATGTCCAAATGTCACTTTTGTTTTGTTTTTGAAAAGTGATCACACTGTATATTGTATGTAACTCTTTATATTTTAAAAATTGATATAATATTTAGGGTGTTTCATTTAAAAACACAAAACTGTGGTTCATTCTGTTGTTCTTACCCTGTATAATCAGTTTTGTTATGAATATTAAATAAAATAAATCATATACTCCAGGTTATGTTGGGGAGTGTAAAAAATGCATCACAAATCGAAATCATTTCATAACGCAGCTTTGAGGTGATTGTAAAAAAAAACAATTATATCGCAATCTATTTTTACTGCCACGGGTCAGAGTTAAGATGTTCACTTTCCGTTATCTTATTGATGTTATAAATTAATTGCATTTTATATTTAATTAATCATTACTGCGCTACAAATTGATACGTATAAAGCTACAGATTAACTCAAATAACTTTTAAAAGGCTTCTTTGTCGTTTTACGACAAGTTTTAATAGTTAAGGGAAGTTTTAATCCTAATTTCCAGCGTTTTATGACGGTTTTACCGTTGGTTAAGTTTTTAAGTCTCTGACGGTCATTGTATCTTAGATATCTTCTTCCCAGGACTTCTTTTGTGACATTGTATATTAATTATTGTAATATTCCACTTGGTGCACTTCTCTTTCAGTTTTCTAAGCATATAGTCTCTATATACTATCTACGATACAAATGTGGTCCAACAGCTACTACATTGGTCGGTTCAATTTATGGAGTTCATAGTGCACTGTTTGTTCCATCTGTATACTTTGTATTTATTCTGACCTGATCCACGAGTGTTTATTTGGTTATATCTTATTCACACCTGTTTAATTTACCCACAGGACCTTTTAACCTTTGGGATGCTCCGCGTTTGAGATGAGATTTTAAAATTTCCATTTTTCGGCTAAAAATTTGCCTGAAAAACAAAGATGTGTTCATAAAAATAAGTTCTTAAAGTGCAATTTATTAACTATGAGGGATCTGCAATTTGTTCATAAAAGATTTTATGAAATTCCATCAAAACTTAAACAAGATGGTTTCATATTAAAATGTTGTTAGGCTAAGACACCGCAGAGAAGAAGAAGACGAGCAGAGAGAGAAGTGGGCAGCACAATTTCTTAAAAACAGGTTTCAATAAATTATAGATTACCTATCTATATAATTAAATTATAATCATATAGATGAGGAGCAAAAAAGAACTTAGTTTTAGAGGAATTACATAAACTTAAAGCAAAAGCATTTTACAAAATTCTTAAAACTAATACAGGAGCGGGAGAGAAGTTTTCTCAATGGATTGTCAAAAAAAACTTAGCTCTTCCGAAATTATCTGATCAGATAGCTTACTTCTCTTCCCAATATAATCTTTACAATTTTTCAATTGTAAATGGTACTTCTAATATGAAACTTAACTCTGACACAGTTTTAGCTTATCTATGGACCGATTTAAATTTGACAAAAAAACTTAAGTTCATAGTTGTTTCATAGATTATCAAAACATAAATTTTCCAGAGATGTTGAAGAGGAAGAAATTTTGATTTATGCAGAGTATAGGAGACAAATGAACGAAGAAATGGAGAGCCTGGAGGTGGGGGAAAACGTAGAGGAACTGTGGACAAAATGTAAAAACATAATAACTGAGAAAGCAACAAAAATATTGGGGAAAACCAAAACAGTTAAAGAAAACGAATGGTTTGACAAGGAGTGCCAAGAAGCAACAGATAACAAAAACAGGGCATACCTAAAGACAAATCAAGCTGGATGAACAAGAAGAGCAAAGGAAGAATACCGGACACTAAGAAGAGAAGAAAAACGATTACACAGAAGAAAAAAAAAGACAATTTGAGCAAAAGCAATTGGAAAGCACAGAATTTCTAAGAAATCAAAATGAAACTCGAAAGTTCTACAGAAATCTAAACAAAATGCGCAAAGAGTTTAAGCCAAGAATAAAAAGCTGTAAGGATGTAGAAGGAAACATCCTAAATGATACGGCCTCAATCCTAAACAGATGGGTTGAATTTTTCGATGCAAAATTTAATGGCCATCATATCGAAGAAGCAGATAACACCCTAGCAAATCGAAATGATTGGAATCCTTTCAACCCAAACGAAAGACCACCTACCATCGAAAACGTTGCCCAAGCCATTAAAAAGCTTAAAAATAATAAATCACCAGGAGTTGATCAAATTTGCAGTGAGCTCTACAAGAATGGTGGCGATGCCCTACTACAGACACTGCATAAGCTTTTACTTCCTGTTTGGCATAATGAGACCATGCCTTGTGAATGGTCTCAAGGCGTGATATGCCCGTTACATAAAAAAGGTGACCAGCTCCAGTGTGACAACTATAGAGGTATAACTCTGTTAACAACTGCTTACAAAATACTAACAAATATTCTCTACGAAAGATTGCAAGTTTACACAGTGGGCATAGTTGGTAAATATCAAGTTGGATTCACTCCAGAAAAATCAACAATTGACCAGATTCATTCAATAAGACAGATTCTCGAGAAAACATTAGAATTCAATATTGAAACCCATCACCTATTCGTTGACTTCAAGGCAGCATACGACAGTGTCAAGAGAACAGTGCTATACCAATCAATGCATGAGTTTGGTATATCAGAGAAACTTATCCGACTAACGAGAATGACAATGTCTAACTTAGAAGCCACTGTTAGAATACAGGGAGAGAGTTCTAGATCCTTTGAGATAAAGGATGGACTCAGACAAGGAGATGCTCTGGCTTGCCTCCTATTTAATATTGCCTTAGAAAAGGCAGTCCAAGATACACGAATTAGGGACGGCGTACTATTTACAATAGATCGATACAGGTCTTAGCATATGCTGATGACATTGACATAATAGGGCGTAGCAAGCGAGATGTTGAGGAGATATCTCCTAGAATTGGAAACAGCGGCGAAACAGGTCGGTCTAGTCATCAACGAAGACAAAACCAAGTACATGTTGGTTACAAAGGATCCGATAGCAAATGAGGAACGAGAAACAGTCTTTGGAAGTCATACCTTTGGACGTGTTGACAACTTCACATACCTTGGGTCGCTATTGACTGCTACCAATAAAACAAGCGAAGAAATCAAAAGACGAATAAATCTTACAAATAGGGCATACTATGGACTCCAAAAGCATTTCCACTCAAGAAACATTCAAAGAAGAACTAAAATTATTATATACAAAACATTGCTGAGGCCGGTCCTCACATATGGAGCAGAAACATGGACACTAACGCAGAAAGATGAAAGACTTTTGGGAATATTTGAGCGTAAAATACTCCGAAAATATTTGGAGCTGTAAACGACCAAGGGCAGTGGCGCAGAAGATATAATTTTGAATTGTATCAGCTCTTTGATGAGCCAGATGTCATAACGTTCATTAAAACACAGCGACTTAGATGGGCTGGACACATAATACGAATGCCAGAAAATACCATTGCTAAAAAGCTAACCACAGGAACACCTGTAGGAAAAAGAAGCAAAGGCCCACCGCGAATTAGGTGGTTAGATGGAGTAGAAACCGACTTACGAATATTAAAAATCAGAAGATGGCAACATGTTGCCAAAAACCGAACAGAATGGCGACGAATCTTAGAGCAGGCCAAGATCCACAGAGGATTGTCGAGCCAAAGATGATGATGATGATGGCTGTCCAGGTCAAAATAAAAATATTACAATGATCGACATGCTTGCAAGTTTTCTCCATAAAAAGGCGCCTAATAATATTCGCTGTATTGAACTAATATTCCCAGTTGTACGACACAGTTTTATGCCACCAGATAGAGTTTTTGGTATTCCTGAAGGCAAAATTAAAAATACAGAAATAATAACGAATACAGAGAATTACATAGCTATAACAGAGCAAAACGCCACAATCTATAAATTGGTTGAACACTGGGACGCGTTGGAATGGAAAACCTCAGTATCAGAAGATATTAAACCACCAGGAGCTTGGCACTTTCAATTTCAACAGTGCAAACGCTTTAGGATTTTGAAGCAAAATGATAATACAATTGAAGTTCAGGACGAAGTCAACTATCTTACTTCTTCTAATACTTAATCAGTGTTCCAAAGGGCATTTTTAAGAAAGGAACACATATTCGTTCGATTAATCCTGACAAATTGAAAGTGGCAGAGTAAGTGACAAAAAGGAGGCCCAGAGTATTGCCAAACTATTTAAAACGCATTATGGAATTGATTGGCTAGAAAATTCCAATTTTAAGTTTTATTAAGATGTCATACATTTTTCTCTAAAAAATGACGAGAGTGATCCACAACTATTGACAAATGAGTTATGTGAAGAATTTTCTCCAGAAGAAACAACTGGGATGTAAAATTTATTGATGTTAAAAAAAATGGATTGTGTTAAAAAATGTTCATTTTTATGAGTTAACGTTATTTTCAATTTATAACAATAATTATATAAATATAAACAAATAAATATGTTTTAAGTAATAAGAATCTAATGTTTATAATAATTTATTAAGTGAAGTTTAATAAAACACGTTTTTCCGTAAAAAAGTTTTCTGAAATTTCCAATCCAAAGTTGCTAAATTTTATTGCAAATCCCTCCATGTCCATAAATAAAACCAATTTTATACCGAAACTGAAGCTCAAATACTTTTTATTTTGTATTCTAATAAAACCTAAATACAAGTAAATCAAACAGAAAACTAAAAATATCACAGGGGGCCTCTGTAATAGTTTTTCACGTTTCCTGAAAATTTTGATAGATGTGACTTTATGGATTTTGCTTCTATACCCTCATATAAATATGTTGAAAAAGATGTATAGATTTTACTCGAAAATTATCAAAATACTATTTTACTTTCTCAAAGCATATTTTTATCCGATATTGTATTGTTGACATCAATGTAGTGTAGACAGGCACATAAATATCCTCGACGCTTTCAATGCCTTTTATTATTCAGAGAAGGTAAGTCGAAACCTCAGACAACCATTACATTCATCCTTTGTTCATTAACAAACTCTACAAAGGTGAGGTTACCTTACGAAGAATGAATAATTACCGAAATAAATACATTGTTATTACCAAGAAACTTATTACAAAGGATTCTTTACAAAGTCATCTGTGAAGGTCAAATATATTTGCCAATTTTAAAAATTTTTAGAACAACTCGTAAATCGTAAAATATTTAATTCCAAAAATTCTGGGAAGTCCGATTGCTGTGAATACTCGTTTCTCGCAAAAGCGATTAAACTTCATTCTAATAAAGCCGCGCTTGAACGTAAACAAAACCGTGATTAGCTGTAATAATAAATTTATCTATCACTTTTACATTTCTCGCACTATCGCAATTTGCGAAAATTAATAAATGGTATAATTTGGATGGACAGATGTAGCAATATTTTTTTATTTCAAGCTTTTCTTCTTCGTTAGCCTTATTTTCGGGAATATCAAGGATACTTCCGATCAGTTCTTTCAGCTGTATTTGTAATATTATCATTTCATATCTTCTATGCAAATGTGAGGAAACGAGTTCAACGGCTAGGGTTTCTATAAATTTGAATCTAGTCCAATTATTTTCGAGAATCAAAGTAAACATAATGTATGAATTTACTCCACATACGTCTACAATAGCCATGGGCCATCCACGTGTTCTGCGGCTACAGGAATATTTTACATAATTTTCATCCATCGCGTGTACACCCCCTTTGGTCAAGTTGTAAAAAGAATTTATTTCTGGTAACATGGTACATTATCTGCATCTACTTCTATGGAATGATGCACGGAAGAAATTAATATCACAGCTTTATTTTTCTTTGTTGTACGGGATAAAAGTGTTAGGTTTTTGATAAATCCATACAATATGTCGCCTTCATTAGTTTTCTTTTTCTTTTTTTATTTCTTCGCGTTGTGCCAATGTAAGTGAGTTTATGTTGTAGTTGATGTACTAAATCAACTGAACTAAACCAGTTGTCGCCAGTTACATTTCTATTAGTATTGTAAAGATGTTTGACTAATCTTATAACTGCTTGAGTAAATATGCTCATTATTATTTCTTCATTTGTGAAGCTAAATTCATCTGAACCTTTCCCAGCATAAATGTAAGCATTATGTAAATACCCAGTTCGTGCAAAAGTCATACATAAGATTTTTATCCCATATTTACTGGGTTTGCTGGGAATATACAGTTTAAAGCGACATCTGCCTCTGAAGCCTAACAGCATTTCGTCTACACACACATTTTTTCCAACCGTATACGCATCTTTTGAATTGCTTACAAATAAATCAAAGAATTCTTGGATAGCAGTAGCTGAATTATCCCTTGCTCTTTGTTCTCGATCCGAGGCATCGTCAAACCTTTGGTAACCATCAAGGTCAGGAAACGTTTCTGCGACATAACTGCTCTAAATATACTTTCCTGTTCGTAGCAAACAGACTTCGTGCATTCTCATGATTTGACTTATAAATAGAAGTATAAAGAAGCAGTCCCAAGAAAGCTTTCAATTCTATTCCATCAGTATCAGCCAACTCGGATTTGACTTTTTTTATATTGTTGATAATTTGGCCGAAAAGTGGCGAAGAGTTTTTCGTTAATTCTCTTGATAACAAGACTATGACTTTTCTACTTTTGAACGGATTGATGGCAGTAATATTGCGAGAAGGCGTACGGTCGTTTCTAGTTTGGCACACTATTCTTCATCTTCGCTAGATATCATTTCTGAGTCTTATTGCTGTTCATTTTCACTTAGTTCTTGTTCACTGTTTGTAAAATGATCACTTTCTATATAATATCCTTCTTCCACATCATCATCACTAATGTCAGTGTTTGCCTCATTATACTATTTTGTGCACAGTTCTTCGAAATTATCGTCTAATACTCTTACAGCTGTACGAGACCTATCCATATTGAAATAACACTAATAGTGACCTTGGGTTGAACAAGAACTGTCGGATGAAATAAATATAAAAAGAGGAGTGGGACAAGGCTGTATATTGTCGCCTTTACTTTTTAACTTATATTCGGAAAAATATTTAAGAGAACCTTAATGGAGACAACCGAAGGTATTATTGTGAATGGAGTAACCGTCAACAATATTAGATATGCCGATGATACCTTAGCGCTTGCTAATTGCGGAGAAGCCCTTCAAAATCTAATGAACAAAATAAAACAGACTTGTTTGTGATCAGTATGGATTAAAACTCAACGGTCAGAAAACTAAATATATGATAGTGAGCAAACAAAATTATGTACAGGATGACGGTATAAAAGTCGGAGATGCCACACTGAACAGAGTAGAGAAACTCGTGTATCTCGGCAGTAATATCTATGAGAGCTGGGATTCAACCGCAGAAATTAAAAGCCGAATAGAACAAGCCCGAGCTGCCTTTGTAAAAATGAGAAACGTACTTTGCAGTCACGATCTTAGCATTGACCTTAGAGTACGAATGAAATCTTGCTTCATCTTTCCTGTCCTGCTGTATGGAGTGGAAGCGTGGACTCTAACTGACGCTATCCTTAAACGCTTGACAGCTTTTGAGATGTGGGTATACAGACGACTACTGAAAACAAGCTGGGTCGACAGAGTTAGAAATGAGGAGGTCCTTAGACGGCTGAACCAAACAACACAACTGGTCAATATATCGGTCACATTATTAGACACCCTGAAAAATATGATCTTTTACACCAAATCAATCAGGGAAAGATCCAAGGTAGTCTTGGTCAAGAACATAATGGCTGAAAAATCTAAGGCAATGGTATGGAAAATCAACTACATCGTTATTTAGAGCTGCTGTCAATAAAGTCACGATAGCGAATATGGTAGCTAATATTATATCCAACAATCGATAACGGTCATGGAACTAGAAGAAGAATGGTGACCTTGCGTCTAGTAGACTCCGCGACATAAATATTTCGAAAACAAGACGAGCGAGGTACCTCTCATTAATACGTTCGAATATACTCTAAAAACTAGGAAGGTACACCGAATTACAGGTTGCTACGTAGTTTGTGGCGGGAAACGCAGACGCGTGAATAAACGTGCGTAGTCTGTGAGACGTATGATCACCAGTTAAGGGTTAAATACAGAGGAAACAAAACATGCCGAAATTGGAAAAATAATGCTGAAGGATAACAAAGCCTATTTCTCGTTAACTGACATATTCCCCTCCAACATCGTACATCGTAAATCGAAGATTCAGGTTTATAAAGCCTTTATTTTTAATGAATGCATCGTCTAATGATGGATACGGGAAACCAATTTAATAAAATACTTTAAGAAACGACATAATGATACTTTCACACATCGGATATCACATGCTGTTATTTAAACAAATTCAAGCATATCATTAATTGTTTTTGTGATTCGTTATTTCCAATTTCTCCTACTGATTACCGGTTGTCTGTTGTTTTTTTTACAAAACATCAACCTAATTACTACAGAAAGTGTAAATACGATATTGTTTTTTTGAAAACAAGTGAAGGCGCCCAAAGAAAAACAAACAGTGGCATGCGTACGCGATGTGTGAAATTTTACACTTTTTAATTTTGATAAACAGATTTAAGTAATTTAATTATAAATCCATTAGCGGTTTATCACAATTTTAATGTGAATTATAAATAAAATATTAAACTTATGGACACCAAACATTTTTGGTGAGAAAATAGATTTTGAATGTTCTGCTTTAATTTATTGTAGGTACTTACTAAATGAATCGCTTATTTTATGAAATGATATAAGTCACAAGAATGAAGTTTTGAGAAAATTAAAAAAAAAAAGTGTTTAATATTTGAAACAAATAAAAAATTTCCGATTTTTCCTGGAAAATGAATTATTTTATTATAAGTTTCATAATAATATTGTATGTACATTCATTTTAGTTAATTAATAGATATTTTATTCGTTATTCTATTCATCTGACATGTCTTTTCACGAATTAATTAACAAAAAAATCTCTAAACTATTATTTTTTGCCGTATTTGTTCAAATTAACAAAAAAGAAACGTTTATTGACAAACTTTATTACCAGTCATTAACAAATGAAATATTTTACCCATCATCATCATATAACGGGAGTCCTACGGCGATTGCCGCTTCCCGCATTTCAGCCTCCATCTTTTCCTATCTCCCCAATCTCCCTCTTCTAAGCCTCTAGATTGCATTGTTTTTGTAATTTCTCTTCTCCAGGAATTTGGTGGTCTTCCCCTTTTCCTTCTTTCTGGCGGAACATACATTAAGACTTTCTTTGGCCACCGCTCCTCCTCCATTCTCATCACGTGACCATACCATTGTAATTGCCTTCCTTGTATTCTATCTGAAAAAGTATCTCTAATTCCTGTACGGTTTCGTATTTCCTCATTCCTGATTCTTTCCATTCTCGATACTCGACATGACCTTCTAAGATAATCCATTTCCACAACGTCTACTTTATCTCGTTCATTCTTTGTCATCGTCCAACATTCGGCACCATATGTGGTAATTGGTTCTACAATTGCTCTGTATACGCGAAGTTTGGTATGCATCTTTATTTTATTAGACCACAGTAATGAATTCAGTATTCGGATGCATTTTTTCCCTTGAGTTATTCGGTTTTGTACATCTATCTTTACCCAAAAAGAACAAATAATAAGCAGTTTTTTACATAAAAAAAATTAAAGATACTTTTACGTCAGTACTTTCCATTTCAGTGGTTGGCCAACCAATTAT
This sequence comes from Diabrotica balteata, assembly GCA_918026665.1. Classification (NCBI taxonomy): domain Eukaryota; kingdom Metazoa; phylum Arthropoda; class Insecta; order Coleoptera; family Chrysomelidae; genus Diabrotica; species Diabrotica balteata. Next base: position 149,605,226 of record OU898281.1, on the reverse strand, counting down.
TTCCTCATAAAATTCTTGATAATTTTCAGGAAGATACCTAGTTATCTTTTGAATATCATTGATTTTTTTTAATGTTAATTGGATTTTTTTCCATAGGATAAGCTTTTGGAAGTTAAACATTTTCACTGTTCTGACTTTTTAGAACAAACGAACTAGTTAGTGCTCCATCGATACACTTCAATGCTTTAACAAGTCCTTTTTTGTATGATTGTATAGTCCTTTTCCATCATATTGATAGCACATTATGTATGCAAATCCTTAACAGGTCAAAAAACCATAGGCGTCAGCCTATCATCATCACAGTCATTAACATCTTAGTAGATGTGTTGTGGTTCATAATTGGGCTTCAGCAGCTCGGACAGTTTGATTGATAATATTTCTCCACTGGTCGCGGTCATCAGTTATATGTATTGCCTCAGTATACTGTTTATTGAGAAGCTTTTTAGTAATGTCCGCCCATCGCTGTGGAGATCTTCCGCGTTGGCGTTGAGTCTGAGGCCTTCCTTGGACCACCAACCGCTCCATTTTGTGATCACTTCGATGGATATGGCCAAAGAACTTTAAAATTCTAGAGTAAACGGTACTGGAGAGACGCTAATCCGGTTTAATTTTATCCAGAACCGAGATATTTGTACGGCGAGCCGTCCATGGAATTCGAAGCAGGCGTCTCCATGTCCACATTTCAAAGGCGTCTATACGTCGTCGATCTGATTCTTTGACTGTCCATGTCTCGCATGCATAGTAAAATATGGAAAAGACCAGAGTTGAAACGAGTCTCTTTTTGTTTGTCATAGTAATGTGACGATCACGCCAGATCCCGTTTAGTTCACTCATTGCTGCTCTTGCTAGTTGAATGCGTCTTCTAATTTCGGATTCACAACTGCCTGTGATGTTAACTAGAGCTCCAAGATATATCATAGATGAGACTACCTCGCATCCCGCAATAGTTTGGGTTTCAGGAAATTGTTGTTGGCGATCAATAACCATGATTTTGGTTTTGTTGTAGGTAACCATGAATCCAAATTTAGCACTTTCTACCTCGAGTTTTTTTAACCATTTAATAATTTCTTCTGGAGTAGAGGCTAGAAGTGTAGTGTCGTCTGCGAAACGCAAGTTAGATATCTTAACACCACCTAGGTTTACTCCTCCCTCCCAACCATCCAAAACTCTGCGCATTATGAACTCCGAATAGATGTTAAATAATAAGGGAGATAAAACGCATCCTTGGCGTACTCCCTTCTCCAAAGTGCATTTGTCAGACAGATATCCGTCCATTCGAATATATGCCAGGTTATCTTGATACAGTTTGCTAATAAGATGAGTCAAGTGTTTAGGTACACCCATTGTCGTCAATATGTTCCGTAGTTTGTCCCATCTAACATTATCAAAGGCCTTTGTATAATCGACGAAACATATAAATATCGGGATCTGGTATTCTCTGGCTTTTTCTATGATGTTTCGTACAGTAAGGATTTGTTCTCTAGTACCTCTGCCCTTTACAAATCCAGCCTGCTCAGGTGCTATTTGCCAACTTATGAAGTTTTCTAGACGCCGTTGCAGTATGTAGAGGATCACCTTACTGGCGTGTGATATTAGAGCTAATAGCCTGTAGTTGTTACAATTATTTGTTAAATCTTTCTTATGAAGAGGTATGATTATGGTCTTTCTCCAATCCTCAGGCCAGACGCCTGTGTGCCATGTAAACAGTAATTTAAAGGTGATTATTGTTTTCTATACAAGTTATCGCCTGACACAAAAAGAATACCTTCTTTGAATGATTACCTGGAATTACTGATTAGACTTCACTAATGCACTAATGATAGTTTAAGTAGTTTTATGCCACATTACAGCTTATGTCAATAATATAAATTAGAAAATTGTTTGCATCTTCCATTTAGTTTGTAGATGTACATTGTTTATGTCTTACCTACCCACGTTTTTGGTGTCGATATTTGCATTTAAAAATGACGTCGACAACAGGTTTTATTCCGGTTAAGTGTAGTTTTAAAGATGCCTTCAGTCTAAGAGAGAAAAAGATAATATTAAATGTACACGATGCACTTGTACATCAACACCCTTTAAGTAATGTTCGTGAAATCGTTAACATGTGTTCAAATATGACAGAGGTTGGAGAAGCAACAATTTATAGATTCCTAAAAGAAAGAAAAGGATCATCTCCCAAGAAGAGTGGAGGGAGTAAACCCTTGGAAATTGAAGAAATACATAAAAACATTATAAGACGCAGCGTCCACTCATTTTTTAACAAAGAATTTCCAACATTGGACAAAATCAAACATTAATTAGAGAAAACGAAGAGTTACCAATCATACGCAACAAGAAATTATGGGGACTATTGAGAGAGATGGGATTTCGTTGGCAAAATAATAGAAGAAAATCCGTTTTAATTGAAAAAGATTAACAATATTCCCGTTGGAAAAGGACGCAGACTCATAATAACCCATATTGGAAACGAATACGGTTTTGTCAATGGTTAAGTTTTGCCTCAAAATCAACCAAAGATTACCACGAGGAAATGACTGCTGACGTTTTTGAAGAATATTTTGAGCAAATGTTGGATTTAATTTCAAAAAATTCTGTCATAGTCATGGATAATGCTAGTTACCATTCAAGACTAGCAGAAAAATTGCCAACAACGGCATGAAAAAAAGGAGAGATAATCGAATGGTTGGATAAACACGCAATTGAGTACAAGGAGGATGCCCTGATGCCCTGTCATAAAATGCCTAGATGGAGATAAGACAATAATCAGGTAAAATTTAAGACGATAAACATTGAGGCAGACTTTACGCAACTGAATGTTGGGCAGTTAACCTTTCAGTATACGCAGATTAATTTTGTGTATCAGTAGTTCACAATTTTTATAATAGTTTGATTTATTCTCTTTTTTACCAAACACATTACAATTAATTTAAAATTAGAACATAACATATCAGTCTTCAAGAACTATTTTAAACAAAAATAAAACAGTAGAAGTTTCTTCAACGTCTTTTACACTACCTACATCTTTTAACTACCCTAAAGACGGTATTACCGTTTCTGTAACACCCTGTATATAACAAATAAAGATATTAGTAAAAAAAATACAAAAATACAATAAAATGCATAATATGTTATCATAATGACCAATTAGGAAAATTTCATTTATTGTTTTTTAAAACCACTTTTTTAGAGATTCTGAATAATATTTAGGTTTTCCACTAAGCTATTAATACTTATCAAAATTACATAATTTTCGCAATAAAAGTTTTCCATGTATTATTCTCTCTAGTAAGAATGTTGTTTACCACTTTTTAGAATCCATAAAAAATTAATGATTTTTAGTTGCTGTTATTCTAATGATCTAATTTACTGCTTTTTAAATTTCGTACCAAACTTTCTGAAGGTTATTCATTTTTTTTTAAATACTGCTGTGATATACTACTGTCTCTACTACTATTCTGTGATACTACTGTCTCCATGTCACGCGCATCTGGCTGAAATTTGACACACACAAGTATAATGACCGACCTGTACGTTTGATAAGAGTATTACTTACGTGAAATATACCATGAAAATTAAAATTTTTAAAGATTTGAGGGATATAACTTAGGAACAATGGCACAGAATAATAAACAATCAGGTTGTCCACTCTGCTTGAAAAAATAAGTACGCGCATCTCGTTCGCGCAGACGGAATCAGCCATGTTTTAAACGGAACCAGTGCTGTTCAGTGACATTTTATCTTTTGTGCATAGACAAATTAACTCAGTTTAATTTATTTACGGCAACTACAGACATAATATGCACTATTTTATTCGTACTTTTAGTTGAAGAATAGATTCAATTATTTCAAATATACTAAATTAATAATCTCTAAAAATTTAAATTACAGTTCTGTCGTAGCTAGTCACAAATTTCTCAATTCGAGTCTCTGTTTCCGTATAAAACATGGCGTCCGCATGCTGGCAAACTTCAAAGGCGGCATATGAGAGTGGGCAGTCAGATACTTCAGGAAGAAACATAATTTTATGGTGAAGAATTAAATTTTAAAGGTGACTATCACTCTTACTTAATAATGTCACACTAAATAATTTATTGGTAAATATTTAGACATAATAACAAAAGTTATTAGACTTAAGGGCATAAGCGCAAAATATCTCCAGTCAAAATGTTTAATGCCTTTTAAATGCATTCATTTTTTTTTAATCTTGAGAAAAATAATAAGTATTTTTGAAAAATTTAAATGCAGAATGAAAGATTGCAATATTACCGAGAGCCGAAAATCCGTTAGAATAACTATTTAATAATTCTTTTAAATGATATATTTGAACTTACAAGTCACACTAAATTTTTTGTTTTCTTTTAACCCCTCACAAACTAAAATAAACATTATATATTTTTTTTATAGTTTTTAGGGACTTTCGGCCCTCGTAATAACGTAATCTTTCATTGTGTGTTTAAATTTTTTAAATATACCTATTTATTAGTTTTCTTAGGATTCGAAAAAGTGAATACATTTAAAACACATTGAACATTTTGACAAGTGACATTTTGCGCCTATGCCTCTAAGACAATAGTACATTGTTTACCGGGTAGGAAAAGCTTAACATTCCTGGACGACTGTGAAGATTGCTAAGTCGAGGCGCAAGCCGAGACTTAGCAACACAGAGTCCAGGAATGTGGCTTTTCCTACGAGGTAAACATACTATTTTTCCGCAAATCGTTTAAAATTCGACAGATATTGATTCCTAATAAAATTACTTGGGTTACTATGGAAACGTATTGAGGTTGAATTGTCAAACTTGACGCTTATAAATTTAATTGCTGGTTAACACTAACAACTGTACGGAAATATCATTTCCTTACAGTAAGGAAATGACATTTCCTTACAGTAAGGAAGTCCTGACTTTTTCTTCAAGAAATTTTGACAGGAATGTCAAAATTTCCTGGCGATTTGCGGAAAAATATATATTACATCAATATGTGTCACTTATACCTTCACAAACCTTCATCAGAAAGCTGAAAATTAATATTACCATCAAACAAATCTAAAAAAAGCCTCTTATTTTTTTAAACCTGTAATAAACAATGTTGGTGTATCCTGATCAGAATAAAAAATATTTCAAGCAGTTATGACAAAGAGTAATTTTAAGAATTCGTTAATAAAAACCTGCCTAGCCTTCAAATAGCAAAAGGTCGTTGAGAGCACGCAGCAAAGGAAGAGGATGATAAAACCACTGATACAAGAGCTCGAGGTGAATTATAAGTATTTTTAGGTTAGGCTCAGCGGCGTTCCTTGATTTTTTTATAAGAAATCATGAGGCGAGGCTTAAATTATGGCTTTTGCAAATGTCATTTTGTTGTGGGTGGAAGGAGCGCATTGCACAAAGGAAACTCGAGATATGTATCACGTTTTTGTTATAAAGGTGTGTTAGATCGTCTATTCTAACAATTTATGAGTTGTTGCGTCTTTTTGCATAGTATATCCATTAATAAATAATTAACACTTTTCTAGATTTTAGTTTAAGTCTTATTTATTCAATTACATTTCTTTGATTAAAAATCCGATTCATTACACAAGTCTTTGAATATTGAAATGCATTTTTAGCAGTAGTGATTATACCACCGAACAGCAAATGGTTGAACAGTGAATTATTAGAGAAAAACATGTGTGTAATATTAATCTTTCACCATAATAGTGCAATAATGAACACCTTTTTCCGATTACCACCTCGAAGACTCTACACCTGGAAATGTCCTGCTGACTGTCCAAAAAAAGTGATTAGAAACCAGATTGAGTACATCATCATCAACAAGCGATTTCAGAATTCAGCAAAATCCGCAAAAACATTTCCGGGAGCAGATGTTCCATCAGACCCTAATCTTTTACTAGGGCGTTTCAAACTCCACATGAAAAAAAGTCCATAAAAGAAAAGCACAAATACGTCCGGACATCCAGAAGTTGAAAGATAAAACCACAAGAGACAAAGTCAAAGAGGAGATCAAAAACAAAACAAACAGCATGTTAATCTCAGATATAAGTGAGAAAGAAGCAAAAGAATCATGGCTACAAGATCAATGCATATAAATAGAATCCCTAGAACAGAATCATGACACTTTTAACATACATAAAAAGATCAAAAACTTAAGGGAAGGAAACGGATCACGAAGTCATAACTTTATACTAGACAAGCACAACAATCTGCTTTACGAAAATGGGAGAATACTTGAGAGATGGATGCAATACATGGAAGAATTATTAAAGGAAGAGCAAGAGATAGAAGTCAGTGTTTTTGGATGTTCAGGACCAGAAATAACGCTCAGTGAAGTAACATATGCAATAAAAAGACTAAAAACCAACAAACCACCTGGACCTGATAACATACAAGCTGAAATATTGAAACTATTTGAAAACAACCAACTCAAACTCCTAACGAGTCTACTGAACAAAACCTATGAAACTGCAGAATTTCCTACAGATTGGCTAGTTTCCACCTTAATCCCTCTCTCCAAAAAGGCAAATGCCACCAGATGCTCTGATTACAGAATTATAAGCTTAATGAGCCATGCACTCAAAATCCTTTTTTCTGTTATTCACTCTGGCATATATAGACAACTTGAAGAAAACGTTAGCAGTGTTCAGTTGGCCCTATTTTCCATACAAGTATTGATACAAAGAGGTAGAGACGTAAATTGCGAGGTCTACGCATGCTTTATAGACTTTGAAAAAGCATTTGACAAGGTGTAACACCAAAAATTATTTCAGCTACTGAAAGAATCTAGTATTGATGCCTCAATCAATAAGTCAAGCTTCCTGGACATTGACCGTTTACTCATATCTTTCGTGGACATTGGCCCTAACCATAAGTTATTGTGACAGTTGTTTTTCTTTCCCCAAAAAATTTATCAGGCTGTGGTGTGATGTTTTGCATTTCTTGCTAGGAAACAATATTATTGTAAAAAAATATTATATTGATTTATTTTAGTTAACAAAGGTGCTGCTACACTTAAATTAACGTCGGCAAGTTGTGTTCCCCCTGACTTAGATTGTACCGTTAATAATAATAGAATACCATTACGTCCTTTAACTCCTAGTAAATGGGTAAGTAAATAAACTATTTGTGTGTACCTTCTTAGTTGTTTATCATTAATTTTGTTTTCTATTTTGTACGGAAAATCCATCATTTACATTTTAGGTATTTTCTAACAATGAAGAATTCTTTGGGGAGCAAAGTACCAAAGAATTAACAACACTAACGGAAGTTACCTTTGAGGTAATAATTCATAACAGTTACTGGTTACAAAAAAAGCTTTTGTTAGTAGGTAGGTATATTATTATTTACCTACTGATTAGTTCTCCACGTTTCGCCAACACTAGGGGTTGGCATCCCCTGAACATCTCCAGAAGATGCCAACCCCTAGTGTTAGCGAAACGTCGAGAACTAATCTCAGAAGACAACGGCCTAACAGCCCATACAAACAGTTTAACAAGAGAACAAAAAGCTGTGGAAATTATTTAAAAATATATATTTTTTTCTGTGAACAGCAAAATAAGAAATTCGTGCAAATTGACAACGAAGAAATGACTTCATACGTGAGTAATAAAAGAATATTTAAATATAAAGACAGGGCAGAAGACACATCTATTATCTACATAACACATAACAACGAAGAATTTTTATTTATATAAATAATATAATGTGACAAAATTATTCAAATCACTCGTCAAGTTTTCATAGTAGACTTATGCACTTTACTAAATACATTCTCTTCTTTTCTTAATGTTTGTGATCTTAAATGATGCAAATCTGTTTTTAATATCATTGGATTTGAAAGTTGGATTATTAGAACGTAAACATTTTTACCTCTCTCTACCCAATTATAAACGAATTACAACCAAAATTATATGAAGGAAGTTTTAAAAATACACGCACTCAAATCTGTAAGCTGATATTATATACAGAATATAAAACTGTGTTTTCGTTGACAACTCAAAGCTTTCTAATGAAATTGAAAATACCTAAAAATTAAATGAAATAATAATTCAAATCATGAATGTGTTGCTTATGTGAGTCTATTTTAAAAAGGTATAAAAGAAATAATTAGACTTACTCACAATCAATTTAATTTTACTACCTCAGACGACCGGTTTCGCTTTCTAAAATTTGCAAAGCATCATCAGGTCGGTGGTACAAAGTAAGTTAAATGCTGAAATTATAAAAAGCCCATATTAGGGTGCTGTCTTATAAAGTTATAGATCAAAAAAGTTTTAGTAATTATGCCAATATTACATGTCTGTGTTAATTAATATGCATAAATTGCGTTTGCAGACAGAGTAACAACCCACAACTTGTTAAGATAAAAAGTCTGTTGAATTGTGATACATTAGAAATAATCAAAATACTACTTATATTCCGGTATTACTATATAGTGATTGGTGATTCATAGTTTCCTTTATTACTAATAAGTGATCTTCGGTCAAAGTTGTAACTGTCATAACAACTTAGGAGGAAGTTTCTTGAGGGGATGGGTGTGAACAGATGATGTAGGAGTAGGGTATATGTTATTGTTTGTTGAAAGAAAATGTGATGTTTTATATTATTTAAAATATTATAGTTATTTATATTTATTGAAGAGATATATTTTGAAATATGTGTTAAATTATTGAAATTTTTTTATAAAGAAGGAGGACAGTTATATGACGATGAATGAAAGTACTTGTACTGTTTTGTGGGTGTAATGTGAGCGTAGCAAGTGAGTGGGAAGTTGGAATAAAGGGCTAAGTAGCATAGAAAAGATAATAATTATTCGAGATAATTATTATATATTCCAAATTAAATAAGGGATAATTAATACAGTTAACTTCTACATTTAAATTATACAAAGTATGACAATTTGACCTAGTTTGATACAAGCACGAATGTTTATGAATTACGAAATCCGAAGACCTTCATGAAAAGTAATACAACGAAACAACACACCATCGCATGTTACATTCCAACACGTGGAATAGTACAGCAGAAATAACAAAACAAAACTACGGAATGTTTGCAGGACATAAAAACTAGAAAACTTGGTCAGCCAAGTAGTTAGTAATGGGTAGGCAGTAATAGCAAGTCAGTAGGAGTGATACGGCGGGAGCCGTGAAGGCATCAATTGCCTGCTCCGGGTACTCTCGACGCGGTAGCGTCGGGTACGACGCAGTCGGTAATTCTCTGGGGAGCGCTCAGCACCCGGCATAGTATTGCGCGTAGTCCGGTTATTGTGGCAGCTCGTAAGTTCGTAACACAGGAGGAGACCCTCAACTGACCGAGTTCTAGAGGACCGAAACGTGTCGTGGTTGAAAGCCTAAATACACATAAGGTAACAGATTTCTATATACTAACCTGAGTAATTATATTAGTACAACTGTCAACTCTTCACTATCTTGCTTCATCGTCTCCCGACGCGCAGAATGACGTGTTAACGATTGTATTTGTAACTTCAGGGTAAATTCAATATATTGTAGACTCTAAATTGGTTTTTTTAATGTTCCTTTCGTCCGACTCATTAGAGACTAGGAGAATACAAGATTCTGCTTATGCATATCTCCGGCTTCAAAAGTAAGCCCATAACCTCTGCTCTTTACAGGACCTGAAACCTAGGAGTCCTTACCCCTATCCCGAAAATCCCTTATCTTCTCGTAAATCCACGAAGACGAGCCAGCCCTCCAGACTAGTGTGACCAGTATTCCTTGCAGCCGCTCGCAGGGTTAGCATCCTTTGAGGATCTATAAAGTATTACATCTGGTGACAGCGTTTTCCTTACCCTCACATAACTCCCCCATTTGTATTACTTTACAGTGGTGACAGCGGAGCCGCCTCTATTATTACATGGGTGTGCAATTTCTTTGACTTGTAATTATAATCTTTTGATTAAAAAGCATTTAATTTCTGCTAGGAAGAGAATTGTGATGTCAAATGTTAAAAAATAATAAATTAAAACACACTTATGGACAAACAGGACACAATTAACAGGACAAAACAAACATAAAACTTTAAAATAGGGATTTATAGGCACTACATTACTTGCTAGGAGAGAAATTGGACATTTTTTTTTTGTACTAGTAGACAACATATTATATTTGTAAGTCTAATTATTTCTTTTTTACCTTTTTGAAATAATAATTATGTAAAAATTTTTGTATAGTTGTTTTTATATCAGTGTAATATAATAATTTACTTAAAATTTCCACAATGATAGTTACAGAAGGAATTACTGCAATAGTTAAATTTATTGTAATTGTGTCATTATTAAATTTAGAATATATTTCGCAGAAGAAAGAACTACGATCATTATGAGCACGTATTTCCAACACAACAGAACATACCAAGCAACATGAAGATCGTCAGATACGAAAACCATAAACTAAATAGATCATGTGGTCGTCGAAAAAGACAAGAACATACACAGGATCGGCAACTAAGCAATTTAGTTGAACCAAACCTGAGAGACTTACAAACCCCTTGGAATGACACATGGTTGTTAGAATTAATTGTAAATAGGAATCACTCCATCGCTCCCCAATGCACCAGACCATCCCTTTCCCCCCTATATAGCACTTTGATGCATTCTATCAGCAAAGCGTTTGTCGTGTGGAAGTTCTAGGTACAAGAACTTCACACGATATCCTACCCCGATCAAAGCAGGTTAGCTTTAGGCATTCTTTCCTGCTATCTCTAGTGACTTCGATCATCGAATCTGAATTGCTTGTTCGGGACCCAAGTCTCCGCTCTAGGCTACGCCCAGTTCGGCGACCTGGCGCTTGAAGGTGTGGGCCTATCTTGCCATTTTTTTGGGTCTATTATGAAAGATTGCGTTTCAAATAGCAATTGTAGCTTTGGAATTTTCCAAAGCTGCAATTGATAATCCGACACTCCTTTGGTCCCATACTTGTCGGATTACCAATGGACAAGTGTATACTTAAATAACTAATGTCTAAGATTGACAAAAAAAAACAAAAAATAATTATTAAAATTCCGAAAATTAGTGAGCCAATAAATATCACAATATTTTTTTTAATGCCATACCTTGTATTAATCATATTCTTTGATCTGTTGCTTGTCTATTGACTATCTTTTATTGTCACTGATTAGTAATCATGATTGAGGAATTAAAAAAAGTTTAACTAATATTTTTCTAAAAATTGGATACCACCTTCATTTTATTTTATGATTTTTTGTCTATATGTACAAAACTGTATATCATATATATTTTTGGAATTAATCATAATCATATGGTATTTAACTGATAAACTTTGTATAGATAAGATATGGAATCTAATACTTAATCAGAGAATGAAGAATTTTAAGCGATTTATGGTGTTTAATCATAGTTTATTTTTATGAACGAGAGAGTAATTAGCATAATTTTAACTGGTACCTTCGACCACTCCATGGGCGTGCTCAAGATTAATTGAAAAATTACTTTGAATAATAGTAAAAAATAAATGAATTATTTCAGTGTTATAAAGTGTTATGTGTATGTAAACAAAAGTGACCTCTTTTATCACACACTATATTAGAACTGACTGGCCTACATTAAAAAGGGTTTTAAAAAATTCACATTTTTTTTAAATTTTAAAAATTACAAAAGAGAAAAAGAGTTTTTAAAACCGTCTAAGGTATGTTAAATAGATGAATAAAAATATTAAAATAAAACTTACAGCTGCTTGTTACAAATCCAAATCAGATTCAGAAGATGAACTTTCAGAACCAAGATTTATAATAACTGGCTCTATCATTTTATCAGTATTCGTCCAGCTTCCACATTTTTTTCCTCTTCTTTAATAGTGTGATTTACTGCCTTTTCCCAGTTTTCAGGTTTTACATTATTTACGGCCCCCAAAAACAACTGTTTAACATCATAAATTTTACGTAATATTTTTTGAACTCAGCCAATTCTGCAAGTCTTTTTTTAACCACTTGGTTGTGGGCAGTCCTTCTATAAGTCTGGAGTGATAACTTACATTATCCATTACTATTACACAGTTCTTAGGAAGAAGATCTATTATTTGTTCGAACCATTCTTGAAAGACACCAGCGTTCATGTCTTCATGGTAGTCACCGGTATGAGTTGATTCAAAAGTTAATAAACCACCTTCAACAAAACCGTCTGAACTGCCAATGTGTACTATTATCAGCCTGCGTCCCTTTCCTAATGGTGGGTTTAAACCAGTAGATAAGTTATTTACAAAAGCGTGCCTTTGACTTGTAACAGTTTCATCCTGCCAAAATTTATTTGGTGTATGACCCTCGTTGATCCATGTTTCATCAAGATAAAATATTTTTCTTTTTTGGTTTCTCATTTCCTTTATGGTTCTTAGAAAATGTCTTCTCCATATGACAATATCGCTTCTTTCTAATAAAATAGACTTTCTGGGATTCTTTTTCCAGCGGAAGCCTATTTCTTTTAAAAGTTTCCATAACGTACTTCGACTCATTTCTGGGTAATCCTTTTCATCTCGAACTGAGACAAGAACTTTATCCAAAGTTGGAAATTCTTGTCTAAAGAAGAATTCATGCACTTTCCGTCGAAGTCCTTCTTTAAAATGATATTCTATTTGAAATTTTGGTTTCCCTGGAGCATTACGTGGCATTTGAAAACTACCACATTTCTCTTCTTTAATAACTCTGTAAATCGTAGATTTCCCAACACCAAGTGTACTGCTAACTAACTCAACGGTCTCATCAAAACTTTCACATAAACGTTTGTCTGTAACTGACTTAAAACAATTAAATATTAATGTTTTTTCATTAACTGTTAAAGGACCAATTTTTCGGCGTTTACACGGCACTTCCAAATTTTCTATAACACTAGTATACACAATAAACTGCACCTTGCAACTGAAGTACCTACTTTTAGTGAACTGTTAAGAATTTTGAATACGCCACTTGGACCTTCCTACAAAATGGAAAAACCCACTATCACATTTTCTGTGGAATAAGTTTAGAAGGTAATTATCTAGTCAATTACTGTCGTAGATTCCTGGAATTAAAGAATTAAATGTTTGATTGTTGAAACCCTTACTTCGTGGAATGTACTCATTTCAGATAAAATAAAACGTTTTATTTTATCGAAAGAATTAAACTTTATTTTGCAAATAGGTAGGTACTTATTAAACTTTTATTGGTTATATATAACCAATAAAATAAACATCTTACATTTCTTGCAAATTCATTAGTACCTGTTAACCTCCATCACTCCGACACTGGCAACCTTATTTAGGGATTAGTAACCCTCACAACTATTGTATTCTATTCTGCTCCAACCTTTATACCTGGTGGTCATACTCAATTTAAAATTGTTTTCCTATATACTTCTGTAAACTTGTTGACAAATATCTGTTTTTCATTGAGTCACCCGTATCAACAGTTTAGGGATTTGCATACATAATTTATTGTTTTATTACTCTCTCATACATAAAAATACACTATAAGGTATAATAAAGTATATAAAGTTTGGCACAATTTTAGCGAATTTCGTACCGCCTTAGTAAAGACTCACATTGAGGCACCGACCCTCGCTCCGACCATATTATCTTACCATATTATCGATCGCCAGGTAAAATAAATGCATTATTTTTAATGCGAGCGTTCACTATGATATATGCTATGATCTAGAGGAGGATACGATGTGATGGATTTCGTTATGAAACCCATTGACTGCTTTCTGATAAACAATTTTTTATTTTTTTGCGTTACACAAATAATATACAACGAAACAAGTTAATTCCGACACCTTCCAAAGGTTGACTTTGTGATTTGTTTATTGCTATTGCCAAAGCCAAGCATACAGGAAATTATAAACGTTTAAAATCAAATGGTACGTTCGTTGGAAGCATCGGTATATGCGGGATCAAGACATCTTCTCCGTGATAATCGTTGCCTCAATGACATAATTTATTAGCCTTTTCATGGTCAGTCTTGTTCCATTGCACAGGCGAGGTTGATTAATGTTACGAAGCATAATGACAACTGATCCTACTTTTAATTGTAAATTGTTAAGTGGGGGTCCAGGCAATTCCAATAAACCCAAAAACACTGTAGGATAGTTGATTACGTCATACTGGTTTATAACAGAGTGAATTTTAGTTTTTGTTTAGAATAAGTGTACGTACATCAATCTTTTACCAGAAAAATCACTCCTTTTCCAATGGATTGTGGTCTTTGTTCTTATAACAGTTCGTTGTAATAGTTCTTCCATTCTTTGTCCTGTATATATCCCAATTTAATTTTTTCTTTTGAGTTTTGTTTTAATCCTCTCAGTACTTTCCATGACTCCGAAGTTCTTGTACCTCCTATGTATGTTTCAATATTTAAGTAGGTTCTTTCCTATTCTTCATTATTTTGTTGTTTTATTTGTATTTTAACTTTTCTATCTTTTTCTCTATAATAATATTCTTTATAAACTTCATCGTTGTTTGTAGTCAGCCATTTTCTGTATAGTTGGTTTTTTTCTTTAATTATTCTTTTTGTTGTTTCATTTATTTCATAATAGTGCTGTTATCTGTTATATGTTCTTTCTCTCCATGAGCTTCGAATGCTGCTTGTTTTATACTCGCCTTTATATGCTCGTATATTTCTTCGATGTTGCCGTATCTGAAATCTATTAATTTTTGGTCTAGACGTTATTTGTATAGTTCTCTTATTGATTGTTCTTGGAGTAGTTCTATATTGTATTTTTCTTTTACAGTGTTCAATGTTTCTTTTTTAGAGGGGGTCTTGTAATGTTCCCAATTAATGCCCATTTTTGCTGTCATTCAAGTCAGTTCCACATTCTGCTCCTCTTCTGACTCTCACATATTTTATCTTTATTGTGGTATAAAAACTTTGAAACTTTTGATAAGTTTTTAATTTTTTACGTACTTACAAAAAAAATGTAATTAAAAAAAAACACATTCTAGTTAACTAATTATTTCATTCTACTTCACTTCAATGAATCTAATACAACAAAAATTTTTGTATAATTATACCACTGTAATAAAAAACATACCAATTATTTTTTTTTCTTACTAATTCCTGACCAGAAATATTAATTGGGTGCATGATCTGTTTATTCTGACCTCGTCAACAAGAAGGCATATTCTGTGTACCAAAGAATTAGTAGAAACCTTGAAATTTACTGCTGTTAACTCTGTGCTGTCTTGACACACATATTTCTTAGTAAAACTGCGTTTAATCTGCAAGTTAGCGGTTAGAAAGAACAATTTGTATGCAATTGATAACAATATTTAAGTGGGTAAGTGGCCTAAAAAAGCATTATTCATGAAATAACTCTAAGCAATGACTTTAAATACCTATTGGTGAAATAAACATTTGTTTTGTTTCTTGTTTTAATCTGTCAGTCGTTTTTCAATATTTTTTTTCTTTGTTCCTCGTTATAGAAATAATCTTTTATTTGCTTTGGTCATTGGCACAAGATTTTTCTATTTTATTTTTACAAACAAATTATTTAATAATTTGTTAATTCCCAAATAAATTATCAAATGTATAATATTTCCAAATTTCTTTCCTCCAAAGTTTCTCCTAGTACACTATACCGCAAAAGTTTTACACCACCAAAAATTATTCTCATTTTATAGTTGATTTTCTCGTGAACTGATTAATACATTCCTTTATTTTTTTATTTTCAATTTTTTCTTTGGTATTAACACCCTTGGGCTATAGTTTACTTAAACTTCTCTTTTGGGCTTATTCCGAGAGACAGTTCTGGATATTTAAATTCACATGTTCTCTAGCGAATTGTAGTCTATTTCTGTGATGGTCTGTATTTTCGAGCAACACCTCAGCGCCAAAGATGTGTGCAAGAAAACCATAATATCCCCCTCCATATAAGAGAACTTGTAGCAGAAAAAAGAAGAGCTTGACGCATATAGCAACAAACGAGAAATCCACTAAATAAAACGTACCTTGACAGGATAAGTCATAGACTAATGGAAAGCTACAAAAAAATTTAAACGATCGACAATAACAAACTGACCTTTAAGAAAAACAGATATGACCTGGGCCCGTACAAACGTAGAAAACAACTGCACGATTGCAACTGCATTCGTAGCTCCAGATACTAATAAAGATGAAGATGATATAAGAATATATCTCGAAACTCGATGTCAACTATCTCTTCCTCTGACAACACTTACTCCGGCAGAGGTTCGGCAACAAATAAAAAGGCTAAATCCTAAGAAAGAAAAAATTTGAGCAGGAAAGCAGGTTCTCGAGATGGGACTCGGATGTGAAGATTTCCTCCCGAAAAACGTCTTTTAACAGTGTCCAAGTTGGGCTGAACATGGTGAACTGGTGTGAGCTGCATTAAAATACTTTTAGAAGTGGTGAAACGTTCCCTTAAAGCACCGAGTCTAATGTATCGATCTTGAATAGCTGTAGTAACTCTAGGTCTACCTTGTTTTGGTCGTATGAAATAATTGTTTCCTCTCATCGTCTGATAACATAAGAAATGGCTGGTCTTAAAAACCATGGGCTTCCAAAACATATCATTATTGTACATAAAAAACTATATGAACACAGTTTTGGAAAAGTAAAGGTCAACGACGTTCTTTGCCATTTAAAATCATAAAAACCATTTAAACCAAAATCTGGTCTAAGACAACGTCCCCCATCATCATCCAGCCTTCTGCGTCCAAAGTTGAACATAGGTCTCTCCTATTATCTTCCAGTTCTTTTGGTCTTGAGCTTTGTGCAGCCAATTCTCAGTTATTCTTTTGACATCATCTGTCTATCGGGTAGGTGATCTACCTCTGCTTTTTTTGTCAGCTCCTAGTCTCAACAATGTAATTTTTTTGGGTCCTCCGCCCAGTTCCACAACAGCCATGCTATACGCTCTATGACTTCTACAACGACTGTCCTTTTTATTTGTTTATTTCTAACTGTGTCTCTGAGAGTCAGTCCAAGTAGCGAGCCTTTCATTCGTTTTTGCGCTAAGTTGTGTTTGGTTGCTGTAGCCTGGGTTAAGGAAAGTCTTTCGGCGCCGTAAGTCATGATTGGAAGCACGCATTGGTCAAACGTCTTCTTTTTCAAATAATTTGGCATGCTGTTCTTAAAGATGTCTGATAGAGCTCTATAAGCGCCCCAAGCTAAAGTGATTCTTCTTTGCAGTTCGGCAGTTTGGTTCTCCTCCATACTATTTCCTATATATCTAGAGTATATTATGCACAAAATCTTGCAAGAATGAAGAGTTGAAAAAACGATATATGGCAAAAGATGAATCACGATCCTTACAAGAGGTACCAGTCCAAAATATTAAACAAGCTAGACAAAATCAAAGGGAAATATGGTTTTATGTTAAACAAAAAAATAACTTCAATAATGATAACAATATCAGAAAGATTGCTGATTTTGAAGTGGTCGAGTAGATTAACTACTTGTCTTATATACCCTTCTTAAGACCTAGTATATCCCATCAAAATAAACTGAAATTATTAAACACATTAATTTTTCCTATTTCCACATATACATCTGAGACATGAACGTTAAACTAAGAAAAATAGATGCCTTTCCGTACATTTTAAAGCCATTACAATTAATTATAAAGCAACTTAAGATCATCACAAGAATGTAAACAAAAATAAATCAGTTCTACCTTAGACACTTTCGATACCTAACGAAAATGCTCTGAAAACTTCAAGAAATGATCGCGAAGAAAGGCTGTCAAATGCTGGGTAAATTAAATTGGAGATATTTTTGGCCATGGTCTTTATGAAGCTTCCCTAGAAGCCCAAAACAAAAAATGAATGGAGTACTATGATCCAAAAGATCAAGACATGATACCTCTATACTCTTCTAAGAGTTAAAACATAAATCTCATAATTATTGGTAAATTCTAGGTAAGACCTGGATATAAGCTTGAAGTGCACTATTTCAACAATCAGGTACCTCTCAAAGCACTGGGGGTAAATAGAGTCAGCTCTACTCTCTCGGGGAAATGCAGGACAAAACACTTAAAAAATTACGAAAAGAAGGGTGATGATAAATGGCTTTAAGATGTGCCAAGCATAGAAATGGCAAACATAGCGTCCAAAAACAGCGCCACAAAGTCCATTTTATCAATAAAGCTGAATGATTTAATACATATCCATTTGCCACATGCTGGGAATATTAAATCAGATTAAACTAAATTATTGGCCGTGGTCTACATAAAGCTTCTCTAGCAGCCCAAAACAAAAATGAATGGAGTACTACGGTCCAAGAGCATCTATTCCGACAATTAAGTACATCTCAAAGCACTTGGAGTAAATAGAGTCAGCTCTGTCCACTCGGTGAATGCAGGACCAAATTTTAAGAAATTACGAAGAGAAGGGTGATGATAAATGGCTTTAACATGTGCCAGATATATAAATGGCGAACATAGCGTCCAAAAACAGCTCCTTTGTGGCGCTTTGTGTGCAGAGGCGGAAGAGAGAACTGCGTATACATATTGTGATGCTCAGTTTTAGTGGCCACAGTATGCAAATGATGATAAGGATATTATTCATTTACCAACTACTCAAGTTGATGGGCGGGATGGTGAAAGATTAAACCTACTCTAGCTTCCTGAAAGACATGGGCTCTTTTTTTAATTACTCAGGTAGTGAGGCTTTTTTAAGGTTCATATTCCACAAATGGTAGTCAGGATCTCTGATATCTTGCTTTGCTTGTATCCATTTCAAGTTAATTCTGCCAAGATAGATTTTACTATTTTTTCTATTTTTGTACGGTCTTAATTCATTCAATGAAGATATTTTCAGACACTATCGATGTTATCACTATCGATTTTCTAATATTTTAAATTATTTAAACTGAAATCAATTAAATAATCTGATACTAGGTCTAAGAAAAGATTTTCCATGCAGTAGTAAACCTATCAAAACAAAATAAAACTGTTTCTTCACGGCATTGTAAATCTACTGGAAATAATAACATCAATCAAGAAAAATTTATTTTATTACTCCATAGTATTTCGTCGCGGATTAATTGCATAAAATGGCGTCGGTGCATTTAATCGTGTACCGTGCTCGTGATCCGGTACACCTTGAATCTAGTCACGTTTTTCCAAGCTCATTTCATCTTCGATAACTACATTTCAATTGTTCTTGCCTTTATCGATGAAACATTAGTCGAGGATAAAGGTACGAAAATTCTTCAGCACACCTAAAGAAATTCAGTCGAGAAGACACTGAGCGATATTTACAGTCCGTGATACCCACTGATATCATGGAATAATAACTTGCTTGATCAAAACAAATGTGAAAAGAATTAGAACAAACAAATAACTATTTAGACCACAGAGATTGTCAAAGTGGTCTATATAGAACCCCAAGTTTTGATTTCGACGAAAACAAGAAAAGAAATTGAAAGTCTACGAGATGTGAATAAGTGCCTGCCAACGCAATATTTTGTTCTGTAAAACTTAATTGACAGCTAATTTGAGACTATATTCACCAGGACCAAATGTGACAAATGTCCTTGTCTTATATTATAAAATGTTATTTTATATTATGTTAAGATTTAAGTGGTCATTTTTCGTGTTTATCCAGTCATACCTCTACAACAATCAGAGCGTTAAAAACTGATTTCACTTCTGGTGTTCGAATGAATACCTTTATACTTCTTTATTTACTTCAAAAATAGACTTATCGAAAGTTTACTTACTTTTTAAACTAAAAGAAACAATTGGAAACAGTCATTGCACTCCTTTGGAACAAAAACAATGGAAGTAACATCAAATTTATGTAAGAGTTGGTTTGAAAAGTAAAGATAGGTATTTGCCGCTTCGATGATTTCGTTAGGACAAGAGTCAGGTAGCTTATGGTTTCCATATAGAACTTGCTTTTAGTCTAGGGGCCAACTAGCTCACCGTGGCCTTTTTAATTCTGATGGGTCCATTCAAGTTTTTTTAACGTATTTTGGCTGCTGATTACGAATTTCGAGAGTGGATTTCGATCGGGAGATGTCAAACAATTGTTAACAATGTAATTGTTTAAAATTCTCTAGCTCATAAACTAAAAGAGATACAAAAAAATTTTAAATAAAATTTGTTCCTTTAAAAACTAAGATTTCAGAAATATTTCACTTCAGAAAGTTTTGTTAGCATATCTTCAACAACTCCATGGTCATATAAACAAAAGCGTAGTTCATCAAAACTTTTCACATTTTCACATTTTTCAGAGTTATTCAAAAACTTTACCAAAAATAAGAACGACGCACATGTTCACAAGTTAGTCCAAAAACACCTTTCTGCTAGAGACGTAGTGACATATCTTGCATTGCATTTGAACCAAAAACTCATATGGAAGCAACACATTAAAACCACAAAAACTCAGCTCAATATAAAATTGCAACAAACGAATTGGTTACTTGGTAAAACATTATAATTGTCATTGAAGAACAAAACACTGCTTTACAAAGTTATACTAAAAAAAAACTCTAATGCAACTATCCACAACGACCTAGGGGTACCAACCATAAAATACATCATTCAATGTCATTTATGTCAAAATTCGCAATTCAATGCACTCCAGTCATATTACCAGTGAATTATATCCGCCACCAATTGAGGAACGAAGACTGAAGAGGTTTTGGACAGAAGACCAGGTGACATAGGTGAAAATGAAGAACCGTTGCTGGACGATACCCAAATCAAGGTGAAAAAGCAAAAAAAATAGATTCAAATGAAACTGAAGGGAAAATTCTTCAAAACTGTCTCATAGATGCTAGCTATGATGTACGGACTGAATGTTGGGCAGTTAAAAAGAAAGATTAACAACGAACGCATATGGCAGGTATGAGAATGCTTAGATGGATAAGTGGAGTGACAAATAAAGATGAATTTAAGAATACGTATGTTGGGGGAACTTGAAGGTGGTCAAAATAAGAGAATACTAACTAGGGAAGCCAATCCTGCATAGAGATAAAGACAAAAAGAATGATAATAAGTCTGCAAATTGTTTAAGTTTTTTCATAAATAAAATCCACAAGGAAAACAATTCCTGTAGCTGGCTGTATACCACGTATCACAAAAAAAGAGGTTAGTCTTTGTAAGTGGGTATATTTATTTAAAAACCCTTAAAGAGCTACATCAAAAAAACAAACGTTTTCGGACTAAACAGTCCATCATCAGGTTTAAAATCTGCTTTTTTTTTCATAAATATAGTTCTTTTTATAAAGAATTTTGTATTCATTTACCAATTTTTGAACAGCTAACAACAAATGCAAGGTGTTCCTTCCACACTTCCCGACCTTCCCCATGTTATTTTTTACTTGTTCGATAATTAATTTGTATGTTTTAGTTGCATTTGTACATTTTAAACAGCCGAAACAATGTAAATACTTATCTATAGCTAACTGTTTCATTACGTCATTTTAAAACCTAATACCAATATAATTACACAAGTCCTTGCATTACTAATAACTTAATAGCATAAATTACTACCGAAACGCATCCAAACACATGTCCATTTACGTAAATATAACATTTTGTAGAAATTACACTGCGAAATATTTAAAAACCACTTAAAAATCTATCGCAACTAACGAAATTAGTTTTCAATCACTTAAATTGAAATGTAATATTTATGGCTATAAAATTGGATTCTTAAGTAGCAGAAAATGTTGTAATATCTAGTTAATCGTCTCTTTCCGGTTTCTTTACCGATTAAAAATAGTTGGTTTTTGCGATTAGACAATAAACACTGTATTGTTTTGACATCATAGTAATAAAATAAATGAAGTCTATGTTGAACATTTATTAATTAGATCTTGCAAATTTGCTGACACAGTTGTAATTTAGAAGGCTATTACTGATGCTGGAGTTTCAACAACTTCTATTTGTCTAGTTATAAGAAAAGCTATGAATGATGCATTCATAGGTGTTCGAGATATTCACACGATTTTTTATAAAATTCAGTAGCCGTACTTTTCACAAAATATTCATCAATATTAGTGCTGCTTGTCTTCAATTAGCATAAATGTGTGGGGGACATGAAAGGAGCCTCCATGTAGATTGCGATCACATGTGAAAACAATCAGGCGTCCCCTGGAAACGAGTAATGTCCAATGCAACCAAAACGGTCTTTTTCAAGGCCATTTTTGATGACTACTTTAATTTGTGTCTTTTGTCTTTAATTTGTCTAATATGTGTAGGGAACACGGAGAACTGGTTTAAGAAATCCATCAAGGTACTGCAAGCCGCAGACAAAGGATTTGAGGTATAAGACTTGTACTGGAGGGATCAAACGACCAGTATGGTAGCGCAGTCTTCGTCAGACCAGATACCGACATATTTTCCACATCTTTCATACATCTAGATGACATCGAGATCCTCCTAGTGGAACTAAAGTCTTGTACGATAACGTCCATCTACAAACCGCTAAACGCTGACTTTGTTTTTGAGGAACCGGATAACTTTCAATCACAGCAAACAAAATTCATACTGGGTGCCTTCAACTGTCACAGTATCGTGTGGGGGTATGACGAAACAGACTCCAATGGCGAAGAAGTAGAAAATTGGGCACAAAACATGAACCTTAAACTTATTCATGATCCAAAACAGCCCGCGTCTTTCAAAAGTGGAAGATGGAGCAGAGGTTACAACCCAGACAATATATTTGTCGGCGAGAGGATTGGAGACTAGGTTAATTACTAGTTAATTTCAATTTCCACTTCGGAAATCGTTCTCAAAATACAAACAGTAAATTACTGTTTGTATTGTATTGAAATTGAAACGTCAATAAACGTATTTTTATGTTTAATTGTGGCTTATTCCCAGTTAAATAGTAATTAATTTTCAATGCCACAAGAAAATAGCTTCAGAACAATATGGAGACTAGGTAACAAAAATTGTCACCGACAGGCCGAGGAAGAAGTACTACTACTAAAACGCGTTTGGAATTTAATTCGAAATCTTGGCAACAATCCCGCTGCCCCAGCACATAATCTGACAAAAATCACACTCGATCAGATAGCCCATCGTCTCCTGACGAATGGTAAGACGACGTCAAGCGAGAATAAAGTGAGAGTACAACGAAATATCGATGAAGAAGAGGATGTTCTAGGTACCTCCTTTTGTCTGGAGGAGATGAGAGGTGCGATTTACTAAATGCAAAATAATAAAGCGGCTGGCCTAGACTATATACGAATAGAACAAATAAACTTTTGACCAAAAACCCCAAAGTGGCTCATAAAAATGATGAACTGTTGCGTCCGTACATTCCCAATCCCCAGAGGAAAGCTAGAGTGATGGCCCTCTTAAAACCAGGAAAGGTTCCGGCGGATACAAAGAGTTTTAGAGCTGTCTCTCTGTTGCGTCACCTTTTCAAGGCGTTCGAAAGAATGGTACTGAGCCGGATTGCTAAATTTGTGGACAATAAAATTATTTCTAAACAAGCAGGGTTTAGACGGGGAAAATGCTGCTGCAGTCAAACTCTTAATCTCACCCAACATATTGAAGATGGGTTTGAACGGAAAGAAATATCAGGAGTAGCGTTCATAGACCTGACTGCCGCCTATGACATAGTTAACCATCAATGGCTGCTGGTAAAACTCTACGAAATTACTAAGTATTTCCGACTAACAAGGTTAAAGAAATGTTTTCCCCAGAATTGACGCTTCTACGTAACGGCGTCAGCAACAACACATCTTGCCCCCTCACAGGAAATGGGCGCTGAACACAATTTGCCGTACCCCACATGGAAAGCATGCACTCTTTCCATGTGAGAGAGATGAGAGAGACCTGCACAGAAGAAGACCTATTTTTAGCGAATGACAGGGCCATCTGTGTGGCCAACCATTGGAAATACAAAATTTAAAGCCCTTGTTATTCCGGACATGGTAGATAAGTAAGTAAGCATAAATGTACTCGTAGATAGTACAAACTTATCATCCAATAAAACCAGGATTTTAGGATAGACCTGAGAGATGTTTAAACTGCTTGCTCAAACTGATGGCCTACCTGCACCATGTGGCAAGTAGAGACCATAAATTTGACCATTTCTAAAAGCCAGGATGCACTTAAGCATTTTAATGTACTCTGTTATAATAAATAAATAGCTAATTATCCCTTTTTCTTCTTCTTCTTCCTCTGTATAGGCAATTCTGCTTGTTCATTGGCGGATTAATAGGTTGGATGAAGGTTATCACTCCATCTTTTGCGCGGTAGGTCGTCCGATACTTCTTCTGCCGATTGCTGACTTATCTCTTGCTATTTTGACGAGACGGGTATCCTCTATTCTGCTTATGTGGTTATTTCATTCTTTTTTTTTCTATTTTGTGTCCATTCATGTATACACCGTACGTTACATTTTCTTCTAGTGTCTTCACTTCTCTTTCGATCTGTTAGCGTATTTCCTGTAATTCTTCTCAGTACTCTCGTCTCTGCCGTTTCTAGTAGCCTTTGCTTTGTATCTGTGTCGGATCTTGTTTCTGAGGCATATGTCATTATTGGTCTTACACCTGCTTTATAAATTCTTGACTTCATCCCAGTGTTAACGTGTCTGTTTCACCATATAGTGTTATTAAATCTTCCTGTCAGTTCTATTTGCTTTTTGTACTAATTATCTCAAATACTTAAAATTCACTTATTGAATAAACTAAACTTTCCGATAGATTTGGTAAAATAGAAATACAATACCCGCCAAACAGGTTTTGTTTTCCAAAATATTTTTACTATAATATGACAAAATGATATCATTTTTATATTTATCAGAATTAATAAATCCTCGTATCAATGACCTAGTCAACTGGACGAGAACAAGAACATAAATAATTTTCCATTGGCATTAGTCATCTCAGTTAACTTTATACCTTACGCCCCCTTACACGCCATTGACCCAGAAATTCACGAGTTACAACGACCGTAGATGAAAATCAAGTGATTTAACCGATTGTAATTGTACAAACCTTTTCTTGAACTTATTCGTTATTGAAAAAGTAAAAGGAACACAACAAGCAGAGGTAACAAAATGTATTTTACCCATACGTTTAAAGTCGACTTGATAAATTTAATATGAGTTTTTGTCTTGTGATTTTGGTAACCACAGCAGTGCAATAGGACGTTGTTGCCCTATTTCAATTTATCTGCCTACCTCTGAGTTTACTTTCAAGAATGTCCTTCAGGTTATCATGTTTTACTTGGTAAACAACGTCTTTACGCTCATTTCCAATTAATCAAGTTAAACAATATTCAACCTCTTAATTTCCCCGAATGCCAGCCAGAGCATAACAAATTGATAAACTTCGGTTTTATTTTAAATTTCAAATTCACACTTTACTGTTAATGTTGACTGTAATAATAATATAATAAATGGTATGAATGGTCCATTTACCTTAGCAATAACAGGCAATTAGATCAATATATTCATAACAGGGGTCACGCTTCCTTTATTATTATCATCATTGAGAATGGGATGCCTTGAACGGAGTATATTTATCTCTTCTTTATCTCCTAATTTAAATGTCACGTTCTAGAAGTTTGCAGATAAAATTATGCATGGGATTAAAATAGTAATAAGAAAATGAAAGTTTACGGGCATATTAGAAACTTTATGCAAAAAGTGGAATTACTATCTTAACACTTTGGCTGCCACGTCAAATCAGTGCAAGGTTCCATTGAGCCTAGTAGTCGTCTCATTTTATATGTGTCAGGTCTTGTCTGCGCCGTGTATGTTAATATAGGTCTAATTGCTGCTTTATAGATTCCTTTTTTTTTTGTGTCCTGTCTAAGGTGTTTGTTCTTTCAGATTGTGTCATTAAGAGATCGATCCCACGGCTTTACTTGCTTTACTAATCAGGTCTCTCAAACGGACCAAATGGCAGGGACACTACAACAATTCGGACAAAGGCAAATTTTATAAAATAATCCAACCCAAAATTTCCGTCAAGACATGATTTAAACAAGTTTCCAACAGAGGCTTCATCAAAACTATTTGTAGAATAAGAAGCAATCATTGTATGACTCCAGTCTACAAAAGAAAAATGGGACTGGCAAATAATAATGAATGTACATGTGGAGAGCTAGCTGATCTACAACATATGCTGTTAGAATGTCCTTTACATTTTATTGAAATATCAAATTTTTTTACCAAGCTAGTTCAAGTTAATGTTCAATTACCTTCTAATCTAACACATCTTTTAGAGTCAAAGAATCTAGATGTACATAAAATTTTATATAGTCATATTAATTATTTAAAATTAAAGCTCTGATAAAAGAAATAATAAAGAATAAAAAAAAGATACAAAAAACAAAACAGCAAAAACAGAGTAATCTAGTAAATAAGTTTCTAACATTCCATGTCTTAACTGTCAATACAATATGATAGTTTTAAATGTAAATACTAACAATATCTTTTGTAAAGAGAGAAATTAAAACAAATTGACTGACCAGTTGGTTGTCAAAACCAGTGCCAATAAAACACACATACACACACACTTGCTTTTAAGCATTGTTGTCGTACTTCTTCTTCAACATCTCCGTAACTAGTTATATCTAAACCTTTCTGCTTTATTATTTTCCTATCAACTTCGATTTTACATCGTAGATGATGTCATACATTTAGTTTTTTCTGCTGAAATTATCGTATTGTATTTCTTGGCTGTTGTATTGAAGATGTGTGTTAATCTTTGGAGTTCGTCTTCTGTCTCGGCGATTAATGCGTGTCGTCTTCTTCTTCATGTACTTCAGAACGTTGATTACCATCATAGCTATCTTAGCAACCTATAGCAGCTTTCTCTGCTTGATGCTTTTTATGATCTCAGTAGTCTTGCTGAGACGTTCTAGTATTGTGGAGTTTCGAATCTTCACCACTCAGGAAACTTTTAAAATTCTTCTAAAGCACCACATTTCGAAAGCCTCAAGGCGATTTAGATCGATTTTATTCACGGTCCAGGACACGACACCATAAAGTGAGACCGAGAACACGTAGCAGCGAAGTGGGCGAATCCTCAATGCCAATTTTAGGTCTCTGTTACATAAAACCTTAGACATCCTTCTAAAAGCAGCTTTAGCCTGTTCTATCCTAGATCTAATTTCGCGTCGTCTCCATAACATAATATTTGAAGTTCTTTGTTCCCCATTCTGTAGTGATGTTCCCTTTACGTACTGCTTGTATTATTTCGTCCATTATTATATTAAAGAGAAGTGGGCTTAACAAGCCACCCTGCCTGACTCCGCTTTGTACTAGTATACTAGTACTAGTATACCTTTGCCTGTATTCCATTATGGAAGTAGATGTTTTCGATGGTTTGTATAATATTGATTGGTATGTTTTTTATACAGTAGGTGTAAGACGTCTTCGACTTGGATGTGATCTAAAGCTTTTGCCAGGTCTATAAAACATAGATATACTGCTTTATTGTACTCGATGGCCTTTTCTGTGATTTGTCTTAGTACAAGTACGGCGTCTACGCAGGATCTTCTGGTTCTGAATCCTTCTTGTTCTTCTGATAAAGTTGATATTTTATTGATTTTGTTGGTGAGGACTTTTGTGGTAAGCTTAAGTGTGGTGTTCAGTAGATTTATACCTCTATAATTGTCGGGGTCTTCTTTATCTCCTTTCTTGAACATTGGTATCAATATGCTGTTTCTCCATACGTCTGGTATCTTGCAGTAAAATATTAGTTTTTGTTTAAGTTTTGTCATCTCTAGGGTTATATTTTCTCCTTCGTGTTTTAGAAGTTAGTTGGTGATTCCGTCTGGTCCTGGTGAATTTCTATTTTTGAGTGAATCCATGGCTATTTCTACTTCCTGAAAACTGATTTCTATTTCGTGTCTATTCGCTTTCCATCCTTTTTATAAACTGTTCCTAGTATTCATTTTTTGTTCTTTTTGCCAACTGCTTTGTTTCATTTCGTATTCTTCTATAGTTGTCTCGAGATTCTGAAGTATTTGATGTTTTGTACCTTGTGTAGACCTCCCGTTTCTGTTTAGACTTCTCTTTTATTTCTTTTCTGAACCATGGCGTATTGTTGTTTCTTTTCTTCAGTATGACTTTGCGCGTTTCTAATTATTTGTAATTATTTATGGTATGTATCTTGTGTTTTGGTGACATGTATTTCATGTAAGCTTTTTTCTTTGCTCACAGGATGACCTCATAAGATACGTATTCCAAAAAAGAATGACCGAAAACAGCAGAAACACATATATCACAGAAAGTGATGGAGTCGAGAAATCTGGGCAAAAATTAAGTCTAATATTTTAGCGAAGTTGTAGGTGAAAGAAATATAAATAAAAATAAATCATTCTCAATGCGAAGAACTCCATGGATTTATACAAAAGTGAAGAAAAAATGTGAAGAAAAAAAGAAAGAAAAGAAAAGAATGAAACAAAGAAGAACAAAATCAAGAAGAAATAACTCATCGCACAGCAGAACAAGTTGAGGAACCAACAATGAAAAAAACTATACACGTCATAAAACATCTGAAAAATAACAAAGCGCCTGGCACATATGAAATATCCGCAGAACTGATAAAGAATGATGGACATGTACTATGTCGTGTTCTGAGGTTCTCGATATTAGTTTTATACAAGAGATAAATATATTCGGAACCTAATCTCGCAAAGAGACATTTGATTGTCTTACAAAGTAATTTTTTATGAATCCATCAATATTATATTTCGTTCAGTATTCAACTGTTGAACTTCGTTCGGTTGTGGTGTCTACATAACTTTCAGAAGGAATTTCGGGTATACACCACGTTGTACGTTAATATCACTAATTTATACTACTAAAGGAAGTGTTCGCAGCCATCAAGGGAAAGCTATTAATTTTTCTACCACGAATCGCTTGAATACTAATGGCTAGATAAATCAGCGTAGGAGTGTAACGTTTGGAGTCACGTTGCGGATATTATCCTAGATCGTTTTCTAAATTACCTGTAAATAATGCATGGATACCTATATGTTTATTTCAAGGTTATTAATTATTGGTGAACATAACAACAAGATTGCATGCGTTTCAATATAGTACACAGATTTGGAGTACCCTAGTAATTTTTGATTTGGATATAGTCCAGTAAACAAAAAATAAAATGTAAAGGAATTCATTTTAGAACGAATCCTTAAAACAATTTCCGAAAAAAAAAGTGTTGGTATGAAAATATGGATTTATGTCAGAAGTATCAGTCGTCATTGTTTAAACATTGATTTTATAGCAAAAACCACCGACACTTTTATTACTAATTTCTCGAGATAGCCCAGATTTAAAAAAAAACCATCAAAATTGGCCCAATACTTCCGGAAATATTGTAAAATTTTCAGACGAATTTAATTTAAAGTTCCGATTTCACTTTTAAAAGCGACGAATTCATTCTCCCCACCGCTTTTCATATTTGGAATTATTTAAAACTCGCTCTTTTCAAATCGTTATTTACAAGAATAAAATAAACTATTTTCAATTTTTATAAAAGTCATTCTCAACTATAAGTATTGCATTGTTATATTTGCACAGCTTCATTTCTTAATACTAATAAATAAACAAATGGTGAATTTCTGAAAAAACAAATGACTATCACAAATGCTTCTTTTTTGCAAACTTTTTTTAATTTGTGAAAAAATGTCAAATGGCATTATTTCGTATTCTATTCTTGCAAAGTTATTAACGGAAAACATTGGTTTACATGTATAGTATGTACTGATGCTTCCTATATTGTTTCTGGTTATTAGTTATTCCTTTAGCATTAAATATTGCTCTTTGAATGGCAACGTACTATTCAGGGTAGTTCAAGGTATTTAGGAGAAGCACAGTCTTTAAGGGAGTTCAATATTTCACTCGCGAAAAACAAGGCTAAATTTTTCGCTGTATCAAATCCTAAATTACTATCCTGAATTAAAAATCATAACTCAAGCCAACTCCTTTCCAATTCCTAATACCTATTTTCATCCGTACCGAAGTACATACATTTTTGGACAACACAAACAAAAAATCGTGACTATATGCTGCTGACTATCGTAGAAACAGACGTGTTTTTCGCCATCTTAGTTTAATTCCCTCAAAACCCTCCCCCAAAATATTGAAGTCAGAAGTTGTAAGGGCAATCAAACAGAGCAAATGGGGAACAGCACCAGGACCTGACGACATGTATGTAGAGGTTCTAACAATGTTGAGTGAAGACTCAACTTGGTACTCAACTCAAAGTCTTGGTAGATCTTTTTAATGACATCTATGGGTCCGGTCAAATACACAGGAATGGCTTCAATCAACCTTTATACCTAAAAAAGCCAAACGCTAATAGTTGTCACCAATTTCGAATGATCAGCTTATTGAGACAGGTCCTAAAACTCTTCTTAAAGATAATTCACACAAGAATATACAACAGATGTGAAAGAGACATTAGCCCTACATAGTTCGGTTTCAGAGAAGGATTTAGTACAAGATAAGCACTTTATAGCTTAACTGTCCTACTTCAGAAATGCAGAGATCAGCAAAAATATGTCTTCCTATGCTTTATAGATTACCAGAAAGCGTTGGATTGTGTTAATCATTCAAAATTAGTAAGATTGCTCCAGGAACGTTCGATAGATGAGAATGACCTTAAAATCCTAAAGAACCTTTATATGAATCAAGTGGCATCATATTTCTCAATCGAAAAAGGTGGTCGACAGGGTTGTGTTCTGTCACCCCTACTTAGAAGACTACTTCAAATTCCCTGGATAGATCACACAACAAATGTCGAGTATTAAATCGAATGAGCAGATAACGAGAATTGCTGCCAATAATAAAAAGAAGAAAAACTGCTTATCTGGGTCATATATTTCGAAATTCCAAGTACCAGTTCTTAAAGCTTATTACGGAAGGGAAGATAGAAGGAAAACGGGCATCGTAAGAACGAAATACTCATGGCTTTAAAACATAAGGGATTGGACAAACCTCGATGCCCATGCACTCTTTAGAGTCACATAAGATCGAGAGAAGTATGCCAGAATTGTCGCCAACATCCACTAATTGTATAGGGCACCATAAGAAGAAGAAAAGCTAGACCTTCTTGTATCTTCTCTTAGTGAACGACTGCTCAAAAAGAAACAGTGTCGTACTACGAATCCGCGAAAGACAAATTAAAACTCATACTAGAAACAGATCGCAAGTGTATATAACAGTAATATTGGTGAGCCTTTTTAAAAACATGATTTAACTATTGTATGTGTAACTCCTAATTATTTAAACCACACCTATGATACAGTCCTAAAACTCTGAAATTGTTTTAATGATTTTGCATATGTACATGCCGTAACTGTACAAAGGGTTTTGTTATAAAATTGAATATTTATTTTTCAGGTTTCTCTATTACAAAGATGACTGATGAGTACCTACTTCAGGGGAATGGTAGGAGCTTAAGTCTAATTCCTCCGCCAACTAACAACTCGCGTATAAACCAGGGCATATAACAATGTACCTCAACAGCTATGTAAAAGTTCAAGCACTATAATATATTATAGGTAATATTATAAGTAAAATAAAGAAAGGTAAGGTAGTTGCACCAACATCATGTCGAGATGCTATCTTTACATTAATTTGATAGATTGGTACCAAAATAAAAAAGAATTATTTAAAATTAATAATAATAAAAGTAAGGAAAATTAACAACAGACCCAATTTTTATTATAGGTTAGCTAATACATATAATAAATTGCCTCGAGATATCTTTTGGTGTGCACCAAATAAGAAAGGATGTCCTGTTGAGTATATGAAAATTATATGCATGATGGAGTAACAACTGATATTAAACCATAAGTAGACGAGATTTTGTATATAAAAAATTCAAACTTACTATTTCGTGCCTAAATATCTCCTTACCTGAAAACAAAAAAAAATTAATAAGGTAAATTAAAATCAAAACAAAATTTATCCCTCTGTCCAGTCCACAGTACCGTTTATGATATGGCCTACATCACAATATATTCAGCGTTTTTATGTAGATACAGCATCGAATGTATTTATGGAAGACATAAACAAAGACCGAGAAACAAGTTTCTTAGTCATCTCTTAAGACATGACTAAAAATTAGAATGGCTCATATCGTAGCAAACTACGAGAACAATAAACATTAGTATATCTACATATATTTATAATACTTTTTCATAATATAAGTACCTACATAACATAATATGAGTTAATACCGATTGGTTATACAAGCAAAAATGGAAGAGAAAAGAGGACCTAGAGGACCACATATGTCCTGGTTAAAAAAATTTAAGCAATGGAGTATAAAAACAACACTAGAATTCTTTAGAACTGCTGCAGACACAGTAAACTGGATCGCGATAATTGCCAATGTCTCTAAAGGTTGAGGTACAAGAAGAAAAAGAACAATAATTTTTCAAAACCACGAAACAGACAGAAGAACTTAATAATACAAATATCTGGAACTAGGTGTGAAAACAATTGAAAGTAACCAATTTTTTAAAATTATTTTACAATGAACAATGCATTTTCGCACTTTTTTAATTTACTACTTTACAATTCTAGGCATTCCCAATGGTCCATCTTCGAAATTGACGTTAATGATCATTCTTATTGTAGGTATGGTTTACTATACAAATATACCTTGTATTGTTAAACTGTCACTTGTCGCTTTTCACACAAGTTCGAAAAGCTTGGCTCGTTTAAGTCTTCAGGCTGCATTAGGGTTGTCTATTATAGTAATTATAAAACTTCACTATTTATTTGATCATGGGGTCGTTCGTCATGGTCTTCGGTACCATCATCATGCTCTTTGACGTTATCAATCAAACTGATTATCGGATATTTCTATTTCTTCTCGTATCTGTCTACATATTGATTACTCTCTCCCATATTATCAAGGTGTGAAATAGTTTTAAAGCATAATATAACTATGATTACTTGATCATTGCTTGATATAGGTGAATTTCCCTTTATTTATCCCTTCAGGAATCTATTTAATTTATTCCATTTTGGAGATTTCTTACCGTGTCTATAACTGCTAGTACGTATTACAGTACCGTCTGCAAATATGGTCAAACACAGTCCTGCCATAAATATTGATACTGTCACCAGAGTGGACCAATCAGAGCGAACATTGTCATTTTGGCCAATTACAACAAGATAATAATCGTTGATTGTATCATTCAATCGAAGGACAAGAAGATAATAGTACAACTGTACTATATCTTCAAATACTCTCTGGAAAAAGTACATTTTCCGAGCAACTGGAAGCACGCCAAGATCATTCCTCTACTACAACCAAGGAGGCGAAAGACGACCGGAAAGCTGCAGACCCATATCACTACTGGAAACATTAGAAAAAGTACTGGAAAAAATCATCTATAGAAGGCTGATCAAACACGCAGAAAGAAGAATCATTTAGGAGGTCCAGTTTGGATTCAGAAGAGGAAGAAACTGCTAACTCCAACTAGCAAGAGTCATCAGCGACACGAAGATCAAATTCATCAGGAGACATGAGACAGGAATGGCCATCCTGGATATCGAAAAGGCATATTATACGATCTGGAAATAGGCACTAATCTGCAGGATGGACAGAGCTAAATTACCTCATAATTTAGTAAATATATTTGATACATATCTAACTAATAGAACATTTCAAGTTTCAGCCGATCGAAAGACGTCCCATAATTCAAGAAATCCAAGAAGGGACACCCAAGGGTGTTCATTTTATACATTTTTGTTTCAGATTTACCAACAAATCGAAGAACAACTACAGCTCTCTGTGCAGACGATACAGCGATATATGTAACACGAAAGGATAATACAAGAATAGTCCAAAACATAAAAAAACACTTCGGAAGAATCACAGAATACATCAATAAATGGAAGAACAAAATCAACGCAGAAAAGGAGCAGAATGCATCATGTTCACTCAAGAGACAAGTCCACCAGTGGTAGAAGTCACAATAGGAGAAAACAGGATCCAGTCAGAAGAATCAGTCAAGTACCTAGGAGTCCATCTCGACAGGAAACTCAACTTCAAGAAACATATTGAACAAATCAAGGTAAAAGAAAGCACTGTTAAAAAATAATGCTTCCATATATTTTCAGGTCTAGTCCGCTACCGAAGGCCAAGAAGATTCAGTTATACCAGGCCTATATTAGATATGACATGGTACGCTGGTATTTTGTACGCTGTCCCAGTTTGGAGCTCCATATCGGAATCCAACTAGAAGAAACTTAAAGCAACAGAGACGTCATGTTACAGGACCATCGATGAATCAACATGGAAAGGACGGATTACAAATGCAACCAAGAAACCACTGTATACAAAAAAGATAAACCCAAACGACACAAAAGTCATAAATAATAGTTTTTTTTTTATTTTGGACCTTCTTGGGAGTGGAAATTTCCCGATTTTCCACCCCCGCGTATCTGCCCCTGTTCTTCATACGTACATCCGTTTATCTAAATGACTTGTAAATAAGAAGCCACAAAAATAACAAATAATACAACAAAACCTTGTTATCTTATTTTGTTTGTTGTTTTTAATACCCAATATGGTAAACCACTCTTTTTAATTTTCCAAGTTACCATATCACCTACCTTATATGTAAATCATTTCCTCGTGGCTGCACATTTCGATAAGGTATTTTCATGACATGACTCATGTGGTTTTTCAAACTGTAAATTTCTAGATTATTCCAAAGTTGCAAATAAAATGTGTAATTATTATAGGTCAGCGCTGACTGAGGAATGATTAATAAATTCTTTGCATAAAATGTTAAATACCTTTAAATTAATAGATTATAGTTGCGTGCAAAGCTAGAATATCCTGATAATGTCAAATTCAAAATCATAGTAATTTTTTATTAATGAGTAATTTGTAGTAATTATCTGTTTATAATAATTAAATTGAACGTATAGACTAACCACTAATTTTATCTAAAATATTAACTTTTAATGAGATATTAATAGAGTCACATTCTTCCGATTGCTGTTTGGTTTTATCTAATATATTTTTCGGTTTACTTTATCTGGTAAAGTTGCCAATTTAATCAGTTACTAATAACTAGACTTCGGCAAATATGCAAATAAAAATGTAGAAAATATGCGCATAAATATGCACGTGTTTACCCGAAAATATGCATACAAATAAATAAAAAAAATCGTAAAATAGTAACAATTTTATTTAAAAAAAAAAGTGTACATAACTAAATATTTCCTACTATTCATTAAGATTTACATTTATTTTAAGTAACTACATCATTTTAAGTATGAATAAACTTATTTAGAATTATGGTAACAATAAATGACCAAGTGGTGTTCAAAATTTTCTAACAAAAACTTGTGGCTTCTGTCTGAGTACATATATTTATATATGGAAAAACTTCGTTCAACATCAACTGATGTAACGGGGGCATTTTTCAAACTAACCAAAACATTTGGTTCTAAATTAATTGTTTCCGAAATATTTCCAGCTAGAACACTGACTACTTCAGAAAGAATATGATAACCTTTATTTTTTTCCATAGTAGCTCAAATTTTTTTAAAATATCTTTTCCAATATTACCTCTAAGGTTCCGACAACATGACGCAAATTCTTTTATTAATGCTGTACTTTCGAACAATGACAGTTTTGGTGATTCTAACTGAGTAATTGTTTTTTGAACAAAACTAAAATTTGATTTTATAAATGAAAGTTCTTGTTGAAGCAAGTTACTCTGAAAAGTTTGTTTAGAATCCAAAAGAGATTGGGAACTTTCATCTGTTAACGTATCAATTATGTTCTTTATTTTAACAAAATGATCTGCATAAAAATTAGCTGCTTCTAACCATGTTCCCCATCGCGTTAAAATAGGTTGTGGTGGAAGAGGAATGTTAGGTAGCATTTCTTTATAAAGTTGAATTCTTATTGGAGATTTAAGAAATACTTTTTTGACACTGGATATCATGGTATTTACAAGAGGAAACTTTTTTCGTATTTCCTCTGCAACTCTGTTTAATCCATGCGCTACACAAGTAACATGTATTAAATCTGGGAAAAATATTTTTAAATTTTGTCCTGCTTTCACCATATAAGGAGCAGCATCCGATAAAATAAGCAGTAATTTATTAGAAGGAATAGTTGTCGGAAGAAAAAAGGTTGCTAATGTTTCTTGTATAAAACGCGAAATTGTTAAAGCATTTGTTTTCTCAAGTTGCTGGCATGAAATAAGATGAGATTTTGGTAAGGTATCTTCTTTAAACACCAATCAATAAATGAGCAATATACTTTCCTGAGGAATCAGTGGTTTCGTCTACAGATATGTAAAAATAATTATCTGCAATTTCTTCCTTAATATTAATTAACACCGACGAGTATAGCCCGTTCACATTATTTCTTCTTAGAGACCGATCACTTGGAACATTAAGTTTGCAATATTTTTTTAGAAACGAACTAAAATTTACATTTGCTAATTTTGAAAGCGGTATGTTTGCAGGCACTAATGCGCGACACAAGTCTTCATTAAAAGTTTCTTGCTCATCTAATTTTTTTGAAGTAGATTGGAAACATTTAGCCATTGAAGTTTGATGTTTTTCTCCTATTTTTCCTTTTTTTGCAATGTGTGAAGCAGTTCTCACATGTTGATCTATCTGAAATTTCTTCTCACATGCTATCTATAAATAAAAATAAAAACCTTTATTTTAACCCAACCTTTAAAATATAAAAATATACAAGGTGTTTTTGGTTAATCAAATAACTGGTTTGGAAAAAAAAACACTCGCTAAGTGTTTTAAATGCAGTATTAATCCACAAATTAGTTTTTGTTACTAACCATTAGTACATCATATAACTTATTTTAAAATTCAACAAAAGTTTTTTTTTGTTAATTCAATTACAATAAAATTAATTGTGTTTGAGAATAGCTGACTTTATAAAAAAAAGTAATGGTGAAACATTTTTCTAAATACACACCATTGTATTGTACCATGGACAATTTTTTCTCACTAAAGGAAGCTATTTTTCATTTAAAAACAACCTACGAGTACTAAATTTCAAGTAAATACGTTTATTGGTTTTAAAGTTATTGTTGTTATTAACTAAAAGAATTTAATTTTTTTTTAATTTTAACACCCTGTATCTCGAAAAGTAAATAAGTTTGACCCCTCATTAACTATATCGTTTTGTTCAATTTTTCGAGAAGTATCTACAGTCAAACGTTGTAAGTGTCATTTGGAAACACCCTGTATGTATGAAATATTAGATATTTAATAGAAAATATTAGATACTTACAATTTTGCCACAGACTGAACAGTAGATTTTTCCCATATCCATAGACAGCTCTTTATAAGGTTTAATCCAAGTTGAAGCACTATTTGTTTTAGGCATTATAAAATCACAATCTTCCTTTTTGTTACGCACAACGAGTGTTTACGCTTTGAATATCAAAACAAAAATGATTTACAAATCTGAGCATCAAATTAGAAATGTTTAGGTACCTAATTCAATAAACTGGAAGATTTTGGAAAATCCCTAAATTAGGAACAAAACTATTAGCCATTTACCTGCTGTTAAGATACAATAAATTGTAGATAGATTTGGGGATTAGATCATAAAATGCAAATGAGCGAACCTTAGCGATTATCCAATAACTGAATGCCTCAGTGACCGAGACTTTCTAAGAATGTTGAGGGCTACTTAAATTGATCTTCTTTGAAATTGTAAATGTTTTGTACCTGTAGAGATTACGTATTTAGATCATTTCTTGATTAAAATGACTACAAAATTTTATACAAGAATTGAAATAAATTGGTATGTTTAAAAATTTTCAAATACAGTATAAAAATCTGAACTTTTATAAACTTTATGCAAACTTTTATACAAATATGCCAAAATATGAAATATTTGCATAAAATATGCACAATATGCAAAATATGCAATATTCATATTTGCCGAAGTCTACTAATAACTTATAGCTATAACTACAGCAGATTGCTCTCTTTCTTAAGCTGTTCTTAGTATCGAATATGTGTGTCCATGCCTGTCCAGTTTCTTACATTCTTCAACCAGGAGCATTTTCTTTTTCCTGTACCTCTTCTTCCTTCCACTTTACCTTTCATTATAAGTCGTAGGAAGTTGTATTTTTCTCCTCTGTAAATATGTCCTAGATAACTCGTTTTTCTGTTTTTAACAATATTTAGCAGTTCTCTCTCAGTATCCATTCTTCTTAGCACCTCGTTGTTGGTCACGTGATCTGTCCGAGAGATCTTCAGCATCCTTCGAAAAACCCACATCTCAAAGGCTTCTATATGCCTCATACTTGCAATTCCGAGAGTCCATGTTTCCACTTCGTATAGCAATATGGAATAAATAAACGTCTTTACAAATTGGTATCGGATATCCAACGATAACGTAGAGTTTATTAGAAATTTTTTCATTCGTTAAAATGCGGACCTAGTATATTCTATACGAGCACGTATTTTGACCTGATGGTCAAGATCGTTTGTTATCCAGCAACCAAGATACTGGAATCTTTGTACTGGTTCTATATGTTTTTTATAAATACGAATATTAATGTCGACATTTGGTGCACGTGTAACAGCCATTACTTTTGTTTTATTTGTGTTTATATTTAGTCCCAAGCTATCTCCCCTTCTCGTTATGACATTCAAAAGTCGTTGTATAGCCGTTGAAGGAGGTCCTCAGAAGAATAAATAAGAACCGAGAGGTAATGACCACCATCAAATCTTGAAAGTTACAATTCTTCGGACATATTATGCGAAATGAATCTAGATATGCTCTCCTTCAAGCCACCCTGCAAGGAAAAATATTTGGAAAACGAGGTCCAGGAAGAAGAACATCTTGGTTAAAGAACCTCAGAATCTATCTTAATACAACATATGTGCAGCTTTTCTGCGCTACTGCAGATAATATAAAGATTGCCATGATGATCGCCAACATTCCTAACCAATAGGCTCATCAGTGTTTACGTAAATACAGATATTAATGGTGTATTGCATTACTTTATTGTAATTTAATCACTAATACTTTACAGAGTGTTATCAAAGTACTTTACTTTACTTAATCAGTAGACCCATTTCTACATTTCGGTGTTGGGCATCTATAGTTTCTGGATTTTCCGTGTTTCTCATGGACACTCTCTTGATGTGGCTTTCCTTCTCCATTGTATTCGCTTGATTTCCATTCAGTATCAGCTGGAAATCTTCTCTCCATGTTTCCATTATTGTCTTATTGTCGTTTTTTATTGTTCCTTCCTTGTTCATTATTTGTTTCATCTTCGTTTCTTTGTTGCTTCTTAGGGTTTTCAGTGTTCTATAAAATAATTTTACGTTTTCTGTGCTGTTTTCTTTAAATTTTTCTCTGGATGTACGTTTCCCTCTGCTGTTATTTTCCACATTCTTCTTCTATTGTTTCTGTTATTTCATGTTCATTGTCCATCTCTTTCTCTAGCCATTTTGAGTATCTTATTCGTTGTTTCTTCCCTTAGTTTATAAATTTTTATTATTTCTTTGTGTTTTCTGTTTGTATTCTCATTTCTTTTCTTTTGCTTTTGAATGTGGTTTCTAGTAGATAGTGGACACTACTAATTTCATACCTCCTTTTCACCCTTACGTCTCTTATCCAGTTCTTCTCTGTTTTTTGCACTACAGTATAGTCTATAATTCATTGTTCGTCTCTTGATTTAACTTCTCTTGTGATCTTGTGTATTTTTTTTATGTTGAAAGTGTGTGTTCATAATCACTAGGTTATTGTCTAGACAGAATTGGAGTAGTAATTTTCCATTTTTGTTTATTTTTTCCTCCCCATAAGGTCCGATGAAATTGTTCCATTTTTTGCTTCTTTTCCCACTCTACTGTTCATGTCTCCTGTGATCACAATTTTCTCTGTACAATCATTTATCAATTCTTGTAATTTGTCCCAGAACTCATTCTTTTCGTTTTTTGTTACATCTTCATCTGGTCCATAGCATATGATTAGGTTTGTATTGGTTTCCTCTGTATCCATATCTATGTCTACTCTTAGTATACGTTCGTTGTAATATATCCAATTTTTTACTTTGTTGATAGTGTCCTTCTTTATCATGCACGCTATTCCTGCCTGAGCTCTCTTAGTTTCTTCCACTCCACTGTATAGTAACATTCCGTTTTCTAATATTATTGATCCTCTTCCTATTTTCTTTGTTTCGGTTATAGCTACTATTTCAATGTTCTTAGTTCTAATTTTTCCCCCCAGTTCTATTTTCTTCTGATTTATACCTCTTACATTTCATGATGCCATTTTCAAAATTGTTTTGTTCTTTTCTGTGTTTAAGTTGTACTTCAATTTGTTTTTCCTTCCGTTTGTGTTATTATCTTTAAGTCTACTCATGTCCCTGTTCTGTGCCTGTTTTGTTTCTCGGTCCGTCATTTGTCCGTGTCTTCTTCAGCTAGTTTTTTTAACCAGTTGGTTCTGTATTGTATGTTACTTTTCCTATCCGGCTTGTTTTTTTATTCCATTTCCACTTAATGCCTTCAATAACTATGAAACCATATCCAATTTTTGTCCTTTTCCCATTAGTCTTTTCATCTGCTGCTATCTTCTTAAGGGTTCTTTGTATTTCTAACTATTTTATTGTTAGATCACATTCTATATATACTCTATGTTGCTTATAGTTCATTAGTTTACCCTTGGCTTTCAGTATTTTCATTTTACCTTCGAATTTATTATATTCGATAACACACATTGTTTCATTTATTTTTTGTACCCTATTTATTTCTGATTTTAGTCCCATTTTTGTTTCTATGAAATTGTCTAGTTGCTCTGCTTCTATTGTGTCTATTGGTAAGCCTCTCATTATTTTCTTCTTTTCTCTCTGGCATGCTTCTAAGGTTATTTTATCTATCTTTTGTTTCATCGTAGCCATTTTTTGTCTTAGATTTTCATTTTCTCTTATTATTTCTTTCATTTGCCAAAGTGCCAAAGATATTGTTGTCAAAGTAATCAAATTGATATTTTTAGTTTTAATAAAATTTTATAAATTTTTTCTAATATTGTTATTTACTGAAATACACACATCGACTGAAAAAATCAAAGTACTGAAAAAATCTAAAGATTTATAAAGCATGAAAAATACTGAAAACTTTGTTTTCAAACTTCCACAAAATTTATTTTAAATATTATCACTACAGCTGTTTCGGCTGATTGCCTTTCTCAAGTGATCTGTTTTGGCTTGGGTTTACAAATTTATAGTCTCTAATGAAATAAGTTGAGGAGGGGAGAACTGTTTGTCTCAAGTTGGTCATTCAGAATTATATCTGTGTTTTTTAATTTGTTTATTTCCATAGATTCTAACAAAGATAGCTTAAGGCCTTTATTTTGAATGTGAAGAATTTTAAATTTGTCATTAAAAGAATGATTATGATCTAGAAGGTGAAGTGCATATGTCGAATCTGTTTTTCTATTCGACATATGCACTTCACCTTCTAGATCATAATCATTCTTTTAATGACAAATTTAAAATTCTTCACATTCAAAATAAAGGCCTTAAGCTATCTTTGTTAGAATCTATGGAAATAAACAAATTAAAAAACACAGATATAATTCTGAATGACCAACTTGAGACAAACAGTTCTCCCCTCCTCAACTTATTTCATTAGAGACTATAAATTTGTAAACCCAAGCCAAAACAGATCACTTGAGAAAGGCAATCAGCCGAAACAGCTGTAGTGATAATATTTAAAATAAATTTTGTGGAAGTTTGAAAACAAAGTTTTCAGTGTTTTATTGTTACATAAAATGAATTTCCATCAAGTAACGGTCGAATCCATCAATTATCATGAAAAATACTTTTCTTATCTATACAAACCACAAGCAAAACAATATTTTAATAACACAAAATACTAGCAAATAGCAACAACAGGTAGAGTCTAATTAAGTTTTTGTTGTAAAGTAGGTTACCGCTAAAGGCAACTAATCGTTTTTATCACATAGTTCGTGAGTTCGACCCACACTTTGGATGCGAGTCTTTGTTCGGTGAAAGCAAATATTAGATTAGATCATGCACTGAATGACAACACGGAATAATACCCATGGTGTATGGTAATATGATGAGAGCACAGACGACACGTCTCATTAAGCATATTGTCTGTCACAATAGATGACGATAACATTAATTGTGTTAGTTTTTCATATTTATAGATCCCATAACAGATATAAAAATGCTGACATTTCGCAAATATAAACATACAGAAACAGACTTATTGCTAAATTGCTATTATTATATTTAGAATAACACTACATGATAACATCATTACTTTCTGGATATATGATCAAGAACTACATTAAACAGAAAACAGAAAAAATAAATATCTGGTATTGTTTTAGAAATTAAGGAAATAACCGAAAAAAAAAATATAATATAAAATATCACTAATCAATTTTCAATATCTCTACCAGACAATGGGAAAAATTTATTACTAATCTTTGTTTCAAGTTAGAAAATAACATTACGCTTATGGAGATCAGTGTTGCCAAAACTCTCAGACACTTTCTTTTGCACGGATGTCCAAGATATTCCCTTTGCTTAATTTTTGAATTTTCATTTTCAATTAACATTTAACTGGAAAGTCAGAATAACTACTAAATAAAAGCCTTCTTATCATTATGTAGTCAGAGAACGACATAAAATAGCTGACATACGCACATCGTATTATTTTAAGTTGCAATTAGTAATTAGATATACGCATTCCAAGCGATCAATATTTTCTACTGATTTCTATGATTCATGGCATATCGTATTCTCACCGAAAAACAAATAAACTTTCGTTACTATAATTAAAATAAGATAAAATAAAATTATCTTTTGTAAATACTATTTATCTAATTAAAATCATTTTCCCTACTTTTCATCTCTTGTTTCGAATGGGCACTTTTGGTCAATTACGTTAAAAAACATTAATTTAATTCATGTTTGTGGAAACGAAAATACAAATTATACAACCCTAAATTGTGCTTGTGTGTGTCGTGGCAACGCCGCGTTGCTATCGTCCACAAGAAATACATGGCCCTATCTCCGCAATGATATTTTCTAAACGTGGAACGTAGTATAGACCTTTATAATTTTATCCGGAGTAACCAGGTTTTCCCATCAACTTGGTCCGAAGCAATAATAATACCACTTCTTAAATCTGAGAAATCCCGGACATCACTTGAGTCATATCGACCAATATCTTTAACCAATATTATATGTAAAGTGTTAGAGAAAATGGTAAAGAAAAGGCTGAGATGGTATTTAGAACAACAAAAACTCCTTATTCCACAAAAAAGCGGATTTAGGCAAAATCGATCCACTATAGATAACCTAATAAAGTCAGGAATACATGAAAACAAGGGATGGTTGACTTCTAATTTAATAAATGAGGGAGATTTTATTAGAGACATTTTCAGATCTATAAAATATTCAGAAAGTCATGAGCTCAGAATACGGTATAACATTCTAAAAAAAATCATGAATACAAAGTTAGCCAAGCAAACTTATTTTAATAATAAAATGATAAATGCACAGAATAGTACGGCTGAGGCTTGGCGCATCATAAATCGAAACGCTGTCGGAGGTAAAAATCGAAACTCTTCAAAATACCCAAATAATTTTAAAAATAATTTGGGAATTTCTGTGGATGACCCTCATGACATAGCTGAATCTTTTAGTCAACATTTTTCGAATTCCGTAAAAAATTTAATTAGTCAAACTTCACCTGACTATAATCCTAAGAATCTTTCTTCGCCTATACACTCCCTTTTCCTTTATCCTGTTAGTGATGAAGTAATAAAGAGTATAATTAAAGATATCTCAAAAAAATCCTCTGCTGGACTGGATGAGATCCCGTATTCTATGTTATTACATGTATCTCATAACATATATAAACAATTAACATTTCTAGTAAACCTTTCATTTCAGGAAGGGATTTTTCCTCAAATTCTAAATACTGCTCTAGTTGTGCCTATACATAAAAAAGGTGACAAATCAAAATTTGATAACTATCAAGGCCTATCACTTTTATCTGTGTTTTCAAAAATATATGAGAAGGCATTTCATACACGTCTCCTCTCATATATTAAAAGGCACAACATTATAGAAAAGTCTCAATTTGGTTTCCGTGAAGGTATAAGTGTGCAAGATGCACTACTAGCGCTGTGCAATCATATTTTATCGAACTTTGATAAGGGTAATAAAGTTATCTGTTTGTTTTTTGACTTAGCACGAGCTATTGAAACTGTAAATCATCCAATACTGCTGGAAAAACTTTATCATAGTGGTGTTAGAGGAACTGCGTTAAAGTGG
This sequence comes from Diabrotica balteata, assembly GCA_918026665.1. Lineage (NCBI taxonomy): Eukaryota > Metazoa > Arthropoda > Insecta > Coleoptera > Chrysomelidae > Diabrotica > Diabrotica balteata. The sequence continues at coordinate 149,560,977 of OU898281.1, read as the reverse complement.
ATCCAAACCTTTTTATCGAAAAGGTTTCAAAAAATTAAGGTTAATGTGAATGGAAATATAATATTTTCTTCAGAAGAAAGTGTCCTCTCTGGAGTTCCACAGGGTAGTATCATTGGCCCTCTTTTATTTTTGATTTTCGTCAACGATTTAAATCAACTGATAAACGATAGCTCAACATGTTTGGTTCGGAATCCATTAGATAATTTTTCCGATGCAATAAGCGTTCGAGGAGAAAACTTGGAACAGCAATCAGGCTGTTATGTCACTCAATTTGCTGACGATACCACAGTTGCACTAAATTCCAATAATTTTTCTCATGTAGTTCAAAAAGCAAACTGTCTTGTAAAAAGTATGAGTCTTTACTGTTTAAATAATGCCCTAATTTAAATGGATCAAAGACCAATATGGTAACCTTTTCACCTTCTACTTTGAAGATGAGTCCATTAGTAAGGCTTGACAATGGGTCTGTGGTAAATAGCCACTCCACCAAGTTGTTAGGTGTTTATCTGGATTCTAGTTTGTCTTGGAGTTCTCACGTTGATTATGTAGTGGGAAGATTGTCTGTACACTGTTATGTTCTATGGCAACTTAGGAATTATGTCTCGCTAGAAATCTTGAAACTTTACTATTTTGCTCATGTACAGTCAATTTTGCAATATTGCTTAGTTTGTTGGGGAAATTGCTCGCGTATTAATGAGGTGCTTGTTCTTCAAAAAAAAAAAAAATTATTCGTACCATGACGTTTAGAAGGCGCTTGGATTCCTGTAGACCAATTTTTAAACAATTAAATATTTTAACTGTAATATTTCGCTGTATATTTTCAGTTGTGTTGTATATGTAAAGTCACATAGATGTAATTTTATTTGCAGAAATGATGTTTCCTTAATGAGTGGCTACAATTTTCGTTACAGAAATGATTTGGTGACCCCTGCTCGTCACTTGACTGTTGTGGGCAAGGGTCCTTACCCAACATGCGTTAGTTTGTATAATAAATTACCTAATTATGTTAAAGAGTTAAATATTTATGTATTTAAGAGAACAGTTAAGAAATTACTTCTGGCAAACACTTTCTATTCGTTAGAGGAATACTTGCAGGCATCTTTTTAACAATTTGTATGTTTTTGTGTATATTTTATGATTGATATGATTGTGCTTATAGTTTTTACTTTTTTTTACTACCTATGTACCTATAGTTTTTTAGATTGTATTTTGACGCATTTCAATACTTGTAAAAGTCAGATGAAATAAAGAATATTGATTGATTGATGAAGCATTTGCAAATAAGCACGACTGTATCGCAGTCTTTTTTTGATATTAATAAAGCTTACGATACTGTCTGGCAATTCAATATCATATCCAAATTGCATAATTGGAATATCAGAGGCAATATGTTAAAATTTATTTCAAATTTTCTTCAATCCCGCAAACTCATAGTTCGATCAGACAACGTTAACTCAGATAAAAAACGTTCAAGAGAACGGAGTACCACAAGGATCAGTTATAAGCTCAACTTTTTCCTAATAGCCATAAACGATATATTTCAATAATGCTCACCGATTGTTAAACGAAGATTATACGCTGATAACTTTTTATTTGCCAAAGGATATAACTCTACATATATTCAAAAACATTTACAACAAACAATCAATCAGTTAGAATCATGGTCTAGGATTATCGGATTACAATTGTCACCGACAAAAACTAAATGTATTTTATTTACAAGAAAACATAACACTCTAACTCCTCATCTGAAGCTATATAATCAAACCTTCAGTTTCACAAATAATATCAGATTTTTAGGTATGGTTTTCGACCAAACGCTCTCCTGGAAAAAACATATAAAAGAACTTAAAAAATCATGCCAAGCAGAATTAAATTTTATGAAAACTTTTTCCAGCAAAAACTGAAGAGCAGATCAAAATACACTATTACATGTATATAAATCTTTATTTAGATCAAAACTCGACTATGGTGCGATAGTTTATTCATCAAGCAAAGTATCAGTATTGAAAACCTTAGAAACTGTTCAAAACACAGCTCTGCGTTTCGAACGAGACCAGTTAAAACAATTTTAACAGGTTTACAATGCTTAACAGGAGAACCACCCCTAAGTTTACAATGCAGATACCGTTCTCTCATATGCTTCTAAAATAGCTAGTAATAAAGAGCACTCTACATACCAATACGTTCACAGATCGATTTTAAGACACTTTCTCTACAACAAGACTAGATCCACCATTTTACGAGAGAGTTAAAAGAAACCTACATGACCTACATCTTGAATTTCCTGAAATTCTCCCAACAAATTTCCTAACTTCTCCACCTTGACTAATACCAATTCCCAACATTCTTAATAGAAATGGAAACTTATAAAGATCACTATAAGATATACACTGACGTATCCAAATCTTCAGACGATGTTGGTGCAGCCATCCTTACGCCCAATACATCCTTAAAATCTAAATTCAATCCCATTACTTTATCATACACTGGAGAGTTATTTACAATATTACAAGCACTCATCCACATAAAGAGTCGAAACAGTCCCCGTCTCTCATAATAACCGATTCACTAAGCTCACTTCACACTATCAAAGGAGTGCATTTTTTGCGAAATCATCAAGACCCTTCAGAAGAAGCAATTTTTCCGACAAGCAAAAAGACGGAATTTCACAAGTCGTGGCCTGTACAATGATGGTCAAAGAATATAACCAGCATATGGGCTACGTTGACAAAACAGATATGCTGAAATATGTGTATGAGATTGACCGCAATTCGAAGAAATGGTGGCACCGAATATTGTGGCATTTCATAGATATATGTGTTGTGAATTCTTTTATTCGCGCAATCGGTGCATTTTGATTTGGTTTGAGTCTTCTTACAAACTCCGTCTGATGACGGGTAGACCCAGAAACACCTGTCAGGAGTGATTAAATCGAAACGCAACCTTCTTCGTATATTTATAGTCCTTACTCGACGCAATGAGTACAAGAAACACCTGTCAGGGAGTGATTAAATCGAAACGCAACCTTCTTCGTATATTTATAGTCCTTACTCGACGCAATGAGTACAAGAATGATGGTAATTTATATGGGTAAATTGTTGGTGCATATTGGAATAGAATTATTCCCAGCACCGCTCTGAATGGCTTGATTAAGCTTGGGTATACAGTTTACTTTAATTGCTAACGACGTATCTTCATCTTTCCTCACTACAGGTCTCTAGTTGCATACTCTGGTAGTTATTTCCCTGTAATTTCCAGAATAATCCGTGCGTTTTGATTTGGTTTGAGTCTTCTTACAAACTCCTTCTGATGACGGGTAGACCCAGAAACACGTGCCAGGGAGTGGTAAGAGACTCAAATTAAATCGAAACGCAACCTTCTTCGTAAATTCTTTTATTCTTTTCCAACAAAAAGCGAAATGTGCGGTTCCAAACCTGAAATTTTTTAGGTTATTTGTAGCTTCAGGGTTAATCGGCGCCAGTTGTAGTAAACTTTCACGAAGTCCGGTTGCGTCTCCTATTGGCGATGTCAACAAACTATAGGGGGCGCTTTGACAGATGATCAGCCGATCACGCACGTAGGAAAACAAAACAGAGTTACATAATCTTTGTAGGTGAGTGATTGTTGTGTCTAAAAATTATCTGTATTTATTATCTTCTATTTATTTTTTTGTTAACTCAATGGCAAATAAAGAAATTGAAGTTAGTCTGCTCCATATTTTGAAATATATAGGAGACACAAAAAGACCTTTAAAAGAAGGCGAGGCCTTGTTAAAGGCTAGCCACGTTGTGTTTTGTGGCAAATATAATAACAAATTAGTCAGTTTGTGTCTGCAAACGACTAATTTAAATGGTGCACCACATGAAATCACTGTGGATGTGTTAAGAGACGAGTGAGTGTACGTGTACACCTACATTGGAACCGTATTTCTCCCGATCCGATATCGGGCGACGTCGGCCGACGTCGGAATAAAAACAAACTCAAGGTATTAAATCATAGTGCCTATACTGTTTCCGTGACGAAGCAGTATAGGCACTCTGATTTAATACCTTGAGTTTGGTTTTAATCCGACGTCGGCCGACGTCGCCAGATATCGGATCGGGAGAAATACGATTCCAATGTAGGTGTACACTGAGTGGTAAAATGCACTTGTAGCCCGCCAGGGAGGAATGTGCGTGTGTTTTATTACGCATTAGTCTAGCATTCACCAGTTCCTCATTAATTTTCTTTCGTGTTTTCCTTTAAGAAGGCATTGAGAGGGAATAACACCTTTCTTTGAAAGTTTTTTTTTTGCCCTGCTGCAGTTTAATAGAAATTTTAATTGAGATGTTAGTGTATATATTTGATTAGGTTAGGTAGGCACATTATATATAATAAATGTTGCAATTCTGTTCACCAAATTTACTTGAAAAAAAATCTGTTGATAAAAAATGTTGTGAACACACGATCATATCACTTGATATCGATTTCCCAATTTTTAATTCCTGTGCCCAACGATCTTGTAGATTTTTGTCACGAAGAAAAAAGTGCATAGTTATTCCTTCTGATCGATAATTACTGCATTGCCGTGCAGAACAATACTGTTTACACTTACTTTTTACATTCTGTTACCTTATTGTGGTTTATTTAATAATATTTAAAATGTTTATAACTATGTTATGTGTGTATAACCAAATACAAAATGTTTTGTTATCCTACGTGCACTTCTAGTTCAAATTTTTACCGCACCGTGCCGCCTCTTTCGTTTGACATCGCCAATAGTCACAGGGAAACATTTAAAAAAAATTGTGCCTTATGAGAAACTCTTTGACCAATGTTTTGTAGCAATAGTAAGGATCCTCACAGAACCAGGTGGGAATGTGCGACTTGTAAGGTTGGATTGTGCCTTATCGAAAAAAAAAGAACTCGTTTTCGTTGTATCATAAAAAGTAACCTACGTTGTATACTATTATATTATTTAGTTTATTATTTAGTATTATTTAGTATCAGATTTTTATTTGCTTAAGAAAAATCTTGAGTTTCCTAATGGTCATATGTCAAAACCATAGCCTATTAAAAAAATACATAAAAAAATATTATTTTTTACTTTTTGGTCTTTAGGAACCCAATAGAGGAATATTATTTAATTTTTACCTCAATTTTTGATTTTAAAAGTTTTCAGGAAAAAAGAGGTTAAACATTCCGTGTACGTTTGCATTCTTTTGCTTACAAATGCATTAAAGGTAAATATCCTTCGGAACCTTCCGAGAACTGACTTCTTGTTAAAACCATCGTAATTTTCAAAATTCTCAGTAAGTTCGCTGACTAATTCTTGAATAGAACCAGTTTAGTGCATTCCGGAAGAGTAAAACTCAACGTTTCGTAACCTATGTTTAATTGCATTTGCTACGGAATTATTTTTTTTTAATTATTTTCGTGGGTCCGTGCCAGTAACCCAAATAGGAACGAGTTTCGATTATATGTCCATTGACGAACCGAAACGCGTTCAGAATTGTCACCGAAATTTAGTAACATCTGTAACCTACGCAACAAGAAGAACGCCTTACATAGGCGCCGAAGATTTCCCATTTCGTTAGTCCAAAAATATTATCTCTCAATTTCATATTATTTCATATTTCGTGTTACATCATTCATTTTGCGGAGGGAGGAGGGGGCACTTTTGAACGTTTTTTATTTTTAAGTGTATTATGACTTACTTTAAAATTGTTTAAAAGTGCTAATAGGGGTAGCTTTGAACTAAGGGGCGCATTTAAATGATCTAAAAATGTGGCAAACATTCCGAATGCCGTAAGCACGGCCTAAAATGTACGAGAATGTGTGAAAATTGTAACGGAGAGGGTTGCGAAAATTGTCATACTGCTGAATATGAACTAGATGACGCAGAAAAAGAATGTGAGAGTGAGAAGGATGTTTTGGATGAATTGTTATATGATTCTGAGGAAATTGTACAACCTACTAAACAAAGAAAAATAAATAAAAACTAAGCATATTTCTGATTTTATAAATATTGAATCTCATTTTAAAACCATATAAATAAATTACAATTATTTTACTGTTTATATCTTTGTTTTACTAATTTATTCCTTCTATCAAAGTAATTTGCAATTTAAGATATACGTATATATATGATGTTTATTTTAATTTATTAAACCAATTATTTAATTTCTCATGAAATTGTACTAAAAATCTAGTTTGACCAAAAGTTTTTAAAATCAATTTTTTGATTTTTTCTTGGAAAATAGATTGTTTTTAAATAGAAATTTTAATCATTTGAACTTTACTTTAACATAATTTTTCACTGATAAAAGATTACACAGCGAGGCAGAGTAAGTATTAAAAAAAAAATAAATACTAAAAAATTTAGGAATCTATATTTTAGAATATTACATTTTTATAGAAATGGGGTGTTTCATGGGAATGTTCTCAATAATAATTTGGTAGTAGATTACATTTAATAGTATTGTAAAAGTAAAAGAATTGAAACATAATTGAATATTAAAAAAAATTTTAGGGTGTTGGGTGTGGGTTTTTAAGGGTGAAAGTATTCCAGATGTTATTATTTCGACGAGCTACCCCAGATTTAAAAAAATCATCGAAATCGGTTCATTTTTCACCCAGATATTGCAAGTTCTTTTAATTGTTATTAATAAAGTCTCTGTGATTTAAAAAAAATATGCTAACTCCGCTCCTATTGGTCGTAGAAAACTCTTTTTTTAAACCTTTGTTTTGACAATAATCTGCAATCAGAAATTTGTAGGGTACATAGGGGGCACTGCAGCTCTAAATGTTTATAACTGCAATTTTACAACTTCATAAATAATTGTTTTTAACGGGTTAAAACAATTTTTTCATTATTTTCCATTGGAATATGAAAATTTACGGTTTTAGGAAGAGAATGAAACAAGAATCAGTCCTCTACCATTTTTTTTGCAATCCTATGAGCATTCAAAGTTGAAGATCGTAGGATAAACTAATTAACGTATCTCAACAACAAATTAAGCGATCTAAGCCTACTACGGCTCATTAGATTCGTAATTTTATAGGCTTGAATGTAGTATATTTGAAATAAAAAAAAACAATTTTGCAATAAATATTACGTTTTCTAAGTTTGACTTTCATTCGTCATTTTTGAAATAACAAAAAATTAAATTGAACCTATACCGGAGTACTTTCATAATACATACAGAAATTACCCATTACAACACTTACTTTGGGCAAAAAATAAAAAAAACTCAAAAAATACGTATTTTGCACCTATAAACGCTCATAAATAGACAATACTTAACCAAAAATTTTTTGTTTAATAAATGGGGGATGCTCCTGAGGTTGCCCTTTATAACCTAGGAGACATTACGTAAATTCCTGGAATAAAATATAAAATCACCCTTTTTTCCCCACAGTCTGGGGTATATGAACAAAGTTCAAAAGTGTCCCATTCCTGGTGTTCAAATGTGCCTCCCAAGCTACAGATTTTAAATTTAGGTCAGTTAAAAATTTTAAGGTTAGAATTACGAGGTTAAATATCAAACATATACCTTGAAAAAAGCCTGCGAATTGCAGGTTAGCAGCAACACCACCCAGTTTCGACTATTTTACTTGTATTATCCTTACAACCAAAATTACAACCGAGAATCCTTACTTTCGTTACGTTTGCAAACACAACAACAATCGCTCATGCAACTTCACACTAGTAGTATAAATATAGCCAAAGTCGTATAACAAAAATTACTAATATTGAGGTGCTTACAAGAGAAAAATTTGAATTGTTCAAATCCACCCACTTTGGTGATGAATTAATTCATCACCAAATATGAGATTCAGGAACTAGGTGTATCTAATTATATGTTAAAATTTAAACTCAAATTTATAGTTTCGGCTCACAAGAATTTCAACTCACAACATGGCTATTTGCCTACACGATTGAGTCCAAGTAAGTCACTTGTCAAACTGTGTTTGATCGCTATGTCATCTAAGAGGAGACAAGAAACCATGCCCGGAAACTTATATGCTTGACGTTGGAACATTCCCCCATCACTTTGACCACAGGCAGTTAATAAAGAGAAATGACAGCCTCTCTCTCAAAAAGACTTTAACCAATCATTTATTTTCTCGGGGTGTCAATAAAATAATCAAACGAAGCTTAATTCCGCAATGTCAATTCTGTCAAAAGTAATGACAGATCTTCCGTTTGTTTATCAACGTAGGTTTTCAATTTTATTTTATTATCTTTAACCATCTTTAACTTTCGTTCGCATTTATTCTTAGTAATTTTAATTTAAGTTGGTTACTTTATTTTTAAAGTTTAGTTTGAGTTACCTATTGTAGCAAAGAATTTTTGTGTTGTGCTAGTAAAAAAACTAAACATGGTGAAGTATTGTATTGTTCCGTTGTGAACAAATCATGGAAAAATTACAAAAATGATGAATGTCAGGAAGCAAACAATAATAGTATTTAACATTTGTCTCTGAAAATATATGTAATAAATATTATGTTATTAGTTTATAACTATTTCATCTTAAACAACAAATAAATGTACGTATATCTAGGAAAAGTTGTGTATTTTTTATATATCCTATTAATTTTTAATAATAAGTATATGTGAGATTATTTCATCGGAAAATAGTAAGATATTTCCAGTAAATTTTAATTAGTAACGAAATAGACCGCAAGAGGCGCTAAAGGGTATGTATGTAAGGGGTATCCATTTGAATTTACCGGTAAAAGATTATTAGTAATGACTCCAGCCGCAAGGGGTCTTAATGAACGAAATTTATACATTGAGTTGTCTATTACTATAGTTTATTTTTATGAACGAGAGAGTAATGAGCATAATTTTAACTGGTATCTCCGACCACTCCATGGGCGTACTCAAGATTAATTGAAAAATGACTTTGAATAATTGTAAAAAATAAATGAATTATTTCAGTGTTATAAAGTGTTATGTGTATGTAAACAAAAGTGACCTCTTTTATCACACACTATATTAGAACTGACTGGCCTACATTAAAAAGGGTTTTAAAAAAATTCACATTTTTTTTTATTTTTAAAAATTACAAAAGAGAAAAAGAGTTTTTAAAACCATCTAAGGTATGTTAAATATTAAATAGATGAATAAAAATATTAATATAAAACTTACAGCTACTTGTTACAAATCCAAATCAGATTCAGAAGATGAACTTTCAGAACCAAGATTTATAATAACTGGCTCGATCATTTTATCAGTAATATTGTCCAGCTTCCACATTTTTTCCTCTTCTTTAATAGTGTGATTTACTGCCTTTTCCCAGTTTTCAGGTTTTACATTATTTACGGCCTCCAAAAACAACTGTTTAACATCATGAATTTTAAAAGTGGTATTTTTTCTTGAAACTTCACTCTTTATCTGTGCCCATACCAGTTCAATCGGGTTTAATTCACAATGATATGGTGGGGATCTAAGTACTGTCATTCCACGATTTTTGGCTAATTTCATCAATTTCGTATTTTTTAAATTTTTCTTTATGAAGGGCACACAACGAATAAAGTTCCTTTCTTATAGATCCGGGATGGTACGTAATATTTTTTGAACTCAGCCAATTCTGCAAGTCTTTTTTTAACCACTTGGTTGTGGGCAGTCCTTCTATAAGTCTGGAGTGATAACTTGCATTATCCATTACTATTACACAGTTCTTAGGAAGAAGATCTATCATTTGTTCGAACCATTCTTGAAAGACATCAGCGTTCATGTCTTCATGGTAGTCACCGGTACGAGTTGATTCAAAAGTTAATAAACCACCTTCAACAAAACCGTCTGAACTGCCAATGTGTACTATTATCATCCTGCGTCCCTTTCCTGATGGTGGGTTTAAACCAGTAGATAAGTTATTTACAAAAGCCTGCCTTGACTAGTAACAGTTTCATCCTGCCAAAATTTATTTGGTGTATGACCCTCGTTGATCCATGTTTCATCAAGATAAAATATTTTTCTTTTTTGGTTTCTCATTTCCTTTATGGTTCTTAGAAAATGTCTTCTCCATATGACAATATCGATTCTTTCTAATAAAATAGACTTTCTGGGATTCTTTTTCCAGCGGAAGCCTATTTCTTTTAAAAGTTTCCATAACGTACTTCGACTCATTTCTGGGTAATCCTTATCATCTCGAACTGAGACAAGAACTTTATCCAATGTTGGAAATTCTTGTCTAAAGAAGAATTCATGCACTTTCCGTCGAATGTCCTTCTTTAAAATGATATTCTATTTGAAATTTTGGTTTCCCTGGAGCATTACGTGGCATTTGAAAAGTACCACATTTCTCTTCTTTAATAACTCCGTAAATCGTAGATTTCCCAACACCAAGTGTACTGCTAACTAACTCAACGGTCTCATCAACACTTTCACATAAACGTTTGTCTGTAAATGATTTAAAACAATTAAATATTAATGTTTTTTCATTAACTGTTAAAGGACCAATTTTTCGGCGTTTACACGGCACTTCCAAATTTTCCATAACACTAGTATACACAATAAACTGCACCTTGCAACTGAAGTACCTACTTTTAGTGAACTGTTAAGAATTTTGAATACGCCACTTGGCACCTTCCTATAAAATGGAAAAAACCACTATCACATTTTCTGTACAATAAGTTTAGAAGGTAATTATCTAGTCAATTACTGTCGTAGATTCCTGGAATTAAAGAATTAAATGTTTGATTGTTGAAACCCTTACTTCGTGGAATGCACTCATTTCAGATAAAATAAAACGTTTTATTTTATCTAAAGAATTAAACTTTATTTTGCAAATAGGTAGGTACTTATTAAACTTTTATTGGTTATATATAACCAATAAAATAAACATCTTACATTTCTTGCAAATTCATTAGTACCTGTTAACCTCCATCACTCCGACACTGGCAACCTTATTTAGGGATTAGTAACCCTCACAACTATTGTATTCTATTCTGCTCCAACCTTTATACCTGGTGGTCATACTCAATTTAAAATTGTTTTCCTATATACTTCTGTAAACTTGTTGACAAATATCTGTTTTTCATTGAGTCACCCGTATCAACAGTTTAGGGATTTGCATACATAATTTATTGTTTTATTACTCTCTCATACATAAAATTACACTATAATATTATATTGAAATATATTGATGAAAAAAATTATTATGTAAGAAAACAATTAATCTATGAAGTCTAAATTTAAAAGGCAAGAAAAACAAAAAAGGACGCATTCCTTCAATCAACTACCGTTTCAATTAAACTCTTCAAACATTTCCTTACTACATTTTCGTAACATCAAAATAATAAAACGTGATATTATTTTATTACAGTTCAGTAACTTTTTAAAACAAATCAACTAACGCAATTACTTTTCAATTATTTTTTTACTTTTAATTACTTTTATTCGACGCGATAACAAAAGATCTTTCCCGCTGAATTATGACATAATAACAAGTAAATCGCGGTGTTCATAATCATTACATCAGTGTGCTGATTACACCCATTACATAATTTTAGTTGGCTTTGTTGTCGGGAAATTTTTCCAACCATTGTTGGGTGCGATTCTTGTGGGAAAAAAGTCTACGATATCGAGGTGTTGTCGGTATATTAGTCATAGTTTATTTTCTTTTTAGTTAGGTATTACGATTATTAAGTGATTTATGATTTAGTACGTAAAAAATTACTGTTGTTTTACTGTTATGTTTACTGTTGTGCATTGTTATGTATATATCTTCTTGCAAAAATCAGTCAAACTGCAAAAGCTTTGTTTACCCTTATTAAAAGTAATTACTACTTTAATTCTGTAGTGAAATAAGTATATCTTGGTTTTCTCGTCCACAGGTATCGAATCAGCATTCGTGACCCTTTGTCTCTTCTGATGGTACGTAGCATAGCTTCCTCACAAGAAGTATGGTGAGCATCATGACCTCTTAACAAAAAAACCTGGCAAACACTATGTATTGCTAGTTTCTTTCGTCCGTAACGTTGTCCTTACTACACCAGGTATGTGACCTGGTCCAACAGCTTTAATTTTTTATTATTATTTAAAGTACTTGGCAACTTCTACACTAATTATTTTCCTGTCACTCTTTATACAATATTCTCTATTTTCATTTTTTCTTGAACGTTCTTTGATCACCATTAGTACTCCTCATTGTAGTCAAACTTTTTTTCTGAGGTTTCTCCAAGTATTTCAATTTAAGTATAATAAAACGATGCAACAGCACTTTGAATAATTATTAACGGATAAAAACCAAGAAGACATTAATGAACAAAAAGATTATGTACAGGAAGATAGCCACCATTGTGTTAAATACCAACTATGAACGACACAATATGATAAAAAAGAAGCAAATAAACAGATGGACACATCCAAACAACGAACAAAATTTTGAAGATCATATCGGTAAATTCCTTCAAGAAAAATCATCAACAAATGATATTAACATTCTAAATGACATAATAGTAGAAGCAATAACAGAAGCTCAAAAGAAATGCTGCCCAAAAAGCGTGAAAGAAGAAAAAATTAGTCTGGAAACACAGAAAAAAATGGAACAAAGAAGAATACTGAGAAGCGACGAAAACTCTAGTAACGACGATATAAATAGAATGAACAAGGAAGTATCAAGAGAAATCAGAAAAGACTTAAGAAAATACAAAGATGAGAAAATCATCAAAACCATTGAGGAAAATAAGAGTATGAAAATAATGAGACGCAAACTCACAAATGGAAATAAACAAATAGTCAAACTCAAGGATAGAAATGGCAACATCACATCAAACAGAGAACATTTGTTACAAATTGTGGAATCATTCTATGAGACATTATATAGCAACCAATCGACTCTAGATATAGTCGAATATCAACAGAGGAAGGTTCAAAATCAGGGTTCCGAAGATATTCCAGAAATCTCCTTGAACGAAATTTACAAGGCCCTAAAAAAGATGAAGAATAACAAAGCTCCGGGGGAGGACGGTGTCGTCACTGAAGCGATAAAGATAGGAGGCTCAGTACTGATAGCCAAAATTCAAAAGCTCTTTAATCTATGCCTATGGAATCAAAATATCCCAACAAAGTGGAATAATTCAATAACTGTACTCTTACACAAGAAGGGAGATGTAGCAGACCTGGAAAGATACAGACCAATCAGTCTCCTTAACCATCTTTATAAATTATACACCCGAATAATAACGAATAGATTAGAGACAAAGCTGGATTTTTACCAACCTCGGGAACAAGCTGGTTTCCGCCCTAATTACGGCACAAACGATCACCTGCAGTGCCTAAAAACCCTAATAGAAAAAACTAACGAATATAACCGTCCCTTGGCATTGATATTTGTAGACTTTAAAAAGGCGTTTGATACAGTGGAACTACCGTCCATCTTAAGAGCACTACAAGATTGCAGGATCGACCACAGATATTGTAATATAATTAAAAATATATATGAAAATGCCACAACAACCATAAGTCTATATTCTGCAACTAATAAAATAAAGATAAAAAGGGGAGTCAGGCAAGGTGATACCATGTCACCAAAGCTGTTCATTACCGTTCTTGAGTATGCATTTAAAAAACTAACATGGCAACAGAAAGGAATATCCATCGATGGAGAAAGATTAAACCATCTACGTTTTGCGGACGATATCGTGCTTCTGTCAGATAATCTGGGAGAGATCAAAGACATGCTCCAAGAACTGAATGACATACTACAAGAAACTGGGCTGGAGATAAATTTCGAGAAAACCAAAATGATGACCAATATGGTTCCCAGCGAAGAGATACAGATCAATAACAACAAGGTAGAATTAATCGATAAATACACATACTTGGGTCATGAAATTAGAATAACCAGAGACAACCAAACCTGCGAGCTAAATAGACGAATCATGTTGGGATGGGCGGCATATGGACGGATGAGAGACATTTTTAAAACAAATATCCCAATTCACCTGAAAAGGAAGGCATTTAACCAATGCATCTTACCAGTCTTGACCTACGGAGCAGAGACCTTAACTTTAACGAAAGCTACTGCCGAAAAACTGAGGGTAACACAAAGGCGAATGGAGAGATCAATGCTGGGCCTGACCTTGAAAGATCGCGTAAGAAATGAGGAGATACGCCGACGAACTGGCGTAGACGATATTATACTGCGAATCAATAAACAAAAGTGGAGGTGGGCTGGACATGTTGCTAGAATGGAAGACGGAAGATGGACGAAGAGATTATTGGAGTGGAGACCAAGAGCCGACAAGCGAAGTCGAGGCAGACCACCCACCCGATGGACCGACGACCTAAGGAGGATAGAAACAAACTGGATTGCAGCAGCTAGAGATAGAGAGAACTGGAGACGTTTGGAGGAGGCCTATATCCAACAATGGATGTGAAAATTCGGCTGGATGATGATGATGATGATGACAGGAAGATAATTCAACAAACGAGCAAGAATTAGAAGAAACAATAAAAAAAGTTGAAGATTGGAAAAGCATCTTGAGTGGACTAAATAACAGACATAATTAAAAACATAGTATTTTACAGCATCAAAAAACATTTGAGTTTGGTGATAGTTAAGAAAAGTCATGTATCTAAATCCATCAAAAATCAATGTTTTCCAACAAAACCTAGAGAAGCTCTTTCTTTAGACCAAGTAGATAGTGACTGTGAGAGCACTTTGATCGATCTCAATGATAAAGTAATCAAGCCTACAAATGACTGTGAGGCAGCAGTTTCCACGAGCTGTAAGCCGTGGATATCCGATAATACGTGGACTGTGATTCAACGCAGAACAGAACATAAAACTTGATACGGAACAAACAATGAATACAGAGCATTATCGAAAGAATCAAAAACAGTGCCGCAAAGACAACTCTGATTACATCTCTCAAATATGCAGAGAGATAGAGGAACATGGCTGTCGAACGAACCGAGGGATTTATTTCAGAAGATCAAACTCCTTACCAGAGAATTCAAATCTCCAACGTGGTATTTAATAGATAACGAAGGTAATCTAAAGACCGATACTGACGAAATATTGGAAACATGCAAAACTACTGTGAAGAGCTATATAAAAATAACGAGGTACCAGCAGAAAATCAGTGGCCCTCTAACTACCCTAGTGAACCTACTGTCTTACTTGCGGAAGTCAAAGACGCAATTAAATCGGTAAAGAGAAATAAATCCCCAGGTATTTATTCAATACCAGGTGAAATACTACAGCTACTAGGCAACAAAGGATTACACATCATCCATTCTATCTGTGTCGCTGTTTGGAATTCAGGAAAATGGCCATTTTATTTGTGTACCTCAATTTATATCCCGCTACACAAAAAAGGAACTACAACCTGATGTGAAAACTACCGCACACTGTCACTAATAACACATGCTAGTAAAATCTTGTTGCATATCATCAAAAACAGATTAAAAACCTATCTACATTATCAAATACCTCAGGAACAAGCGAGTTTTGCAATGGGTAAAGGTACACGGGAACAAATCTGAACCTGAGACAACTCATTGAAAAGTCTAGAGAATTTCAAGTACCTATGATTATATGCTTCGTTGAGTACCAAAAGACATTTGATTGTGTAAGCTGGATAAATCTGTGGTCCATTTTAATAGAAATGGGCACATCCATGTACCTGGTGACACTTATTAAAAATCTGTACAGTCCAATCTAGAAACAGTACGACTAGATCAGAAGTTTTCAAACCAATTCAAAACCGAGAGAGGTGTTAGACAAAAATGCTTGTTGTACCCTGACTTATTCAACATTTAAACATGTCATGAGGATGGCTTTAGATGGATGGGCCAGTGGAGTAACAGTGCTGGTAGGAAAATCTCCAATTTAAAATTTGCTGATGACACTCATGAACATGATACGGATGAAAATCAATAAAACTAAGACAAAATTAATGGTGGTCGACAGATTCTACACTATTCAACTGACTAACATGTTACGGGAATACCAGATAGTGGACAGTTTTGTCTATCTAGTACAACTAACGATGGTAACTGTGAAGCAGAAGTTCGAAGACGTATTGGTATGGCAAAAAATGCGATAAGTCACCTAACTACAGTTTGGAAAGATAGATCTATCGCTCAAAATATCATGATGAGACTGGTGAATGCCCTTGTATTCTCAATATTTCTATACGGGGCAGAGACCTGCACTCTTTGGGCAGCTCCAAAAATTGATGCCTTTGAGATGTGGTACTGGAGAAGAATGCTGCGCATACCTTGGACAGCTCATAGGACAAACGTTTCTGTTCTAAACTAACTCGAGATTAAAAAAAGACTATCCACAATAGGTCTGCAACGTATTCTGCAATTTTTTGGTCACGTGATTCGCAGAGGTGACGATAGTTTGGAGAGATTAATTGTTTCTGGAAACGTTCCGGAGAGAAGATCAAGAGGATGATCACCAACTAGATCTTCTTCTTACGTGCCTTATCCTTAAGGACGTTGGCCATTACATTTGCCCATTTAATCTTATTTGTAGCAGCCCTGAATAGTTCTATGGAGGTCATGTTCGTCCATTGCCGTAGGTTTTTTAAGCCAGGAGTTGCGTCTTCTTCCTGGTCCTCTTTTGCTATTGACTTTGCCTTCGATTATAAGTTGGAGCAGTTCATACTTCTGATTTCTTATGATGTGACCAAAATATTGTGTTTTCCGTTCTTTTATTATAAGCATAAGCTCTCTTTCCTTATTCATCCTCCGCAAGACTTCCGCATTTGTCGTATGGCTCATGTAGGATATTCTGAGCATTTTACGGTAACACCAGAGTTCGAATGCTTGGATTCTTTTTTGTGTTGCTTCTGTCATTGTCCCGGCTTCAACACCATAGAGCAAGGTGGAGAAAACATAGCACTTAAGTATTCTAGTTCTCAATGAGATGCTCAGCTGGCGGTTGCATAGAACTTTTTGCATTTTGTAAAACATTGTACGTGCCTTCTCCAGGCGTATTCTTATCTCTAGTGAGTGGTCCCAAGTTTCATCAAGATTACTTCCAAGGTACGTTGTTCTTGTTACTCTTTCCAGATCTGTTCCGTTGACATTGACCTTCACCCTTCTGTTTTGGTGCTTGCTGATGACCATCGTTTTTGTCTTCTTTGTATTCAATTTCATTCCAAATTCTCTACAGGCTGTCGTTGCTCGGTCCATTAAGCGTTGCAGGGCTTCAGCATTATCTGCCAGTATGACAGTGTCATCAGCATCTCGCAGGTTATTTATATATTGCCCGTTTATAATTATACCATCCGAGGTGCCTTCCAAAGCTTTCTGAAATATCTTCTCAGAGTAAACATTGAACAGCAAAGGTGATAGGACACATCCCTGTCTTACTCCCTTCTCGATATTGATTTTTCCAGATGTTTCGCTTTTTATTCTGATTTTAGCCTTTTGTTCTTGGTAGAGGTTTGAAATGATCCTTAAGTCTTTATCGTCGATATTACATGACCTTAAAATATCTATTAGTTTATCATGTTTCACCAGGTCAAACGCCTTCTGAAAGTCTATAAAACACAAGTATACATCAGAATCGACATCTCTACATCTTTCAACTAGCACACGTATTGAAAAAAGTGCTTCTCTTGTTCCGAACCCATTCTTAAAACCAAACTGAGTTTGACCAGTGTGTTCGTCTAGTTTATTGTATACACCAACTAGATGATCTGACCAAATTAAGAATTCAGCTGGAAATTCCTTAGTAATGGGGAAACGACAAGAGAGAGAGAGAGAGAGAGAGAGAGAGAGAGAGAGAGAGAGAGACAGATGGTTCGGTTTGGTTACCATGAGATATGGTGCTGACAACAGTGTTTTCATTTTTCACGCATGCTGTGAATGAATTTCTTCTAAATGTTGGTTATTGTTATTGACAATAGTTCCGAGATATTTGTACCGCTAAATCCGCTTAATGATTTCTTCATTAAAAACTAATTGTACACAATTGTTGTTAATTTTTTTTAAATGACCATCATTTTGTTTTTCCTGTATTGATATGTAGTTAAAAATATTAATTACTGAATGCAAAATACTAGTTATTTCATAAATATTATCAATATTAAAGAGTATAATAAAAGCATACCAGCAAATTAAATGCAACAAGGAACTTGAAATAATAATTACTAAGAGCATCGATGATTATTTTGCCAAACCCGGTAGGTACACATTCAACCAATAAAATAACATCGTTCATTATTATTACAAACAACATCGGCATACCTCGATTACTATGAAATTGTTGTAGTTGTAACTTAAGCTGACCTCGCGTTACAAACTTGGCGGAAATTGAAATGCCGACGAAACACACTATACTTTCCCTTGGACTGCGAGGATTGGTCAACGACGACTATGACTAAGACGCAATTTTTATAAGAATGTTGACATAATGTTCAATTTGGGAGGAAAAGTTATGAAATTTGAATATTTATATCTCGTATGCGATGTGTTCATGGTTGTGCTTTGTTTTTGGTTAAGAGAAAACACAAAAACGGAAATGAGCCTTCTTTTATATTTCAAAGAGAGTATTGTTTTGTTGTTGCTGTCGATGTTACGCTTTTACATTGTCCATTTTACGTTCTATGAGGAATAGTATCCAAAATAAAAGTAGATCAACTGCATTAATAAAGTGCTAAATGTATCTAACAATAACACACTGAAAACTATTTATGTAAATATATTTATTTATATGTTTACAGTACAGTAGTATCTTAATAACTAACTTTAATTCATAAAAGGTCTGCTTATATACCTAAGTTATTATGTACTAGAATATTCTGGAATAGTCCACCTCTAATTCGTTTGTTTGACTGGTCGACCTCTCCCGTGGTCGATACTTCCGGACGCTTCTAGAAGGACATCATCGTCGTCTCGAGATGCAACCGTTATACAGTGTAGGTAAAATTTTAAGGTCGGTATGGTAAAATTTAACAGGATATCTAACGCAGATATAAAATCATATTTTCAGCGAATTAGACAAAGATAACAATCATATTTCCCCTTCGTCTCCCCTCCTAAAATCCTTTTAACACTCATTGGCCATTGCCTATTAGTGAGACGATGATATCAACATTGTCCCGAGATGCAACCGTTATATGGACTACGTCGAATGCATGTTCTTAACACTTGTCCCCTCTTAAATCTGAGCGTCCCGATCAGCAACTCTATATGTAACCCCAGGATAGCGAAATCTACAGAACTCTTCGTCTCTGCATGAACTCCTTAGAAAGAAATAACAGTCTACTGTCTTTGAAGGACACGATCTCTTCGGATTAATTCAACACATAGTAATTCGTACGCCAGTTTTTTGGAAGATCTTCTTAAAAACTTCTTTAAAAATACGGACGAGATTGCTTTAGTTATTTCAAGATCTTGGGCAACACAGTGGACTAGAGAGACGTTATGCGGAACACTAAAAAGATCCTGCTGAACTTCTGTGGTCACGCCGAATCTAGCAGTCTTCCTCTCTGCGTAATTTGACATAAATTCATTAAAGCTTGGTCGCCGGTCATCTTTGATCTCATGTTGAAGGGTTCGTGCTTCTTCTGTTTCATTTGAGCCAGCACGTGCAAGACGATTTATGGGAACTACTGTTGGTTTACCTTTCGGCAACTTCTTAATTCGGTATATTACGTCATTTATTCTCTTTATAATGTCATACGGACCTTCCCATTGTCTTTGCAATTTAGGAGACAAGCCTCGACGACGTTGTGATTATAAAGCCAAACAAGATCACCTGCTTTCTTTCTTGCATCGAGAATCATATTTATCACTCTGTCACTGGCTAACTGGATGTGTTGTTGGGCAAGTTCATAAATGTTGTTCATTTTTAACTTCAGGCGATCGACATAATCTTCGCTTGCAACATGTTCTTCGGAAGGTCTGCAGCCAAACTCTAGGTCGCAAGGTAAACGAACTTCACGACCTAACACCAGGCAGGTTGGAGTCTGGCCTGTAGTTTGATTCACGGCCGAGCGGTAGGCCATTAGGAATTAATGAATGTGCTGGTCTCAATCTCTTCGATGTTCTGATACAACTTTGGACAGGTGTTTACCCATTGTTCGGTTCATTCTCTCGACCATTCCATCTGATTGAGAATGCAGGGGTGTCGTTCTGGTCTTATTGACACCAATCAATTTACAAACGTTTTGGAAAAGGGTTGACTCGAAGTTTCGCCCTTGGTCGGAGTGGATCTCCAAAGGAACACCAAATCGGCTGAAGAATTCTTTAACAAGTACCTCTGCAACGGTAGCAGCTTCTTGATTTGGTATCGCATAGGCCTCAGTCCATTTCGTAAAATAATCCATGGCTACCAGGATATATTTATTTCCATCATTCGTCTCTGGAAGTGGACCTGCAATGTCGATTGCTACTCTTTCCATAGGACTACCAACATTGTAGTGTTTCATGGGTGCCCTCTTTTTACCAATTGGACCATGACTAATTACACACAGTTCACATTTCCGGCACTATATTCTTAGATCATATTTACAGTTCACCCAATAGAATCGTTCTCTAACCTTTTGCAGAGTCTTCGTAATACCAAAGTGTCCACCTGATGCACCGTCATGCAACTGGCGCAATACTTCTGACACTTTACTTTTAGGTACAATTAACTGAAGCTTAGTTTCTGTACCATCATCGTTCTCAAAGGTTCTGTACAGAAAATCATGTTTTAGTACTAGGGAATTCCATTGGCTCCACTAATACTTGACCTCTGGACTACATGCACTAATGTCTTGCCAAGAAGGTCTTTCACTTCGACATATTCAATCCAACACTCTTTTTATACATGGATCATCTTCTTCTTCTTAAGGTTCCATCTTCTAACGAAGGTTGGATATCAACATGGCAATTCTTATTTTACTTACAGCAGCTCTAAATAGTTGGCTAGAGCTCAGACTAAACCATTCCCTTAGATTTCGTAGCCAGGAGGTTCGTCTTCTTCCTACATCTCTTTTACCTTTTATTTTGCCCTCTATAATCAAACGTAGTAGCCCATAACGAGAACCTCTTAATATATGACCGAAATATTCAAGTTTTCGCCTCTTAATTGTCTGTACAATTTCTTCCCTCTTATTAACCCTATCAAGGACTTCAATATTGGTAATTTTGTCTACCCATGCTATTCGTAGCATCCTTCGATAACACCAACGCTCAAAAGCTTCCAATTTCTTAATCTCCAGTTGTTTCAATGTCCATGCCTCAGATCTGTAGAGCAAAGTTGTAAAAATGTAGCAGCGCAATAACCTTATCCTTAGATCCATTCTTAGGTCTCTACTACACAATAGATGTTTCATTTTTACAAATTTTGCCTTTGCTATTTCTATACGGCTTTTAATCTCTTGCGTTTGTTCTGCGTTTTGACTAACCAATGTTCCTAGATATTTGTATTTATCTACCCTTTCTATCTGGATATTATTAATATGGAGTGTCTTGTTGTCTTTTGGATGTTTTGTAATGACCATGAAGTTTGTTTTCTTTAAGTTCATTTTAATACCATATATGGTACACTTTTCATTCAGCCGTTCCAGTATGTTTGTTAAACTTTGCAGAGTTGAAGTGAATATGACAGTATCATCGGCATATCTTATATTATTAATAATTTCACCATTTATTATCATTCCATCGTTACACTCTCCTAAAGCTTCTTGGAAAATGGCTTCGCTATATATATTAAACAGCAGTGGTGACAATACACAGCCCTGTCTCACACCCCGAAAAATTTCTATTTCTTCCGACATTTGATTTTCAATTCTTATTTTGACTTTCTGGTTCCAGTAGAGGTTCGAGATTACTCTGATGTCGCGGCTATCGATGTTTTTCATTTTTAAAATATTAATTAGTTTATTGTGCTGTACCTTGTCAAATGCTTTTTCAAAATCAATAAAACATGTATACATGTCTTGGTTCATATCCAGATTTCTTTGCATGAGCACATTTATACCGAACAATGCTTCCCTGGTTCCCGTGCCGTTTCTAAAGCCTAACTGACTATCACTAATTTCATCATCCAGCTTTCTGTAAATTCTGTTGTGGACTATTCGTAGAAATACTTTGGATCATCTGCTTGAGCGTTTTGTAGCTGTTGAGACTGTCAGAGATTACTAATGAGGGTGGTTCGTCTCACAGCTATTCGCCTACTATTAGATACGTCTAATATTAGATTTTATTTCCTATTCTACGAGCGACTTCCATGAAGAAATAACTGCTGATGTTTTTGAGGAATATTTCAGGATTTATTACCAACCAATTCTGTAATAGTCAGGACAATGCCAGTTACCATTCATGGTTAAAGGAACCGTTACCTAACACTAAATGGAGAAAGCAACCACTGTTGGATTGGCTAATAACCAAAGAAATAGTAGTGACAGCAGAAAGTTTACTAAAAAATGAGTTACTGCAGCAATGCAAACAATATTCACTAAAATTTAAAAAGTGAAATGTAGTTAAAATAGCAAAATAACATGGAGTTAAAGTGTTGCGATTACCACCTTATCACTGTGAACTTAACCCCATGGAACTAATCTAGACTCAAACGAAGGGATGTGTCGCAAAAAATAACGCAATATTTAAACTTGAAGATGTTCTTCAACTATTAAGTATCTGACTCTATATCAAAAATTTCATCTGACAATTGGCAAAAAGCTATAAGACGTGTGAAGAGGAAGTAACATTCTGGAAACTCGATATGTTAATATTTCTGTAAGAAACGAAGAAACTGGTCATGATGATGATCCGCATTGGTCTACTACTATTCTTGAGACAGTAGAAAATTACAAGGAAATAAGTACATATTTATTGCATTGCATAAAAATAGGAACATTACAGTTCATATATATTTTTTGTCATATAACAATTAAGTTTCTTTGTTTACCATTTGTAGAAGCAAAATGTAATCTAGTGAAAGCAGTTAAAAAGTTGCAACACCTCTGCACGCCACGATTTTCATGTATTTCTGCCATTTAAAGACCATTTTGCCTTCTAATGGCCGTACAACAACTTCGAGAAAGTCCAAGTAATTGTGGCGATATTGTAATTCGCTCGCCTCATTAGTCCCAAATTTACAAATGCAAACTAATGTTAAATTGTTATTCGGTGATGAAATTGTTAAAATTCATGTATGGCCTCGTCGGAGCATATCTTAATTACTATTTGTCGTAGATAGAGGTGAGGTTGCGTCAGGTGCTAGATAAAGCTTGAATAATCTTGGCATTCGCGCAAAACAATCGGTTACTATTTGATAAATATACCTTCATATTTTTGAATTTGACAATTTTTTATCGGTTACTGTCCCTGAATATTTATAGTTGTAGAAAAAGTTATTTATTGTCTAATAAATTCTAAAACTATGTAGGTATTTGTACAATTTTCCGAAGTGTTTTTACTTCTTTCCTCTTTGGTCCAAATTTGAATTTTTTGGTTGATTCCAAATATTCTTTTATTTCGATAAGATAAACAAGAGTGAAGAGAGAGAGAGAGAAAACATGTACTATCCGAACCTTGTAGCGCACACGTTATATAATTTGATGGTTAAAATGACTACAACATTTAAGAAAAAAACTGAAATAGATTGGTATGTTTAAAAATTTTATGTAAAACCCAAACATTTTTAGAACAACGCTGAATATTTTGATGATTTACTGTTTTATGATGTTATATTGGGTTTTATCTAACGTTCAATAAAATTTGTGCTATCAACGTTTTTCAAATGTACTATAACACATTCTGTGCTTTTATTTGGGTAGTTAGTACTATTAATGCTGTATTTTTCTATTTCTAAATCACTGATAAATTTATTATTTTTTCATACGTTTTATACAGTTTGTAGAGATGTGGTTAATAATTATGTAAATTTAAGCCAGTTTTCTTGATTATAATCAATGCTGAAAATTCCAGATATATATATTACAAGCAATACCAGTTTAGAATTCAAAACAATACATTTTTTGCCTGGAAGAAGATTGTCATGGTATTCAAGTTAAAAAATCTGTAAATACAAAAGAGTGTTTTGAAATGTTCGAGTTGTTACTTAGAAATACAATGGAGACATTTGTGGCTGGACATAAACAGTAATTGAGAGAATTGATCTAAATTTAGCAGTTGTTTCTTTTATATCCATAAACGAATGGGACATAAAAGGCATTATGAGTCGAGTGACATTGTCGATTAACCTAGAAAAAAGTAAGTTGCTATACATAAAATGATTTATAGCTTTGCACCAAAAATATACCTACGGACTTTTTCTATTGATATGGTTTTCGATGGTTTTTCAATTTGTTTGTGCATTGCTTCGTTTAACGCTCTTGTTTTTTTTTATAGACTTCTTCTTCTTCTTCAGCCTTAAGTAATCCAACTTTGGACATAGGCCTCCCCCAAATCAATCCAGTGTCTTCTTGCTTCCCGTTGTGTCCTCCGATCTTCTTAATGTCATCAGCCTATCTCATTTTTGGTCTTCATCTGCTTCTCTTTCCTAACCATGGCCTCCATTGTTGTATTTCGTGGTTCCATTTCTTCTCCTTCAATCGGCCATTGTGTCCTGCGAAGCTCCATTTTAATTTGGCAGCAAATTCAGATTTTTGTTCTAATCTGTGCCTTCTAAGAATTGCAAGGCAAAACAGACGTTGATAAAGATGATATTAGAGACAACCAAATCAGTTAGCCGTAGACTCCAGCACAGATCAGAGGTAATGTAAGTCAATAAAACCTCACCAACTACAGGGGGTCATGTAAGATGCCCCCATTTTCAGTTTTTAGTAATCTACAAATCAACAGTCTATTGCATTTACCTTCATAAACACCTTGAGGATAGTTTTTTAATACGGAGTTCTCTACTATGTTTTCATGTGGCCATACAATGTTTTTTGACATCTTTTTATTAAACTGATGATGGAATGAGTTTATTCCGAAAATATCTTCTTTAAAATAAAAATTTTAAGCTTTTAATAAGCATTTTTTTATACCTTAATACACACGACCACCACGTGCTCAGATTTTTGCTTTAAGACAATTATCTAGTCTTTAAGACTATTATCCAGACACTCAGATTTTTATGTATTTTTCGTGTTTAGACAAGATTTTATTTAATTTTTTTGAATATGATTGTGTGCCTTATTGGCGATAACGTTTTTTTTCTTATTTAAACCAGTTTAGAGTATTTTTGCGAACAACAATCATTATACACAAACTCTTTGTTACTAATGTGAAATAGTGTCTTAAATTGATCAGCATTATTTTAAGTTTATTTGGTTACTCTGTTTGCAAGTTTGGCTTTAGTTTTTCTTATTTTCTCTGTTTCAACAATTGCAATAAAAACTGATGAACCAAAAGAAACAGCACAAGCTGTTGCTTTAGATGGTGATAGGTGGAGCATTCGTTACATCGTAAATGCTTTTTAGGAATTTCTCTAAGTGCAGTGTTTGATGCGATACAAAGATTTCGGAAAACAGAACACTACACTAGTACGCCAGGTCAGGGTAGACGAAGAATCACAAATCGAGTTGCACGAAGAATCAGCACCAGTACTTGTTCATCGACTAAATGATGCCCATAGAAACACGGTTTCCGTTTCTACCGTTCAAAGACGCTTAAATGGATATGGATGGCCAGAATACCTGTCTTGGTATCTTTATTAACAGCAGAACATCGGAGGCAACAGTTACACTTGGGGTGTGGTGTACTTCACGGATGAATTAATATTTAACAGATTCTCAACAGATTGGCGGCCTAGGATTTGGAGAAGAATTTGTGAACGTTATCACCAATGTTGTTTTGCTCCCAGAGATAGATCAATTTGGTGAAGATGGTATAATGGTGTGAACTGACATTTCCCTACAGCCTCATACAGAAATTGTTACAATTCGAGGTAGCGATTTAAACGCTGAAAGGTATATTGAACAATGTTTGGAAAATCATGTAGCGTCATTTTCCCTATTTGTCAGAGAAAACTTTCGTCTGATGCAAGATAATGATCGTCCGCACGTTGCAAGGACAACACGGAATTACTTGGGTAAAGGTAATATTTCTTTATTACCACTACCCCCAAGGAATCCAAACTTAAATCTACGTTGTCGAAATATTCTGGAAGGGCATAACCATGTTGAATTTCAAATTATTAATGACTTGAAGCAAGCAGGGTCACGAATGAGAGCAAATTCCTTACAAAAAAATTAGCTACCTTAATCCAAAAAGAAATTTCTCTGCAGATTTTCAAATTTTTTGATTTTTTTTACGTTTTTTCTGTTAAATTCTTGATTTTTAATAAATTTTTTAAATTTTGTTTATTATTAACTAGTTAATTAAAAATATCTTAAATTTTTTAAACGCTAGATTTTCGGAAGAATTATTTTGAATGAAATCTTTAAAGTAACTTTTGGATCATTTTAATTTTGTTATATTTCCGACAATAAAAGTTACCTCTGCTTTCTTCGTGGTATGCATCAGTAAATTCTTGAAAATAAAGTTTCCAACCTTCAGTTTCTCACAGCAAATTACACCTAATAACTATATGCAAACGTTGAATATCGTCATTATAAAACCAGTTTGAAATGTAGAGTGTTTTTAAATTAATCGTCTCTACTCCTAATAAAGAAAATTTCTGCATTAGGAAGAAATCATCAATTAAATTCATAATTGATTTCGTTTTACTGCACCGGCTTAAACGTGGGAGCAAATCCATTAGTTTCAACTTAAATAAAACTCATTAATGATAGAAAATATGGATTAAATAAAGTATCTTTAAAATTCATTCATTATGAATGAATCCATAGCTAGAATTCTTTATAAAAAGCTATAATCAAACCTAAAAAACTATTAGCATACACAATAAGGTAATTTCTTTTTATTAAAATTGTTTTCTTTACCGGGAGCCATTTTGACTGCATCTGTTCCTCTTTTGTTTATGCTTCATGTCTCTTTTTTGTCTTATGCTACCATTTCCTAAGCTCTTAAGATTCCGCAAATCTTCTGATATGTCCTCATATATGTATCATGCCACTTGTTATTATCACATCGATTTTTTTTTATCGCCATTATTTTCTATTTATTGCACGTTGCTTTTCACGTCATTCCATTTTTCCCTTTGTAAGCCGTCTATTCTACACTGGGCGTAGTACAACCAATCAGCTTATTGTTTATCCCCAAATTAACTATTATAGAAGTCCTCGGAATCTGCTCTTGATATAACCTCTCCGCCAACATCTGATAGATGTTTTATTTGGAACTGATATATCCAAGGCTTTTAACAGAGAGTTTTTCTATATAACAGATTCTATTTCTGACCCAAATAGCATTTGATACATGAAATACTTAGAAAAATGGTGTATTTATATACACACCTTGTATATATGTATTTGTTAATATACTCCAGAGGTCTTGCAACTTCTTGTTGCATTCCAAATTTCTTCTTTTACGCTTCTTAGTATCTTGTCAATTGCACGATTTCTCATACATATGTTCCACGTGTTTTATTTCCATGATACCTTGGGTTTCCTCTTCGTCATCTGATCGGTGATGTTCATAGCTTTTTTTAATAGGATAGGATGTTTATAGCTTTCAGATCAAGGAAGTTTGATTACGCCGATGAATGGGTCTTTGCCATAAAAAGTCATTTGAAGAAACAGAAGAAATCCTCACGGCGGACTTACACACAGTGGGAAAGTATTTTCATAAATGGAGGCTCCAACCAAACGATACCAAAACACAGGTTTCCAGTTTCCACCTAAATAAGAAGCTTAAAGGAAGAACACTCAACATTCAATTCAAAAACACCACACTCGCCTACAATAAAACACCAAAGTACCTTGGGTTAACTCTTGACAGAACCCTATCTTTCGAGGAACATCTGTCAAAAACAGCAGAAAAACTTAAATCCAGAAACAACATCATCCAGAAGCTGTGCGGCACAACATATGGAGTATCAGCTTTCACCTTGCGATGATCTGTCCTGGACCTTGTCTTCTCAATCGCAGAATACTGCTCTTCAGTCTGGCTTAATAGCCCACATATACACAAAGTAGATGCCCAATTGAACAATACAATGAGAATGATTGCTGGCGTTATCAAATCTACCCCTACGCAATGGCTTCCGGTACTGAGCCACATTCTACCAGCCAAAAGTAAGGCGCATACACTCCCTCACTAGCGAGTATAGAAAGATACTTAGTAACGAGATCCTGCTGCCGTGCGGCAGGTGCGGTTACATGATGCACAAATGGGGTAAACGACCATCCCCACTCTGGGTCTGCGGACAACCACAAACCATGTATCACATCACAGAACAGTGTCCTACAAGATCCTATCATGGCAGGTCTGAGGATTTCATAATGGCGACTCCCAGAGTCGATAGATTATATAAATAAGTTAGATGTTCTTTTGTAAACATATATGTAAATTTAAATGCAAATTTGTCAATTGCCATGCGAAGGTTTTACACTGGCGTTGTATTACTTTTTTCTCCACAGTAAAATACTCACGTGACGTCACGTAACTGACGTCACAAGATGGCGTCGTCACGGGTAGCGTCACAAAATGGCTGTATCAATTCAAAAATCTTTATCACTTATTAGAGAATTTTCAATCCGTACAGCTTTTCAGCAAGCGTAATCTGGAATAAAAATTTGTCAATATGAGTGATATCAACCGATCTATTGTCAGCTTTTCTGTATATATTATTAGATTACAAATGTAATCATTTGCTGAATATAATTTGTACAATTTAATTCCATTTCTCAGTGTCTTATATGTTATAATCTGCCGAAAATGTAACCTTCGTTGTTAAAGGATGACAGGTATTTTTTGTCAACTTTCTATTGTCGGAAAGTAAGGGAACATGGAGGTATTGCAATTTTTAGCGACAATAAAATGTCTACACGAACAGTTTGCTTAAATAAGATATTATGTGAATATGAGGGTGAATTTTGTGCATTAGACATTATAGATATTAAAACTATTTTAGTAACAATGTACCTATAGAACCGGAAATGGGAATTTTAAGTGTTTTTCTACCTGTAACAATAAAACACTGAAAACTTTGTTTTCAAAACTTCCACAAAATTTATTTTAAACTCTTCACTACAGCTGTTTCGGCTGATTGCCTTTCTCAAGTGATCTATTTTTGGCATGAATTTACACTTTATAGTCTCCAATGAAATAGGTTGAGGAGGGGAGAACTATTTGTCTCAAGTTGGTCATTCAGAATTATATCTTTGTTTTTTAATTTGTTGATTTCCATAGATTCTAACAAAGATAGCTTAAGGCCTTTATTTTGAATGTGAAGAATTTTAAATTCATCATTAAAAGAATGTTTATGATGTGGAAGGTAAAGTGCATATGCAGAATCTGTTTGTCTATTATTGAAAGCCCTTTTATGTGCTGCTATCCGTTTATTAAAATTTTTACCAGTTTGACCGATGTAAGTTTTTGGGCAGCCGCCACATTTAAGTTTGTACATATACATTTTTATTTTGGCTCTTATTGTTTTTAATATATTTGTCTAAGTTGTTATTTGATCTGAAAGCTGGTGTTATTCCTTTCTTTTTATGTGTTTGGATATTTTTTGACCCAACAAAGTTCCTGGCCCTCCAGGTTGTTGGTTAGGCTAGAGGCTAACAACCTCTTCCTGTAAAAATCATATGTTACGGAACCTCAAGAACTATTACCAAATGCATGTTGATTTTAAACTGGTGCAATTTATAGATTATACAAAATTGACGATAATTCAAAACAGTCTGATAAACACGTTACACAAAAAGATTTTTTTTAGCATTATAATTTTTGTCTAAAAAAAATCAAAAAATATCATTTTGTGAAATGCCCTGAGGTACACGTTCTTACCCTACCTATCTATATTTCTTTATTATTCCGTATAATTTATTGAGTTCTTTTCGATCAGTTATTTCTTAGTTCTTATTTTATTTGCACTTTTGACTTGTCGTAAGGAAAGCTTGTTGCTTGAAACTGTTGCTTCCTTGTAAAAAATTTTAAAACTTCAAAGGAAAAATATTTTTAATCTGTCAAATCAATTTTTGTTTAATATTTATCAAAATTTATAATCAACACAATTTTGTTTATTTTTATATCGAGTTATAGATAAATAAAATCAATATTGCAACCTTGGTGTTTTTGTTGGATTGGTGGGGGATGTAGTGATAAGTGGTGGGTGGTGGTTGGGGGGGGGGGGGGGGGGGGGGGGGGGTGTATGTGTTTATGTTTAGGGGGTGGGGTGGTTTTTTGATTTGGAGGAGGTTTGTATGGTTTGATGGTTGGATTTGTTAGTGGGGTTGGGAGTGTTTTGATAGTAATTGATTATTTTTAGGTAATTGGGATTAGTTAAGGTTGGTTTGGTGAGTTAGGTGTTGGGTTTAGGGTGATTGAGATTTTTGTATGTTGTTTGGTTTGTGAGGGATATGAGGTTTTGGGATATATTATGTGTAATTTTTATTTAAAGTTAGGTTTATTATTTGTGGGATATGTGTATTGGGATTATATAGGGTAGTGTGGGGTTTTATGGATTTTGTGGATTTTTAGGGGATAGAGTGATAGTGTGTTGGGTTAGGGGTTCTACCCTGCGAACCAATCAACTCAACAACTGATTTCCTCCGGTGACTATGAGTCAGGTTTTGTGATACTGCAGAGTCGCTCGAGTATCAAGTAGTAGTGGAATTGTTTTGTTTTCACTGGCGTTGCCTAGAGACGTCATTCACCGTGGAGATGTGTGCTGTTAGGTAAAGCGGCCAGACACGGATCTAACAAAACGCTTGACTGATAATGATAATAACTTAAAAGTTTTAACAAAGAAAATACACACATCGAAATAATATAGGGGACACCTATATTAATAGCTTTGAATGAATGTTAGCTGTAAATACAAAACTTAATTTATGTTTTTATTCTGTTTTGTTGTTTCGTCGATTATTGTACCAACTTGGACGGTAGGGGATGGTGTTGTACCTTGAGTATGCGTGTAAATTGCTAATACTACTACAAAAAAAGGATTTAAGGGTTACCGGCAATAGCTAATTGTTCCCATCAGTCATAGAGGACGATAAAGTGCTATTTGAACGTTATGAATGAATATTTGGATGACCAGTGTTCTTTATGTTTATTTTTGTGTAGCTGTGTAAAAATTTAGTTTATTTTAAATCTGCAATCATCCTATCGGATGGTATAATATGTACTCAATTTTATGCCTAATTATAAATTGTACTTCACTTTTTATTTGCCATAAATATTTTTTCCTAAAAGTATATTTTTCACATGTTTTATTTAATAAAAAATCAGGACGTCACCACTTTGTACCTAATGCTCGGACCTAGTTTAGGGCTTGTATCTTGCCAAGGACCCTTGCGGTCCAAGGTAAAATGCCATAATTTTTTAATTATTTTATTATCTGATTTTGTGTTGTTTTTATATACGTATAAGTATACTTTTTTAAATAAATACTAAACTAAGTTTTCTTTCTCATCATCACCATCAATCAGCCACTCGCGTCCACTGCTGGACATAGGCCTCCCTCAGTTCTTTCCAGTGTTCTCTACACTGGGCCGCTTGTAGCCAGTTTCCTGCTACACGTTTTATATCATCGGTCCATCTAGTCGGTGGTCGTCCTCGGCTTCTTTTATAGTTTCTGGGCCTCCATTCCATAATACGTCTTGTCCACCGTCCATCTTGTGCTCTGGCTTAAGTGCCCTGCCCAGTTCCACTTAAGCGACGTGGTTCTTTCGATGACGTCTTGAACTATTGATCTTTGCATAATTTGTTGGTTTGTTATGTGGTCTCGAAGGCTCACGTTCAGCATTGCACGTTCCATGGCTCGTTGCGTAACTCTGAGTTTATTCGCAGATTTTTGCGTGAGTGTTAAAGTCTCCGCTCCATAAATTTGTACAGGTAAAACACATTGGTCATAAACCTTTCGCTTGAGACACATGGGAATTAAACTTTTTAGAATATGGCTTAATTTGCCAAATGCTGCCCAAGTTAAGCCTATTCGCCTCTGTATTTCATGTGTTTGATTGTCTTTGCTTATTTTGATTTCGTGTCCCAGATATTTGTAAGTGTCTGTTTGTTGTATGTTATTATTGTCAATAGTTATATTTCCACTCATTACGAGATTTGTTATAAGTTTAGTTTTCTCAAAGTTTATCTTTAATCCTGCTCTTTCAGACAGACTTTTAATCGAATGCATCATATAAACTGTATCTTGTAAATTATCTGCGATTAATACAACATCATCTGCAAATCTTAGGTGGTTTAATCTTTCTCCATCTATATTGATACCCATATCTTGCCATTGAGTGCTCTTAAATATTGACTCTAAAGTTGCCGTGAACAATTTTGGTGAAATATTGTCTCCTTGTCTAACTCCTCGACATAAGCTGAATTTTTCTATGTCTTCGTGTAGTCGTATACTTGATGTAGCGTTCTCGTAGATATTTTTGATTAGTGCCGTGTACCTGTAATCTATTCGGCTTTGATTTAGGGCTTCCAGTATTGTTTCAAACTCTACAGAATCAAAAGCCTTCTCGTAATCGACAAATGCAAGAACCAGTGGTATGTTGTACTCGATGCACTTTTCTATTAAGATCTTTATGGTATGCAAATGGTCATTTGTGCCATATCCTGAGCTGAAGCCTGCCTGTTCTGTGGGCTGATAGAAATCAAGTTTAGATGTTAGCCTCTTTGTTAAGATTTTCATAAAGAGTTTGTACATATGTGTCAAGAGGCTGATGGGTCTATAATTTTCTAATTTAGTAATATCGCCTTTTTTGTGTAACAAGACTATTACTGCATTGTTCCAGTCTTTTGGAATCGTACGCGCATGTAAGCATTTATTAAACAGTTCGCTTACTGATTTTAATAAAATTTCTCCTCCTGCTTTTATTGCCTCGACAATTTCATCTTCGTAATCGCTGGTGGGGGCGTATACCTGGATTATTTTCAGATTGTATCTCTTATTTAGTCTTAGATTCATATACATAACTCTTGGGGAAATGCAGTCAATGCTCTGTATATTTTTCTGTAACTTTTTTGTGTACGAATAAACCTATTCCTCCAGTTGTCGATTCCGTTTCCCCTTTATAGTGGAATATGTTTCCTGATTTTAGTTTGACCTGATCTTCACCTCTTCTTTTGACTTCGCTAATTCCTATAATATCCCATTTCACATGTTTGAGTTCTTCCTCCAGTTCTGTCATTTTTTCATACTTAGATAAGGTTCTTACTTTATACGTAATTATGTGCAACGTTCGTTGTTCTTGGTAGCCTCTTACATCCCGGGGATCCTTCGCACCCTCTACCCGCTGTCCATGAGTCCTACCGCTACCTTGGTCAGGAACTAGCGAGCTGCCGGGGACTGAGGGCCGTTTTCTTGAATGTCTGTTCATGCTGAGGGGGTTTTGGCATTTAAACACCACGCTTGCCAGGCGGGTTGGTGAGTTGGTTTGGGAAATTGGTAGGATAGTAGGTATTGGGTAGGAATGGGGTAAGGACATGATTTCTCTCTACAGGAGTTGAGAGAGAATCAAGGCTCGCGTAGGGCAGGATCGAATCCCTGAAGTAAGTCTATCCTCCACTGGGATTGTGGAAGAGTACCTACCCGCTACCGCTACTCAATTTTATGCCTAATTATAAATTGTACTTTACTTTTTTATTTGCCATAAGTAGTTTTTCTTAAAAGTATATTTTTCACATGTTTTATTTAATAAAAAATCAGGACGTCACCACTTTCTAACTCGGACCTAGTTTAGGGCTTGTACCTTGCTAAGGACCCTTGCGGTCCAAGGTACAATGCCATAATTTTTTAATTATTTTATTTTTTATTTTAGTTTTATTTTTTCAGAATAAGTAAACAGAATAAAGAATAGGTAATCATGCCTCGCAGCAAAAGCGGAAATAAAAGACGACCTATTAATCCAAGCAATATCAAGTGTGCAGTGCAAAAGCTCTCAATGGTGAATTGTCCATACAGGAAGCTTCTCGCTGTTATAATGTGTCTAAAACAACACTGATTAGGCACATGACTAAACATAAAAATTGATATGACTAAGCAATAAAACTCAACAAGTTTTTTCAATTGAAGAAGAAAATAGTTTGAAAGATTATTTAATAACATCACCACACGTTCACTATGGCTTGACAAGAATGGAGGTTCGTTGTTTTGCTAACAAATTGACTCTTGCAAATGATAAAAAGTTTCCATCATCATCTGAGCAAAATAAAAAAGCTGGTAAAGGATGGCTAAGATATTTCCGAAGGTGTTACACAGTATAATTATCACTTCGAAAGCCGAAGCCTACAAGTCTAGCAAGATCCACCTTGTTTAATAAAGCCAATGTCAGCTTATTTTTTACAAATTACAAGAAAGCTCTGTCTCGAAATGAATTTTCGCCTCACAAAATTTGGAACTGTGATGAATCTGGTTTTACAACCGTCCATGTCCGTCCTAAAATATATGGCCCAAAAGGCGTAAAACAACTTGGACAGATGACAAGTGGAGAAAGGGGACAGAATTACTGTAATTGCGACAGTAAATGCTTCCGATACTCATATTCCACCTGTGATGGTATTTCCTAGAGTATATTTCAAATCCCATATTATGTTGAAAGGAGCTTCAGTAGGCACAGTTGGAGGTGCCAATTCATCTCGCTGGTCTAATGACTCACTTTTTTGCAGTTCCTGGAGCATTTTAAATGTCATGTACAACCATCTATTGAAGACCCAGTTATTTTACTTCTTGACAACCACGATAGTCACGTTAATATACCAGTGATTCAGTTTTGTCAAAACAATGGTATAAAATTGGTTACTTTCCATCCTCATACAAGACACAAGCTTCAGCCGCTCGATAGGTCTGTCTTTGGGCCATTGAAAACGTATTACAATACAGCTTGTAGTGAATGGATGCTTATGCACCCAGGGCAGCCTATAAGTATCTACGACGTTGCAGAGTTAATAGGGAACGCATTTACAAAAGCTTTTTGTCCATCGAATATTCTTAAAAAATTTGAAGTATCGGGGCTTTATGCCCTTAATGTGATGTTGTATCCTGTTCAAGTGTTGCTTTAGCTAATCAGACCGAAAATTGTTGTAGTATTCTAAATAACCGAAACCAAATTAATTATCCTTCGACATCTGCTGCTGTTACTCCAGAAATGCTACGTCCATTTCCTAAAGCACCTCCCCGAAAAAAGGTCAGTGGAGGAAGGCCACGAGGTAAATCTCGCATATTGACAGACCTAAAAATACATCATACTCTTAAAAATACTAAAAGGCAAGTTTCTGGAGATTCTACGCAAAAGAGTTTATCAAAAAGAAGAAAAACATTTACTTTTAAGGACACCAAGAAGGAATTATCATCAAGTTCAGAATCCAAAATGAAACTTATCCCTTAGGAGTGACAGCAGTGACGAAGAAAATTGGAAAGAGCATATTCAAAGAGAGGAAGAAGCAACACTGCTGGAGAACAAGTTGGGAAATCTGATTTAAAAGCTGGCGACTTTGTATTGGTGAACTTTCAGGGGAAAAAAGGTTCCGTTATTATTTTGCTGAAATAATACCTTGTGACGACAAAAACGAACTAAAATATTTACGTCGGTATAGAAACATCGATAAGTTCTTCAATGATGCAACTACAAGCTTTAATTTTCTCGAAGAAGACGTGTTTGAACGCATTAGACGAATGTTATAAGTACCATGGTACAATAAACTCTCATGGTAGAATCTTGCGCATGACATTTGACACTTTTGACAGCTGAGGTCAAGCGGGTGTGACGTAGCAAAGGTCCCTGTGAGCCATTATTTGTAATTGTATTACTATATTGTGTAGTGGATTTTTTTGCAAAACTCGTATTGTTCATCTGTTTTTAGCGATATTATTCTTTTTTTGGATAGTATATATGTGTTATAGTCTGTATAAACTGATTTAAGAACATTTACTCGTTTATTTGCTTTCGTGTATCTGTTTGTTTTTGTGAAATTTTGTAACTATTTCAAAATGCGCTGTGCAGTTGCTATTTGTAATAGTGACAATAAAGATAAAACCTTAAGGTTTCATACGTTTCCTAAAGATAGTGTGGTCAGGAAACTGTGGATAATATCCTGTTGTAGAAAGGATAATTTTAAAAGGATTTTACTTGAATGATTAACTGAATACTTTCCTCTGGAGTGGTCCAAAATGCCAACTTGGTACCTACCTCTTCTCTTTGAAGTTTTTGTTGATGATGCTATCACATCATTGAGTGACTAAAGTCTTAGCATATGCACATGACATAAAATTATTTCGTATTATTCTAGACCATTCTGATTGTATTGGGTTACAGAAATTATTGGGCAGTTTTGCGAATTGGCGTGTTATTATCAAATTAACTAATTGTAAAAAATTTCAGGTGATCCTTGTGTATTGATCTCATGAGCCGATAGTATTTAATTATAATTAAAATAATAAATTAATGTAATATGTAATAAAGTTCCTTTAAAAATTTATTTTTTATTTCCCAAAATACTTTAATACAAGTAAGTCCACCAGACATCCAATGAAGGTTCAATTATCATCGGTGGGTGTTTAGCAGCGTGACATTTGGACCAAACTAAGATGTGCTTAGTACTAACACGAACTTCTGTTGAATCTGTTAACTACTTCTTGTGTCCGTTGGACCGACTACTGTCATTAGGAAAACCCAAAGATCTAACAGCTGCAACATATACTTTTGAAGGAGTAAAAGAGTTCACATATCTAGGCTCAAATCAACCAAAGTAATACAGTAACTGCAGAAATTAACAGACATATATATCTAGCAAATAGAACGTACTATGGATTAAAGAAACTTAACGTCAAACAGTCACAAAAAGAACGAAAATATTGATATGTATATAGAACTCTAATCAAGTTGGTCAGAAACGTGGATGATGACAAAAAGTGATGAAGAACGTTTGGGTTGTTTTGAATGTATAAATGGGACATTTATAAAGGCGTGCAGGGAAACGGATTATGACATAGACGCTACAATTTTGAGCCTAATATTGGTAGGTCTATAAAAATGAACATGCTGCGGTGGCTAGGCCACTAAGAGAGAATGAAATTGTGGTGATATGTATTCCATTTTGTAGATTAGCGAAGACCCAAAACTCTTTATATAAACTCTTTATATAATTTTTTTTTGTATCTTTTTAAACAACTGAAATATGGAACTCTAGAGTAGCAGTTGTTCAACCTGTATGTATAATAAACATAATTAAAACGTGTTTTATAAAGAATACCTATGTTAACAAAATAAAATAACAGTTTCAGAACCTCGCTAAAATATCTGTACCCAAAAATCAATAAAATTAAATTAGATACAACTTATTTTTTATGATTAAATATTATAAAAACACAACTTTATCATTTCCTTATAAGTACTATAAATAAATTAGCCAAATTATATTAAAAATTTAAAATTAAAAGTCTTTCCTATACAACTGCATTCAAATTTGCGCAAGAGGGGATCTTGACTACGTCGTGCGCGAAGCGAACCGATTTTGGAACATTATGTGCCATACCATGTGAATTTTATTGTACCATCATAAGTACCCGTTTTCACCGCGGTTGACGTCATTGGTAGGCCACTAAAGGCACTATCCCGTTTTACCCAAGTATCCCATTTTACCTCACCTTCCCCTACTTGATTTTCGATCTCTTTGTGGATTTTTATTTAGTTTTGCAATTGCCAGTAATTACTTCAAGCCCTTTGGTATTAGGTTGTTGTCGCTAAATCTTCGTAAAAATTTGGTTGAATTTTCACAACGTGCCGGTTTCTTGTAAAGAATTTCCAATCTCCAAACATTTTGAATAACGCTGGGCCCATAACGGTTTCTTAATATTGTTTTGAAGCTATTTTCTTGTGGCATTTTAAATTAATTACTATTAAACTGGGAATAAGCCACAATTAAAGGTTAAAATGCGTTTATTGACGTTTCAATTTCTACTTCGGAAGTCGTTCTCAAAATACAAACATTAGTAAATTACTAATTCAGACAAAAAAGTATAACGAAAATGTAAGCTTATTACTTGTTCCTAGAAGGTAGATAAATAGAATTTTTCCTAATTATTATTATTACCATAAGTAAAACTGAGAATTTATTGCGTCAAGGGAAACATATAATGAGAAATAAACGTGTACGGTTGCCTTTAGATACATTTTGGAACTTATATCTTATCTCCAATGAACTATGCTTATCTAAATTCCTAAAGTGGACAGGATAGCCGGAAATCCCTGATTTAAGTGAAGTGTAGTCGCGTGGTGTGGTGCATTCTTATTAATTTTCTCATGATTAAACTAACAAGGTAAATGCCCGAGCAAGAATAAATATAATCAAATTGAAATTCTGCAGGCATATTTGGCGGAGTAAAAGTGTTCAATTCAATTGTGTATGTGTTTTCTGTGGCCAGTTTGCTACGAAAAATAGTTTTAGTAATATTTTTAGAGCTAAAATGCACAGTTTCAACGGATTAGATATAAATTGCTTCAGCAAAAGGTGTAGTTAATAATAAGACTTTATCATTCTCGTTGTCTTTATCCCTATGCGGTGTTGGCTTCCCTAATTATACTTCCCCATACGTTTCTATCTTGGGTTTATACCAATATCAATGCCCTCTATCGAGATATCCTTCTTAAGCGTCTTTTTTATTATTCGTTCACAAATTGTTGATAGCACGAAATGTGCCTCAAAGTCATAAAACGGTCGTAAAATTTGTATCATCATAGGCGTTCCTGAGGTGTTTATTCAATAAAATTAATATTAATATTATAGTTTATTTTTAATGAACGAGAGAGTAATTAGCATAATTTTAACTGGTACCTCCGACCACTCCATGGGCATGCTCAAGATTAATTGAAAAATTACTTTGAATAATTGTAAAAAATAAATGAATTATTTCAGTGTTATAAAGTGTTATGTGTATGTAAACAAAAGTGACCTCTTTTATCACACACTATATTAGAACTGACTGGCCTACATTAAAAAGGGTTTTAAAAAATTCACATTTTTTTTTGATTTTTAAAAATTACAAGAGAGAAAAAGAGTTTTTAAAACCGTCTAAGGTATGTTAAATAGATGAATAAAAATATTAATATAAAGACTTACAGCTACTTGTTACAAATCCAAATCAGATTCAGAAGATGAACTTTCAGAACCAAGATTTATAATACTGCTCATCATTTTATCAGTAATATTGTCCAGCTTCCACATTTTTTCCTCTTCTTTAATAGTGTGATTTACTGCCTTTTCCCAGTTTTCAGGTTTTACATTATTTACGGCCTCCAAAAACAACTGTTTAACATCATGAATTTTAAAAGTGGTATTTTTTCTTGAAACTTCACTCTTTATCTGTGCCCATACCAGTTCAATCGGGTT
Source organism: Diabrotica balteata (assembly GCA_918026665.1). NCBI lineage: Eukaryota > Metazoa > Arthropoda > Insecta > Coleoptera > Chrysomelidae > Diabrotica > Diabrotica balteata. Next base: position 149,521,604 of record OU898281.1, on the reverse strand, counting down.
TAATTCACAATGGTATGGTGGGGATCTAAGTACTGTCATTCCACGATTTTTGGCAATTTCATCAATTTCGTATTTTTTAAATTTTTCTTTATGAAGGGCACACAACGAATAAAGTTCCTTTCTTATAGATCCGGGATGGTACGTAATATTTTTTGAACTCAGCCAATTCTGCAAGTCTTTTTTTAACCACTTGGTTGTGGGCAGTCCTTCTATAAGTCTGGAGTGATAACTTGCATTATCCATTACTATTACACAGTTCTTAGGAAGAAGATCTATCATTTGTTCGAACCATTCTTGAAAGACATCAGCGTTCATGTCTTCATGGTAGTCACCGGTACGAGTTGATTCAAAAGTTAATAAACCACCTTCAACAAAACCGTCTGAATTGCCAATGTGTACTATTATCAGCCTGCGTCCCTTTCCTGATGGTGGGTTTAAACCAGTAGATAAGTTATTTACAAAAGCGTGCCTTTGACTTGTAACAGTTTCATCCTGCCAAAATTTATTTGGTGTATGACCCTCGTTGATCCATGTTTCATCAAGATAAAATATTTTTCTTTTTTGGTTTCTCATTTCCTTTATGGTTCTTAGAAAATGTCTTCTCCATATGACAATATCGCTTCTTTCTAATAAAATAGACTTTCTGGGATTCTTTTTCCAGCGGAAGCCTATTTCTTTTAAAAGTTTCCATAACGTACTTCGACTCATTTCTGGGTAATCCTTATCATCTCGAACTGAGACAAGAACTTTATCCAATGTTGGAAATTCTTGTCTAAAGAAGAATTCATGCACTTTCCGTCGAAGTCCTTCTTTAAAATGATATTCTATTTGAAATTTTGGTTTCCCTGGAGCATTACGTGGCATTTGAAAACTACCACATTTCTCTTCTTTAATAACTCTGTAAATCGTAGATTTCCCAACACCAAGTGTACTGCTAACTAACTCAACGGTCTCATCAACACTTTCACATAAACGTTTGTCTGTAAATGATTTAAAACAATTAAATATTAATGTTTTTTCATTAACTGTTAAAGGACCAATTTTTCGGCGTTTACACGGCACTTCCAAATTTTCCATAACACTAGTATACACAATAAACTGCACCTTGCAACTGAAGTACCTACTTTTAGTGAACTGTTAAGAATTTTGAATACGCCACTTGGACCTTCCTACAAAATGGAAAAACCCACTATCACATTTTCTGTGGAATAAGTTTAGAAGGTAATTATCTAGTCAATTACTGTCGTAGATTCCTGGAATTAAAGAATTAAATGTTTGATTGTTGAAACCCTTACTTCGTGGAATGCACTCATTTCAGATAAAATAAAACGTTTTATTTTATCTAAAGAATTAAACTTTATTTTGCAAATAGGTAGGTACTTATTAAACTTTTATTGGTTATATATAACCAATAAAATAAACATCTTACATTTCTTGCAAATTCATTAGTACCTGTTAACCTCCATCACTCCGACACTGGCAACCTTATTTAGGGATTAGTAACCCTCACAACTATTGTATTCTATTCTGCTCCAACCTTTATACCTGGTGGTCATACTCAATTTAAAATTGTTTTCCTATATACTTCTGTAAACTTGTTGACAAATATCTGTTTTTCATTGAGTCACCCGTATCAACAGTTTAGGGATTTGCATACATTATTTATTGTGTTATTACTCTCTCATACAAAAAAATACACTATAATAATGTTTTAATACTAATATATTTTAGCAAAAAACAATTAAATCTTTCACGGCTAATGTTGGTTATTACATTGTATTAATAAAAATAAGAATTTAACCATTACCAATTTTGTAAATAAGAATACCTTATCTCTTTGAATATTTCAATACTAATCTTCACGTTTAATCACTTTACTAGAAAACCTGGAATTCATATCCGAAGGTACTATTCGTTGCAAGATAATTAGGATGGAATTCCCCAGATTTTTAATAATATAATAGGTATAAAGATGCCGGCTTTGGCCACGTGCCTCGTTTGTTCAGTTTATATTCGAAACTTAACTTGAAAGGGAAAAAGTTATTACGAACGAAAACATTTTTTCTTGTTTAGTACGTTTTTGATCGCATGTAATTTACGGCTCGTCGGTGTTTCCGCGTCTACGGCAGTAATTAGCGTCTCGAATATTTCTTTTGCGAATTATATGCAGTGCGTGAGTGGTTTTTTATTCCATATACCTACGAACATATACGTACCTTTCGCTCGTGCTCGTTTTGTTGGATTGTTTGTGATGGCTTCATCATCAACATCATCAAGTTTTACACCGGTACTGTTGCGTACAGTCAGTAAGTTTGTCTATTCACCAAGAGAGAAGACTATTGTCCTGAATGTTCACGATGCTCTGATTTCTCAGAATCACACAAACACTTTTCGCAACATAGTCGAAAGTTGTGCCAACACGATTGGCGTAGGGGAGTCAACTATATATAGGTTTCTATCAGAAAGAAAAAAAACACTCTCTAATTAGAGAGTGTTCTACTCTTTCTCTCTCTAACCTTCTAAAGCACACTTTAATCTTTCTCTAATTAGAGTTAAACTGGTAGTGAGCTATCGACAAATTGTGAACCGATTATAGTGTCCTTTACCTCCGGGGTACAGATATATAGAAAAGATAGGGAGAGTAATAATTACTTTCCATTTATAGTAATAATTCTTCAAAATCAATGGCATTAGCTATTTAAATTAAGAGCATTGAATTATAAAAAATTATATATTTAAATTATACAAATTTGCTAACCTTTCGAATATATTAAAAAAATTCGTTAAATAACAAAAAATCCTGTTCTACGTATCATTCACGATCAAGGTTGCAAATTTATAGATGCGCAACGCAAATGATAATTCTTGTATTTTTTATGTTAATTGCAAATATAATATATATAGTAAACAATTAACAAAGTTATATAAGTATGTACTTACTGCCTTATATTGTATCTATTATTCGCCATCAATTTTGTCCATGGAATTTCACAAGGCTAAACCAAGTCGTGATTGTTGCATTCAACAAATACGAGGGAATTCCCAGAATTATTTTTACATATCCCATGGTTAACTGATATAATGGTATCAAACCATCCAAACAATAATTAAGATTTTTTTTTATTATCACCTGCGTGGTGTTTGTATACTGCTATCTGGTCACAAATGACCAATTATCAGTTATTTTCTGACCTAACATAATAACAGCAAATACTTAAATCTAAGGGCTTACCCTATGGCTTACTCTTATTTTGTCTATTAAATAATGCACTACAACTAGCATGCAATAACTTCACAGCACTATACTCTGCTTTTTACACTAAACTGTTACACAGTTACACTAGCTCAAATGGTTTTATCCTTATGAGTCTTCTCTTTAGTTCAGTGTTGTCAAGAAGCTGGATTGCCTCGACATTCACATGACTATGCGGCCTCTGCTCGTGACTTGCTGCTGTTCTCTTGATTATTTCGATCACAGTTTCCATACCCAGGTCCTGGTGGAGGTTGCTGTTACGGATATACCAAGGAGCATCAACAATGTTTCTCAGTACTTTATTTTGAAATCTCTGGATAATAAGTAGATTACTAGCTTTGGTACAGCCCCAGAGTTGGCACCCATATACCCATACTGGCCTCAGTACTTGCTTGTAGATGGATAATTTCTTTATGGAGTCTTATATCTAATGATGGATTCTTATATCTAATATCAAGCTGCCCTCTTGTCTTTTTGACATGGACTTTCCAGCGCAGCTTCGCGTCTAGGGTGATGCCCAAGTATTTTGCTGATGTTGTATAAGGAATTCGGGTATCATTTATTCTAACTGGAAATTTTCTATTTTTTTATTTGTAAAGTTAATGTGTGCAGATTTAGTCTCATTTAATTTTATTCGCCATTTTCTGGTCCAGTTATGTATTTTATTTACTGATAGTTGCAATTTATCAGTCGCTTCTTCACTAGTGTCTCCTATCGCTAGTATGGCTGTATCATCCGCGAAGGTGGCAATAGTATTTTGTTCTAGCTCTGGAATGTCACACGTATACAATAGGTACAGGACCGGACCTAAGACACTTCCTTGTGGCACGAAAGCTTTGATCTCCCTTAAATATTTAAGATAAGGAGGCAAAGTAACAAAAAACAAAATGTGTGTTGGGAACGATTTTCAAAGAAAAAATCAAAACATCAAAAATGAACTTATTTTAAACTTAAATTGTACCTTATTCCCAATAAAAAAAAGTAATTGCATTAAGACGCCACAAAAAATAGCTTCAGAACAATATCAAAAGTCATTTGGCTAGGATTTCTTTCTTCTTCTTTTGGTGCCTATCCTCTGTGGATGTTGGCAATCACGTTAGTCCATACAACTTTGTTGACAGCTGCTCTAAATAGATGTATGTTAGTCATTTCTGCCCACTGTCTGATGTTCTTCAACTTTTAAAACACCAAAATAATATTTTGTCTTATGGCTTTTACTCACGTCTGTAAAACCTAAAAACCTCTCATAGATATTACCACGTAACACGTATCGAACAACAATTAATAATCGTGAATGACATGATATGTCGGTAGTTACATCTACTTCTAGTGAAAAGCAAATGGTTTCCTGAATCTCAGATTTAATAACGTTACTCAAAATGTAACTAATTGATTCTATTAATTCATTCTGAATGAATGCACTGAATATCACTTCACTTTACTACTTACGTTCTTATATGAAATAACATTTCATCCCGCACTCGCAATGTACAGTTCGCGACCAATCACCAATCCAAATGAAACATCGGCAAATTTAAATTTGCCGTACTTGGAAATTAAGTTCATATGGAAAGAAATGTATATTTGGTTGCTAATCAACTAATATTCCGTTGATTTTTACAAGTAAAACGTCAAGGTTGGGATCGGCTTGCCGAAAAAACAAAATGTGCCTTTTTAAGAATTCATAGACGGATGTATGTCTCCGATATCGGATCATCAATTTGAAAAGTGTCTACGCAGGGATCACTTAACGCTCAGATTGGACGAATTCCTTTAAAAATTGGACGAATAAAATTTAGTCTTTATTATCTCACAGATATTTTTTATTTTCACAAAAACAAATGACATCAACTGATTACCTGCCACAATTATTTATTAAATTGAATATTAAAAAAATCTATAATATCTATAAAGTGCCGACCTGCCGACCCTGATCGGCCGCCACTCATACTAGGGAAGTTAATGTTAATTGGTCTGGTTTCCCGTTGCCTTCCACAACTTCCCTCATCCCTCATTTTTCTTTCGTGTGAGGTTTACTCCTTGGGAATGAATATGTGAGAGGATTTATTTGTTTTGGTAGGGATCTTGGGATGGGGACATGACTTCCCCAGGCACGGGTTGGGAAATAGCCATGGCTCGCATGGGCAATGTTGCATACGTGAAGTAGATCTATTTCATATCGGGATCGTACAAGAGTATCTACCCGCTACCACGAGTATTTATTTGACTGAGATAAAACTCAATTTTGAGAGTTCTGAGAGTTTCGTGTGGTAATATTATCAATAGTTGTTTTCACTAATGAGATTTGTCATAAATTCTTAAAATTTGTTTAATGTATTAAACAAATTACTAATATATACTAGCATAACTGTAACAACAGAATATGTTTCAAGTGTACTGTTAAATTTATTTTTTCTGGCATAAAAAATATATCATTTACATTCTGCAAATAATACTGCCACAGACAATCAAACGTTACTAGAAATAACGGTAACATAATACAAAGAGGCTTACCACCTAAAATATGCAGACTTTGTGTCTGGCGAATGCAGTCATTTGCGTAATGTTCATTCATTCGAATAATTCGAAAAATATTATGTATAATTAATTCAACGGATTTTTTACCTTTTTATTAATAAATTATTTATTTATTTATAACAAAGGAAGAAATATTTTACATTTAAAATTGAAAACAATATATACGTAGGCTGATTTATGTATAAATAAAGTATATAAATAAGATTACTTACAATATAATTATAATTGAGGGGGTAAACCTTAGAAGTAAAGGGATATAAGTGATATTTTTCTAAATACTGAGATAACTGCATCGCTGAACTGAAAATCTTTCATTTTATTTGGAGGTAAAGAAATCTAAGCGATAAGTCTAACAGGTGCTGTTAGACTTATGGTCCAGTAAGAAAAGAGGTACAAGTGCACTTGTACTCCTGTTCCAATGTGCCAGACTGTTAGTTGAGTTTGTTATCATTTTGGATGGGTAGTAATATTATCTATAGCTTCTCTAAAGTAATATTAATTTGTTGTTATTAGACTACAGTATTTTTAAGAAGAATTCGTTTTTTAAGCTTTAAAGCACATGGATGTATGTAACCTAAAAACTAAACGTAAGTTAAAAAAACCTCCCCTCGGGTGTGGCATGCATAGATAAAAGACAAAAGAAATCACCCCCGAACAAAATTTCTGAAACGGCAATTAAAATTATAAAAGAGCATATTAATAAATTCCCTAGGTACACAAGCCACTACACTAGAACTAAGACTCCGAATAGAGGAGGTATCTTCCTCAGAAGTGTCAATTTGAAAACAATGTACAAACTTTATTGTGATTTCTGTAAAGAGGAAAAACAGGAAGAACCTGTAAAGGAAAGCTTATACAGGAATATTTTTAATACTCAGTTCAACCTTAGTGTCAAAAAGCCAAGTACAGACCCCTGGGACAAATTTTAGATAAAAATAAAACACGGTTTGTCAGAAGAAAAAGCTTTGGCTCAGAGAGAAAAAAACTTGCGTAAGGCGAAAGTCACAAGAACAACAAAAGATGAGTGTCATAACCTAAAGGATGCTAGCAAAATTGGGATCATCTTCGACTGAAACGACCCATTTCTTTATGTGGAACCAAGGTCAGGCGTCACGTGTATGTCAAGAAATATCATGTTGTCTCCTAAAATATATAAAGGTCTCCCCCCATCTGTACTACTATGGCACCTTCGCCCTTCCAGGCGAAAACGTTGATGACCATCTGCACATCCTTTATGAGGAAATTCTTGTGTAGGTGTGTTAGCTGATGCAGTATGAAAGGTTGCTTCAGACGTCAGTCCTGGACCCTACATGTCAAGTTTAAACATAATGACGCAAATAATAGGGTAAACAAAAACCTATTAGGTTACCGCAATTTCGCCATACGCCGCCTAAAAGCTAAAGATTTAGTTCTGTCTAATGGAGTAAAACCCGCTGAATTCCAGTGCTACCCATTCGATACTGGCTTCAACTTCGACTTCTTGAATTCCAATTTCAACATATTGAGCACAACCAGGCGCTATATCGCAAACCGTGATATCCCGTCCCTTAGTTTAGGCCCAGCGTCAAAACGTTAAAAGTGAGACGTGCTCTATATTTTTAACTTAAGAGGAGCCAGTTCAATAATCCCCAACTCTTAACTAATAAAGACTAGAGGAGTTAACAATGTAGACACCACTTGGTGCTGCATCGGTTTTGCATTTAGTGACAATTGTGGAGGCCAAAACAAGAGTCTTCTGACAGTCAAATTTTGGCTCTACATGGTAAGAAACACTAATATTCAAACAGTAGATCATCGCTTGTTTATAAGTGGCCATTTTTATAATGAGTGTAATCAAAACTTTGGTTTGATACAGTTAAAAAAGAAAAGAACCAAAAATGACCTGGATGGAGCTGGTCACTTTCTACAAGTAGAAAGTTCTTTACAGAATAGAAGAAAATGACGATTTTTGGACTTTGCCACACTTCAAGAAGAGCGTGCACGGAATATAGAGTACGCAATGGTTACATTTTCAGTAGGACGATCCTTTCACCCAGTTTTACAAGAAAACAGCTGGAGGTAGCATAGAAGAGTTTAGTGAGCTATCTATGAGATCCACTCGAACTGTCCTGCCAGATCTCTTGCCATTACCGATTGACATCAGGCCTCTCATTAAGCAAGCTAAATATTTTATATCTTTAACAGTTACTCAACTATGTATGTACCTACAATTTACCATTGAGTTCTTCACAAATCTGTGACATGATGGTCAACAAGCCGGAGAACTAGCAAACTCAGACAGAAGTCGAAAATGACGATTTGGATCAACATTACGACACTAATATTGACGAATCATAAGTCAACTATGTATTAGTGTTATGATGAAGAATAAATTTGTTTAAAAACTTTATGATTTATTTACATTTTTCTCATTTATGTTGCATTTCGTAGAAGTAAAGAGGTACAAGTGCTACTTAGCAACCTAAAAATAGCTCCAAAATAAGTCAATCAAATTATGAGCTTTTGTTACAAATAACAATAATAATGCCTGCAGTTACTAAACCCTAGAAGAAAAAATATAATTAAATATATATATTATCCATTTCTTTCTTGGCCTTCCCCGTTTATTTCTCTGTGTAGGTCTCCAGTTCCAAACCTTTCGTGGTATCCTTTCTTCGTTCATCCGTCTCAGGTCTCCATACCATTTTAATTGTTTTTTGGCTATCGTATCCATTATTGTTTTCTTTACTTTCATTATCTCTCTTATGTTTTCATTTCTTATGTGGTCAAACAAAGTTAACCCGGAACATCTTCTCCAGTACATCATTTCCGTTGAGAGGAGTTTTTGTGACATATTCTTGTTAAAGACCCACACTTCTGACCCATACGTCAGCACCGGCTGAATCATAGCCTGATATATATTTTTCTTTGTTTTCTTAGTTAAAGTTTTATTCCACAGGATCGGATGTAGTGTTTTTATCATGTTTTTTCCTTTTCCTATTTTTCTTGTTATATCTTTGTCGTCTCTCCCGTCTTCGCTTAGTGTAACTCCGAGATTTCGTACTGATCAACATTTTTATTTATCCGCTTTCTGTTTCCATGTCTTGACCGATGTCTCCTATATTTCATTTATTGTGTCTTTTCGGTATTAACCTCTAATCCCCATTTTTTGAATTCGTCTATTAGTTTGTTTATCATGTTGTCATATCTTGTAGGTCCTCGGCAAGAACTACCTGGTCGTCTGCGAAGAGGATTGTGTATATAGGAGTGTCATTTACCCATATGCCCATTGGGCTGCATTTTCTCATCCAATATTTTAAAGCATTACCAAGATATATTTTAAATAGGGTTGGGGAAAGGCAAGATCCCTGTTTGACACCCTTTGTTTGGGTGAAACCCTTGGAAATTTGGTTTCCAACCTTAATATAAGCTTGGTTATCTTGATATAGCTTTTTCACGGCATTTATATATACTGCATTTATACCTGCGTTTTTTCAATGTTGTCCATAGTCTCTGCAGTGGTACGGAGTCAAACGCTTTACGGAGATCTATAAAAGTGGCATGAAGTTCTAGTCCTCTTGCTAATCTCTTTTCCGTTAGATGTTTGAGAGTAAATACATTGTCGACACAAGATCTCCCTGGTCGGAATCCACATTGTTCTTCGATCTCTATGGCTTCTTTTTCTATTCTAGCTTTCAGAACTCTTTCATACAGTTTGCCAGTGGATGACGTAATGCTGATACCACGGTAATTACTGCAGTCATTCCTGTTTCCCTTTTTGTAGATGGAGTTTATGTACGAGACTTTCCAATCTCTTGGGATACTTTCTCCTTGTAGGCACTTGTTAAACATTTTACAAAGCAATTCTAATGTTATTGAAGTAGCATGTTTGAAATAACTCGAATATAATATAATTATAATTAAATAACCATGACAATTACAGTGAAGGCTTAACTTTGAACGGCGTTTACTCTAAATTTACTTTTTGTCACTTATACCCCTTTACTTCTAGGGTTCTCAATTATAATTAGATTCGACACTAAAACAATATACTAAATTACAGAAAAAAGTTATTTTTTGTCCAAAACATTTGATAACCTATAAGGCCTAACTAACCTTTATAATATTGACATGGTTAAAGAATAATTTTCTGTGAATTTTTTTTCAGATTACACGTTTTGTGTTTTTGTAACTTTCCCTTTATAAAGAACTTAATTTAGTCTCGAAAAGAAACTAAAATTTAATGATAAAATTACATTTAAAAAATATTCAAGAGTTCCATTTATAAGAAAGACTAAATGTTAAAAAATGTTTAAAAATTTAAGTTAAACAAGGCACCACCCACTTAAAATCCTCCCTTCAAAAGCCAAGTTTATTAGGGCCGGCTGCCCTTCCTGGAAGGGTTCAAATGTTTGTGGGGGACCACCCCTCGAGCTCAAATTTCGCCTTCACTTGTCACTTGATGAACATGTTGAGCAAGGGCCGAGGGCATCGTACATATCCTATCGGACGTACCGCCCAACACTAAGTGGTGTCTACAGGTGTAGGATCTGGTAGGAAGAAAAATGTGACCGAACATAAAGCGGTCCATACACTAACATTTGTATAGAAGGTAGGATATAAATCATGTCCCAATAGTTGGTAAATATCAGCGGGTGATATTATTGTTATAATTATCGAGCAGCTCTTTTATAATATTTCTTAAGTAAAAAACACTTACAATAAAATATACATATTGGTGATTACCGGCATATGTATAGAAATTAATATGACAATAACTTGTAATGGAAACGTAATAAGTATATAGATTTATTACAAAAATGTCATTCTAAAATGTAAGATATCCGGCTTGATAAAGACAAAACAAATAAAGAGGGAAAGGATGAGGTAGTTGGTTTGATGATTTAAAAGCAAATATTTGGAAAACTATATGATGAACTTCCTATATTTTGTAGATAAAAAATAGATACACCTCTCGAAGGACCGCCGACCAATAGGTCGCAAAATTACAGATTAGTAATAGTGTAGTAATTAGTTTTTTTACAAGGTAAAATTGAAGGAAAAGGGCCCCAGGACGAAGAAGAATATCCTGGCTTGCTAACCTGAGAGCATGGTATAGAAAGACCTCAACACAGCTATTTTGTACAGCAAATTGTTATTGTTATTTTTATTTTTGTAAGCTCTTTCCATAAATAGAATATAGAAATAGAAAGCATATTTCTATTCTACTAATTAGGACTGATATAAGTACCCAAAATGTAGAAGAAGTCATTACCTAGCTATGGATAAAAATACGAGATTATTGTAGAAATCGGTTAAAATATTGGGCAAAAGCAGGGCAGAAAAAAGACGTCAGCGGTTTAATAGTGAATGCGACATGGCAACAAACAGAAAAAACGTGGCATATCAAAAAACTCTTCAAGCATGTTACACACGGATAAAAAAGAAGAGTAAAGACGCCTCAGAAGAAAGAAAAAGCGTATTATTAATCGACTTAAGAACATAGGATGTGAAAGAATATGAAAGGATAAGGAAAACATTATTTTGGATGAATAAATCGATTTTTTCTTCTTCACTTAAAAATGAAAAGAAGAAAATCATATACATATTTTGGTAAATTATTCTTTGGTTTTCAAAGTAAAAAGAACTTTTACAAAATACGGAAAATGGGATAATATATCATTAAATAAGATCATAAAACATTTTCGATTTGAAGAAAATAAATATCGTACTTAAAAGGATTATCAGAAATGGATAGGATGTAAATACAATTATTGCAACAATATTTAAAACAACAAAGACAGAGATTTATTTTATATAAGATACGATTTACACAATTAACCAATTAATAAATTAATCTCTTGTATGTTTACTGGTAGACATTATCAACGAAGAAGTAAAATATAAAATATATATAATTATTGAAGGTGATCAAAAATAAAGGGGTGTTTATTAATAATTAGCACTGGCGGCCATGGTCTACTTTAGAAGAACTGTTCCGCCGGCTCACTGTGTATCTCCAGGCCCCCACAGGGAGGCGCCCTGATCGCATTTCGGATACGCCCCGACATCTCTGCCAACCCCCAGTACCGCCTTTGAGGATTTTGCGTAACTAGGAGAGCAGAAGTACATGAAAGATATCCCGCATTCCTTTGTTGTCGCCATCGAATCAATTTTATCACTCTATGTAGAGGAGGAGGTAGGTAGTTTGGTTTAAACATTCTGTGAGTTTCATTGTAGTATTTGAAAGACGGCTTTATTTTCGCCAGTGGTCTCGGACCTAATAAACAATATATTAAAAATGGAGTGTATTAATATAAATCATTTGAATGGCTAAAATGTGCGTGAGGGAAAAAAATAAATAATACAGTCACCGGCACGAAAAACTGAGCACCTGCGTTATTAAAATAAAAACTTACAATTTTAAATAATTTCTAATAAAACTTATGTGCTTATCCAAAAAAAAATGTATAAAAAAATCTAATAAATACATAATATATAATACTTATATATACTTACAATATAAATAAATAATACTTACACTATTCTCATCATTTTAAAGTGCAAAGGTTATTCTATTGTTATTCTTTTGTTATTCTAAACAAGAGAAAAAAGAAAAATGGCCGACCCTGATAAAAGCTTTGGACGAGGATATATGGGGCGATGCGTACAAGATAACCATGAAGACGCTTAAGATGATCGCCCCATATAGACTTGACGTAGACCAGCTGATGGAATCAGCCGAACTCCTCTTCCCTACCAAGGATCCGCAAAATTTTATAAAAATATTTCCAACAATGGTAGAGGAGTTCACGGAAGAGGAAATAAAAACCGCTGGTCAAGAGATAAAGACAGGAAAGCCCCGGCCCTGACGGGCTGCTACCAGAGGCAATAAAAGTACTAGCAACGGAGAAACCAGGCTTGATCAGAAAAATATACAACGACCTACTGCAGAAGCAAGAGTTTCCCAGGGACTTAAAGGAAGCGAACTTGGATCTACTGCTAAAGCCTGGGAAACCCCCCGATTCAGCGGCCTCTTATCGGCCAATATGCCTTCTGGACTGCCTTGGTAAGTTCTATGAAAGACTTATCAAGAGGCGGCTGGAGCGCGTGTTGGAAGATGAGAGAATGCTATCAAACCAACAATACGGATTCCGAAAAGGCAGATCGACAGTCGATGCCGCAAACTGGATAAGGGACGCGGCCAAGACAAGCAAGAAAAGATGGGTGGTCCTTGTTCTGCTGGACATAAGAAATGCTTTTTAATTCAGCAAACTGGGGCCTCATAGTAGACCGAATCGTCGAATTTGGGGCTCCAGAGTATATGTCCAACATAATATAGGACTACTTATCGGAAAGATCCGTATGTATATCCAAGAATAAAATGAAAGAAATGACCGCGGGAGTACCCCAGGGGTCAGTCCTGGGACCCTTACTTTGGAACATACTATATAACGGGGTACTAGAAATACACAAGAAGAGAGGAGTGAGAGCGATAGCATACGCGGACGATCTAGCTTTACTGGTCGAAGACGATACGAATTGGGGAATAAAAGATAAGGCAAATAATGCGATAAGAACGACCGCGGCGTGGATAGAGAAGAACGACCTAAAACTAGCAGTAGAAAAGTCAGAAGCAATAATCTTGAGGGAATCACGAAAAAGAAACGATATAATCTTCGCATATCAAGACTCCGAAATAAGACCCCAAAGGACAGTCAGGTACTTAGGAATAACCTTCGATGACAGACTCTCTTTCGGACAGCATGTGCAAGAAGCATGTCGGAAGGCGGAAGAAAGGACCTCAACACTTAACAAGTTAATGCCCAACATCGGGGGACCCGGATCCCAAAAGAGGACAGTATTGCTTCAATCAACACTGTCCATAATACTTACTATACGGGGCCCCAGTGTGGCACGAGGTCCTTCGGATGAAAAAGTACAAAACATGCTTATTAGGGCTCAGAGGAAACCCCTGATCAGGGTGTGCAAGTGCGTACAGGACTGTATCAACCATTGCCTTACAGGTGGTGGCCGGTTCTGTACCGGTGCATATCTTGGCCAGGGAGAGAGCCAGAATGTACCAAAGGGGCAACGGAGCGATAGGTTCAGGGCCACAGGAAAGAGCTACAAGTCTAGAGACGTGGCAGAGGGAATGGGCAGCCGAAGTCGGGAAGGCTAACTGGACGAGATCCCTGATCCCGGACGCAGTGAGGTGGTACGGGTGTCGACATCGGCGCGTCAACTATTACTTCACACAGTTCTTGACAGGGCATGGATCGTTCAGGAAATACACCCATCGTATAGGAAAAACCGACAACGATCTATGTCCTGAGTGCGGAGTGGTGGATGACGCGCAGCATGTCGTGTTCGTATGCCCCGCATATCACGTGGGCGCACCGAGCTGCAGCTGGGCCTGGGATCCCCCTAGGCGAGCCTCGCGAGCTAATTGATAAAGCTATCGACAGCAAGCATGACTTCGACCTGATCATTGCTTTTGTCACACAGACAATAAAGCATAAAGAAGAAAAAGAGAGGCGACTGCAGACAGGATAACCGTATATTTATCTTTTAACGTGTCTTGTGTCGTAAAAGGCAGTCAGTGGGGGGAGGACCCTATACACCCAAACCACACTGACTGTCTAATTTTAATTTATCCTATTTTATTTTCACACGGTTTTACTTATTTATTTATTTATCATTAGTTTTATATATTTATTTACTTTATCGTTGTTTTATTCTTGATCTGATTTTATTTATACGTTATTGTTTGCTGAACAATTTTACTTTCAATTTCCTTTTCCTGTTAATGTTCTCTATCTTTTCTTTCTTCTTTCTTTGGCTTCTTTTCTATCTATCATTTCATCCTTCCTCCCCTTTCTCTCTTTCTATTTCTTTTTTAATTTCTTTCTCTATTACTCTAAACTATGTCATGTTTCGTCTGGAGACAGTCAGCAGGGAAGGACCTTTTACATCCGACCTACACAGACTGCCCCATCTAAATGTTAGAATGAATAGATGGATGAGTAAGTGTGTCTAGATGAAAGTAAGGAATGCCTGGAGTTGAATGAGACTAAGTATAGATAAAGGGGTGGATGAGAAAGAGTGAATAGATGAAGGTATGAACGACTGGAGTTATTCGTAACTGCCGACTGACATCTTAGGGTTGGTTCCATCATGGGTTGGGAAGCGTCCCGACCGCCCTCTTTCCCGTCCTCGGTCACTTCGCTGTGCGGGGAAGGCGTTCGTAAAGCTGACCAATCCATGGAATGGATCAAAATCACACACCGCCAGCGTCTCCAACCACTTGCATTGCTCAAGCATCGCAGGTTGTATTTTCACCAGAAGCAGTTAGACCGTTGCCGAAAGTGCTCCCTAGAAAAAGAATTGGCAAACGAAAAGTGAGGAAGTCTGCAGTTTATACAGATACGCCGGAGAAAAATGCTATCCAAGAGGAATATGAGGCAAAAAAGAAAAAACAGGTGGAGAAAAAAGTGACTGAGTTAAACGACGAATCAAATACAACTTTTAGAAAATACAAGAAAACCAAACAATGCCAGAACAATCAGCAACAGAGTAATAGCGACGAAGAGGGTGATTGCTATTGTCTAGTTTGCTTGGAAGCATATCGTAGTGGTCGCCCTGGAGAGAAATGGGTGCAGTGCACTGAGTGTCGTCATTGGTCCCATGAAGAGTGTACTCGCCAAGAAGAACTATACGTATGCTACAATTGCCTTTCAGAATAAAAAATATTTTATATTGTATGTTTTTCACTAGAATAAACACTATTTTTCTATGTCTTACTGCTGTTTCAATTCAAGTTTTTATTTAATATCTTATTAACGACATTATATAGACAAGATATAATGATATATATGGAAACACAATAGGATACGCTTTTCATAACTAATTTCGTAATTTAGAAATTTGCGATAGATGAGGAGAAATTTTTCTTTTTAATTCTCTAAATAAAATTTATTTTTAAAATAAATATCTGTCACTGTTGGTGGAATGTCGCTCTAACTTGCATTTCAATTCTTAGGTTCAGTTTCCTTTACTTCATCCACATGCCTCCTCATAGTACTAGTATCCTGATCGACAATGCTGCAAAAGTAGCAGTGTTAGCGCACAACTTGTTGTTTTTTGTATTATTAGTTCCATGACAACCAACCCAACAAGTGCAAAGGAAAGAAGGAAAGAATTTAATCGAATATTATTTGTAGCGTTTACATGACAAAACTAAAGATAAAAAATATTTTTACAATAAACACAATGTACATACAACTTTATGGAATAAAAAGTTCTATTAAAGTGTGCTTTGTCTTTTAAATGTGGACAACATCAACTACTTCCCTCTGTTTTGGTGGTTGCCTAACATTAAGCAATCTCACTGTGCATTATATTGAGGTCCAATCATTTGGCAGATAAATAACTAAATAATTAAATAATTTATGTTAAAACTATTTTAAATTATGTTCGTTGTTCTGGTATGCAGTAGTTCAAAAAGCAATATTTTGAAACATCAGAGCTTAAATAACAAAAATAATATCAAACAATAAAAAAAAATTGGGAATAATTTTATAAGAACATTAACAAAGATTCTGGACCGGAAGATCTTTTATGACAGATGACAGACATAATAACTTTAAGACGGCAATTGTGAGAGTAATATAGGCTAACTTGCAAAAACTCTTGATTTCGACCACGTGATCCAAAACTTTGCGGATATGAAAGCAAGAAAAGTTATGTTGTAACTAACAGTTCTATAGTAAATAATTAAAAACAAAGTTTAATTGTTAAAACTGTTTTAATTTTTAATTGTTAAAACTTCCTTCCTGTGTCAATAGCATGAGTGTTCACTATTACATATCCCAGTTTATGAGTTATCAAGGACAACTATTTAAAACAACCGATTGAGTTCTAATGTCGGGCTCCCAGCTCAGTACTTACAGCTATAGGTAAATCATTATAAAACCAAAAAGCGATTAAATACATAATTTACGTTGATTATACAAGGCAGAGTACATGCCTTTGCTATTGTAAATCCATGTGTTGTTTATCACTATTGATTGAAGTAAGGTGGCTTTCTCGCGGCAAATCGTTGTCCTTATAACGAAAGGTAGAGGTGAAGGGGAAGAGGTATGATTTCGGCCAATTTGCCTTCTTAGTTCGATAGCTAAATTGTATGAACAGCTTATAAAAGACCGCCTTGAGCGAGAGCTAGAAGAAAAGCATACGCTGAGCGACCGCCACTATGGTTTTAGGGCCAAAAGGTCCACCATAAATGCGGTCACAGAAATAACCTCTTTAGTCTTACAGGATACAAAGAGATGGGTGGCTCTCATCCTCCTCGACGCCGTCAAGAATGCCTTTAATACGGCATCATGGGAAAAAATAATGTCCAGGCTGAGAGAATTGGGCGTTAGTGAATACCTGGTCAACGTAATTGACAGATACTTTACTGTCAGGTCCATAAGAGAAAATATACCAGCATCAGTTTGTCGCAGGGTGTTCCTCAGGGTTCAGTACTAGGTCCCATCCTGTGAAATGTCCTGTACGACGGGGTGTTGAGGCTACAAATGCCAAGGGGATGCATTCTTGTAACTTATGTCGATAATCTCGCTCTGAGGTGTTAGTTCTCAAAGGGACCCGGGAAAAATCTTCTCTTCTCTTTATAGTGGAAGGTGTAGAGGTTGCACAGGTTAAATCAATTAAGGAGTTTGGTTGTCGGAATAATGGATAAGGAGCTTATTTCCGATATGAGACCGTAGTGGGAATGTAAGTTCAGGAAACTAGACTACTTCCTGACGCAGTTTCTGACTGGACATGGTAGTTTTGGCGGCACCTTTACAAATCGAATAAGCAAATCTGCTTCGGCAGACTGTACCTGCCAGAGATGGGCAAATGAGATGGGAGATTTCGAGAGGCGAATGGGTTTTGGGCTGGATGAAAGAAACATTGTAAACGTAATGTTGAACGGAGAGAAAGAATGGAGAGAAGTACAATGTCTGATTTCTGGGGTGATGAAGAAAAAGGAGCAGAAGGATAGAGGAGGAAATTTAGCCAGGGATCTGAAATTTAAAGTTAATTATATTTATTAGTTTATGGCCTAACGTCTAAACATTTTCTGATTTACGGTAATAGGTACGGTTATTTATAAACTTTTAGTTTTTTTATTTTAGTTGTTTATTGAGTGGCAAGACCACCTCTCTGGAACGGTGATTAAGGTTTTAGCCGGAACACAGTTAATCTGGCACTAACCTGGCATCTTTTGGCCTAGTATCCTACTCGGCCGAAGGATGCCAGGATGTCTTGTTCCGTGACGTAGATGTCCAAAAAAGATTTCCCCCACCGTTGTTTGTCAGAATTCAATGGATACCTTTTTAGGCTCTTACTAGAATCTGGCAATACGGCAATTAAAAAAAATATCTCCCCCCAACTAATATCTCTCTTCTCTGTGGCACCTATATAGGTTTCAGGTGCAATATGGTAAGTACTCCCTACAGAATTTCTGTTCTGAATAGTGCTCGTTGACCAAAAAACTTTGGAAAACGTTGGTCTAGAAGTCTAAATGATCTGCCAAAACTATGATGTGATCTGCATATCTGATATTATTTAGCTATTTATAGTTTATTAATATTCCTTAGTTGCACCTTTACATAGTTTACTTTAAGACACAATTAGAACAAATGTTGAACAATTTATCAACATAAGCAACAGTTATTCCATCCATGGTCGGATGTAAGCATCCTTAAGGTGTTTCCATTCATTTTTGTTTGTGTTTGCAGAGGTTTGTTTCTGCTTATTTCATGCTGGTTTATTGATCCCTATTCATTCAACAATTTGAATCGTGTTTTTTTCTTCTTGTGTCGTGTGTATTTCTTTTTTTTTTTGTAGTATTTAATTTAACTGGTTTATTTTGTACTTCTTTTCTTTTCTTAATTATTTTGTTGATTTCTGTTAGTTCTATGTTATTAAAGTTTTGCACAAGTAATTGTCTCTTTTTATCAAATCTTGTGTTTCCTCGCTTTTCTTGAGTTTTTAAACTTTCTCTGTTTTCTTGTGGATCTATATACAGGGTGTTTCAAAAAAAGGTAACCCTGTCTCTAGGGTAGGTGAAAAACTGAAAAATAATTGGGGTTTGCTTAGTAAAAATTTTTTGTAACACCATCCGTTTTCAAGATACAGGGCGCATTTTTTACGATTTTGCCGAAACTACTGGCAACATTGTAATGAAATTTTATACGAATATAAGGCTCATAGAGGGCGCTAGTTACACGGATCGTACTAAATATTAGTTAATATAACTTTTTTAAGAGTTGTTGGGTAACAACAATATTTAATATTTTTATTATATTTTTGTATCATATTATTATATCACTAATATGTATATTAGTTTAGATTTATAAAATTTCTTTGTACCAACTAATAATATGTAAAGCGCCGATAGCTTGCATTTAAATAACTTTCTACAAAGTTTCTAAAACCTTCATAGAATCAAAAGAAAAGGCAAAAAAGTAGTTTTGAAGTGTGTATATATATTTTTTTTATTTTTTATTTTTTTTTTTATTTTTTAATAAGAGATCTCTCCATTGTAGTGAATTGACCATAGCTCCGATGATGGCTTTGTACACACAAAAAATGTACACACTTCAAAAATACTTTTTTGCCTTTTCTTTTGACTTGTCATAAGTGTGTACAAAAAACATATCAGTCTTTTGATTCTTCATAGAATCGTAACAATGAAAGGATTACTATGTTCCAAATTATCCGTTTGACTCATTCGAAAATTTCGAAAGTTGAGACAAATACCCTTCTCAGGTAGTTTTTACCAATGAATTAAAAGTCGAAGGTATTTGAAATGTAAGCATATCCTTAAAATACGTCGAGGGGCTCAGGAGGGAGATTTCTGAATGTTTAAAAACAATTACGAGAGTATTGATGGAAGGGAGAGAGTGGAAATCAGTTCGGAATTCAAATCCATCAAGTTAGTATCTGTTCAAATTCCAGCTTTGGATGAAGGCTTTATTCGCGCAAGCCGCACCTAAGAAGCTTTAACACCGTCGTGATATTAATAAGTTTACTTAGTTCGGGTTAATATTGTATCACCGACAAGTGTGTATCGTATGCAAGTTATCGGCGTCCAAAGTAGACTTGTTTAAATAGACTTGTTTAAACGTTCTTTTCGAGTCTTTCATTTGTCCCAGTTTTCTGAATGATCCTTCAAATAAGTACATAAAGTGAAACTATTTCCCTAAGGAAAAACCTTGTTCCCCAAGGGAAAAAACCAGCGACCTATGACTGGTGCGCGAAACAAAGCCATCAGGACAAGGTGTAAGGACAAACACACCTGCATCTTCGCTCAAGAGTATAATTATTAATGAAAATTTCAAGTTAACTTAAACATCATTCAATTTTACACGAAAAAGGTACTCTTGGTAAAACTCGATACTGTGTACCGTTTTCCGAATATTTTGATTTGAAAATTCTGAAGCAATAATTGATGCTGGTAGTAATGATAAAGTTTTATTAGGTATACCTCTATTTTCTCCAAGTGTGCCATGGAAATCTGACATTTAGTGATTGTTATGAGGATAAATCAACAATAATTATAGTTTTGAAACCTTGTTATTTGTAAAATCAAATCAAAATGTAGTCAAATGTTGAATACACTTACATGTTATTAACCTTAGGCGAATGTTTGGGATGTTCTAGTGCAGTTGTGACACTTTATGCAGAAAAATTTCCTAGAAGAAATTTACCAAGTAAAAAAACATTTAAAGCCGTTAAATAACGTTTTAGAGAAACTGGGAATGTGAGACCAAATAAAATCAATTCTGGTAGACCAAGAACAACAAGAAAAATTTACTTGATCAAGATCCAACAGTTAGCGTAAGGAATCTAGCAAGACAAATAAATACTTCTTCAAGTACTTGGTCGATACTGAAAGAACAGCAATTACATCCTTATCATTACAGACAAGTCCAAGAGCTCTTGGCAGATGATCTACCGGTTAGAGTGGATTTTTGTGAAACATTGTAACAAAGGACAGCCCACAATCCAAATTTTTTAAAATTCTTTTTACGGACGAGGCCACCTTTACGCGACAAGGTATGTTTAACTTCCATAATGCACACTACTGGTGTGATGAGACTCCACGAGGCAAAAGGGTATCACATTACCAACACTCATTTAAAGTTAATGTTTGGGCAGCAACTTTAGGTAACAAATTAATAGGTTATCATATTCTACCTGGAAATTTAAATGGTGATTATGTATCTTGATTTTTTAAACAATTCCTTATTCGAGATATTAAAAGATTTAACGTTAAACAAGCTAAGATGTTTATTTTTTATGCACGATGGAGCTCCACCACACTTTGATAGAAGGTGTCGTAATTGGTTGAGTAATCATTTTTCGAATCGATGGATTGGTAGAGGTGCAGAAGCTCCGATTCATTGGCCTCCTCGGTCATGCGATTTTAACCCTTTGGACTACGTAGTTTGGTCGTATATTAAAGAAAAAGTCTGTGCTACAGAGGTAAATTCACGCCAAGAATTGGAAGAAAGAATTCAACGTCAATTTAATGAAATCATAGCTGATCCCCTACCGTTTAGAAGGTTAATGGAATCTTTAGAAAAAAGTATAGACTTGTGTATTCGCGAAAACGGAGGGCATTTTGAAAACTTACTGTAATTGAATTTTATTTTATGTTCTTAGTAATTAATTTAATTTTCTTTTTGTGAGTTTTGTTTAATTATTAACTATTTTATACCAGTATCAATTATTATTTCATAATTTTCAAATCAAAATATTCCGAAAATGGTACACAGTATCGAGTTTTACCAAGAGTACCTTTTTCGTGTATATATAAAGAGATATAAAAACAAATTCATGGATGTATCAGCTTCCAAAACATATTCGTATAAAATTTCATTACAATGTTGCCAGTAGTTTCGGCAAAATCGTAAAAAATGCGTAAATTTTTTTTCTTCAACGCATCTTGAAAGCGGATGGCGTTACAAAAATTTTTTACTAAGCAAATCCCAATTATTTTTCAGTTTTTTACCTACCCTAGAGACGGAGTTACCTTTTTTTAAACACCCTATATACATCTATCCACTGTCTATATAGTTACAGGCTCAGAAATCAAACAAGTACTTTTTATTTATTATAATCGAAATTAAACTGGAAAAACCTAATCTACTTATGTAATAAAACAGCCAAAATGTATTTTTATGATTTTTATTTCTTATTCTCATACATATCCCATACATTAATTGCATTTTGAATATATGTACTGTTCAACATTTTTGAAGCTAAAAGATATCAGAATTTTCTTGACTAGAAGCTATTTAAATACAATTATTAAATCGAACTGCACAAAAACGTTAGATGAATTTCAATTTATCAACAAAAATATAAAGTGACAATTTGCAGGATACACCCAGTAGACCGTTAGTAATATTTCACCTATAATTCGAATGTGTGCGTTTTCAATTTTTATTTCTAGAATAAAAGAAAAGAAACTTAATTTCTGGACAACATCGACTACTATACGCATGTGTATTGTTCTCATTTTCTTTTTCAGTTGGTGAAAAAACCCAATTTAGTTACAATAATTTCCAAAGAGTTTCATGAGACTGCACTCGTATTATTTTCTTACGTTTTTGGGACAAGATGTCCTCAATATTGTTAATTTCCAATGGTTTTCATTGTCAACGTTAGTGGAACCTGATATAGCACCGAAAGATGTTTTTGCAGTCATTTAGTTGATGATTGCTATCATTTAGGGCTAGACACAGCATATACGTTGTTTTAGTATATTTTTTTACAGTAGTACTCAAAAATTTTCATCGTATTCTTTAGTCTTCATTATATATAGATATATAATATCTTATATCGGAAAAAGGAGTACGACCGTCAAATTCCAATATATAAAAGGATCACTCAACAGAGTGGTGGGCTTATATATATCTTATGATGGGCAATATCTTATATATAGAATATTCATTTCATTTCGTCATTGAGATTTCAATAAACAATCAACATGAGGAAAATCGTGTCCTATAAATCTATTAAGCAATCAAAACCCATTATGTTCTTTTAACTGGTGAAGAATGAACCAAAAATCTCTTGTGGCATACTTTGGATAACAATATTCTCTGAACTCAGCCATCCCCATGCATTCTCTTTTGCAACCTTCGTTATCTCGCAGGTTATTCATTAATTATGAAAACAATACCATGTGATAAATTGTTGATGCATGCATCTACTGGAGCAGCGAATAAAAAACTCAATATTAACGATCTACTGGAAGTACTTCGTTCCAATTCAGTCGGGAACTGTAAATTTCTTTTCATTCCTGATGGATCCGAAACAAATATCAAAAACCTTGCAAAGGCAATACTTTTATAGCACCAATCTTACATATATAGTTAACAACAGTTTACTATGTTCTTTTTTAGTGTACTTTTAGTACGAAAGCTCAATTTATTTAATTAACATTCCTTCTTTTTTGAGTCCAGGTTATACTATCAAAATGTGGCCCCTTATATGCTGATGTTCGATTTATGGACTCAAAACGGACATATATTTACCTATCGAGATAACTAAAGATATAAGCTGAACTCAAAAACACGTTCCTAATAATAAATTAAAAATAAATATATGTAAATATAAATAAATCACCACACCAAATGCTTGTCAAGTCTTAAACTTATCATAAAGCCATATTTTCAGGAATATGCCGTGAATAGATGATCAATTTTGACAATGTTTATTTCTAAAAAGCATTAATTTTAGGTAAAAAACGGAATATTCCTGTAAATCTTGAGATGGCCCATATTTTAGGCCCTTACAAATTAAGGAAACTAACAAATGCTTTATAAAGTGGAAAAATTAAATACTTACTACAGAATTTTCATAACTAAAATAGTACCTACAAGGTGTACAGTTCGCTTGTAATTTTACACACACCACACAATTTGCTGATACTTAATTTAAATTCATTATTAATAATTCATTATTGTTTATTATAAACAAACAATATTTTTGAAAATTTTTACTGCACTTGCGGAGTACTACAAGGATGTATTTTTTCACCATTATTATTTAATACATCTTCTTCTTTATGTGCATAACCGTTACGAATTTAAACGACAATCTTTATCTTATCTACAGCATCGCGGAAAAGCTGCACAGATGTTGTATTGAACCAATTTCGGAGTTCTTTAACCAAGATGTTCTTCTTCTTCCTGGACTTCGATTTCCAAATATTTTTCCTTG
This sequence comes from Diabrotica balteata, assembly GCA_918026665.1. Lineage (NCBI taxonomy): Eukaryota > Metazoa > Arthropoda > Insecta > Coleoptera > Chrysomelidae > Diabrotica > Diabrotica balteata. The sequence goes on along the minus strand of OU898281.1, from coordinate 149,497,546 downwards.
CAGGATGGCTTGAAGAAGAGCATATCTGAAGAATTGTAACTTTCGAGATTTCATGCCACATCTCAAATGTTTCTAGTTTTTTGCACCGATCTTCGTTCAAGGTCCACGATTTAACACCATAATAAAGGACAGAGAAGACGTAGCATCGCGGCATTCTTACTTTTGTATCAAGAGAGGGGTTGTGCCTCTTGAAAAAGGCCCCATACGTGATTTTGTTCATAAGAACTTGTAGGTCTTCTAAGTTGTCCGCAAATACTATGATTTCACCTGCATATATGATGTTGTTTAGCCAGTAACGGTGAAGGTTATTTCTTGTATGTTACTTATCTATGTAAACCGCTCAGGCATGATCATCTCTATCTGCTTTGACAATAAAGCTAGGGTCTTTGTAGTGCCTAAAGTCAGCTCTTAGCTGTTTCTTGAGTACAAGAGGGCAGTTGCTGATGTTGCGCTGTCCAATAGGTTTAACTTGGTGTGGGTATCGAGACACATAAGCGTGGAAGGAAATGAACCTGCTGACACCCTAGCAAGACAGGGCTCATCTACTCTGCTGGTGGGACCCAAACCTGTGATCGGAGTACCTTTTAGTACTGGTCGAGGTAATCCCAAAGAACTTCGTTTACGGAGATTCTAGGACTCCTGGGCCAGTTGTGGAGGTATGAAATAGGCTGGGCTCCATATAGTGGGGTCACTCACAAGTCTATGATGCTCTCTGGTGTTCAGTATGCTTACCGGCCACTGTAGACTCAGGCGGTATCTTCATCTACGACAGGATGGCTCACGGTGCCGTTTTTGTAATGAGGAAGAGGAAATTTTCTCATATGTGCTCTGAAAGTGCCCGGTACTAACCTATCAGAGGTGGCAAACACTGGGTTCAGCCTTTAATAAACCGAGTCAATTGAGGGAGTTGACCTCAAGAGACCTGTGGTTTTCTAAAGGATAATAGGACCTGGTAAGGATACTAAAGGATTAGATGTTCAAAACGGTAGAAAAGGATCAGATTTGGAGCCCTTTCCGTTATAGGAGGTCTAAGTGTCTGATGAACTCATAAATAGACCCTGCCTCCATTTACAATAAACTTAAACATAACTTCTCCTTCTGATGGGAGGAGTTTATTGCCCATGTGACCTTCCCACTTGAAGGACAAGTACAGGGAAGATCTCATACGGTCGATAAATCCAGTCCATTGGAAAGAGATGTAGGAATTACTTTGCGTCAGGTATCTCTGTCGCAAGTACGGGCTTGCATTGCAACACAGTCTATTGGTATATGTATGTCTATGAATTATGACAACCATGTCGTCAAATGCGAAATGGTCAAGTATATCTTGACCATTTCATATACAAGCAGGAGGACCATATACAACAAATCTGTTTTTATTTATCAAATGATGATCAAATTTTGATGTTGTAGATCAATTCTTGCTCTTCTTGCTTGGTTTCTAGCACACGCTCGTTGGATATGTGTACTGTCCACAAATTTTTGAGCATGCGACAATAACACCACAACTTTAACGCTTTTGACTAAAATTTGTTTTTAGTCAGTTTTTGTCTTTTATTGTCCATTTTTCATATCCATAAAACAAAGTGGATCAGACGTAGGACTTTAGTATTTTTAGACACGTGTTCAACGAGAGACTTCTATTGAATGATACATACCGCCAGTTAATGGAGCTTTTGCGTGCCAGTTTTATTCTGATCGAAATTTAACGTCACTCTCAACCTAGCAGTCAATCCAGGTGACAAGAAATTTGAAGTGTTTCGCCTTCTCCAGGGCTTAGTTATTTGATTAATTGATTTAGGGTCCATTTCATTGTTTTCACTGTTTACCGCGTTTTCTAGATCCTCTGCCATTATGGCTGTGTCATCTGCTTACCTGATGTTATTAATAATTTCACCACCAATTGTAATACCTTTGCTACGATTGTTAATAGCTATTTCAGACACTGATTCAGAGTAGGCATTAAACAACATCGGTGACATAACACATCCTCGTCTGACACCACGTTTAATAGGATCTTAGCTGAAACCTCCTGATTAACATTAATGTAAGAGGTCTAATTACAATAAATATTTTCGAGAAATCTGATGGCACACGTCTCCAAACCAACTAAGTATGTGTACTCCATCAAAGGCTTGACCGAAATCTATAAAATATACGATAAAACATACTAATATCCATGCCTGCCCTTATTTTTTTCTCTTGCCTTTAATCCTAGATCCATCGGAACTCGTGGTGCAAAAAACATATAGTTAGAAATTTTGGGTTTGAAAGATAATGTATTTAAATCAAGTCCGTTTCTTTTATGTTTTTTTATTTCAAATTGATTTGAATGTTTCATTAAAAGCAAAGCGGAACTGTACACCCTGTATGAGAAATTTACTATCCTACATAATACAGAGTTTTGCGAAGTCTTTGGCGTAGAATAAAAAGCGTGTGTGGTACAAAAATGCAAAATGAGTATATAAAACAATAAAACGGCCTAAGTACCCTTCGAAGATCCTAACATTTTTTAAATGCTAACAGAAACTATATCACATATGATATAAACGGTTATTTTAACACATAAAGCAATACAGAAATAATTATATAGGTCTTTAGCATTAACGAAAAGCAAATTACTGAACGATAATCACTTTCAAAATCTTTCCATTTTCGAAGTAAAATATCGAATTTCTATACCTGAGAATCTTTTATGGGGCGGCAAATATTATCCCGACTTCTTTATTCTATTTGAGTTTATTCAGACACTTTTAATTTACATAAACAAACAGTTTAATAAATAAGAAGAAAAAAAAATGCGACTGAAAATCAGGAACTTTTAGTTACAACAAACGCAGACACGTAGTTCCATTGTAATCGAGGAAATGAAGCAATGAACCTTCGAAAATTGGCGCAGTAAGACGGATGAGGTGCAGTTTGGTGCATTCGATTCGTGAGTAAATCAGGAAATTTTGTGAACAAATACAATTATAAAAAAATGAAAAATTGCACTTGTGCATAAGATAATTGCATTTAGAAAATAAATTTTCCATAGCTGCAAGTTTAAAATGTTTTTACTCGTCAAATATTGAATAAAATGTCGCTGAACACGAATATTATCAATCACTTGTCTATTCTGTGGACTCAAGCACAGGTCAACTGCATGCCCCTCGATATCTCTCCCCAAATGCCCGAATTGTAACGGTCCCCATCCCGCCTTCTCACCTAGGTGTCCACACCGCAACACACAATCCAAAAGTTACAAACAAACCTCACCCGCATACACATCAAAACAAATCCCTTCATATGACCTTTCCTCCGATATGAAATCCTTAATAAACTTCATATCTATGATCCTTGTTAACGTCTTCACTGAAAAGAGAAGTGACACCATCCGATACCTCAAACAGATGTCCAACATATATATGCCATAACCACCTTCTGCTTCAATAACATAAAAAAAACCTTCACCTAACTCACAACACTACACCTACATGCACACCGAAATACATACCAAAACCCACACAAATCATTCCACAATCATAAACACCTAATCACAACACTAAATTATCAACAGTGAGCATCACACATACTCCTTAAGAGTCAAATTAAATATCACAAGGACAGGGGGAGATTGGTTTAATGTGGTTTTCCAATCTCATGGCCACAGCTATCCTCCACGCGTTTTCCAAACAATCAAAAAGACCAACAATCTGAAAGGAACCGTTTTTCCATGGAACTTGTACTTAGTAGCGGGTCTACACGGCTCCAGCAAGGCGGAAATAACTCTTCTTACACTCCTGCTTTACAGTGGTTATGCAGAACGGCAGCTGGAATCCACACCAAACTCAAAAATACCATCCTTGAAGAAGAGAAAGCTTAAACAAGGTAAAAACGCTAGGCGGAACGATCCAGGTTAAAAAAAAATTTGTTTACTGTAATTTAAATTTTCATATTGACCTCCTTTTTAATAGTAAAGTTAGTAGCATTGCTGTTTAAAAAGTTTGTAGAACTGATGCTTTAAGTTATGTCAAGTAAGGAGTTATTGGAAAACCCCAAGAAACGATTTTTGAATAATTTTGTATGAAATCTGCATATAACTCCCAAATACAGGGTATGTACCGTCTATCCTGGGTACCAGGTACATCGGAGAATTTCACGGACATGATATTCGTGTTTAGCGACTTCGAAAACCCTCAAGAATCAAGTTTCGAATGATTTTATATGGAATCTACAGAAAACTCTCGGAGACGAGGTAGTTACCATCCGCCCTGGGCACCAGGAACATTGGAAACTTTCGTCGATATGATATTTGTGTTCAGCGACCACCAAAACCACCCTGAAATGAAATCTTTTATTTCTTCATGATTGCATTAGTTCATAAAATTTCCTGACGCGCTCACAAATCGAATGCACCAAACTGCATCTTAATCCCTCTTACTGCGCCAATTTACGAAAGTTGAGCTGATTTTTGTACTTCATTGCCTTGGCTATTACTGAAGATATAAATTGCCCTATCCAGAGTATCTTTTTTTAAAGCAGAATAAAATTTGCTGGTAGTTTTTAGATCACTGTTTTAGGCAGATGTTTTTAAAATAATTTGCTTAGCAATAGGAAGACAACAAATGGATATAAAACCGCCTTAGTGGTACTTGATATAACCATAGAGTTGGATATGGAAGTTTATTTAAAAAATGTTTAAAACATTAATAGTGCTTGTGCTGTGTATTAAAAGATTCTGAACGTACCAACAATCTTAACCTTATCATATCAGTCTAACGATCACAATTGTACTAAACACTTTCATGTTTCTAAAAGTACTAAGTAGCTAAATCTCTCGTAAAAAATCTTTTTTTTTCACTATTTCCGTTTTTATGAAAAAGTTTCTCAAATATGGAAATTCTGATGTCTTTGCGACGTTGTATGATGCTGTGAATGGATAATAAGAATAGTGATGAGCACTGTTAAAACTAGATTGTCTATATATAGTACAGTTAATGCTAAACTAAATAATTATTTCATAAAATCTAGCCGAGGTGTTTATAACAGCTATGTAAATTTTAAATTCTATACTAGTATTTCTTCACATACTTATAATTTGACGATTTTTGAAAAAACGTCAATTTGAGTTTATTCTTAAACTTTGAAATCATCAACATTATTCTTCTTTGGGGAAGAATAAGTTTGAATAAATATATAAACAGAACAACATTCATAAGGGTTCTAGAAATCTTGAAAAAACTCCTATTATCTTTACTGCTATGCTATGATTTTTCTTGTGAAGAAGACTGCTGAAAGAGGTACTTTGCAGGAAGAACCAGATTGTACCTTTGGCTCTGTTTTTTTTCGTAGTTTTGAGTTTTATACGAAGGAATTGGTATCTTTCTCTTGATTATTGCTAGAGAAATGATATCTGGCGAAGGTCGGATGAATTAAAATTCTAATCTATAAGCACTACATGATGTTTCATGATCTTGGAGGTTAATGGTGCAGCGGGATGCAGAAGGAGATAAATCTATTTTGAACTTTGTCAAAAGTTCTTCATTCTCTGCCACCCAATAGCCCAAAATGTCCGTGTCGTATGTGGGGATGATAGTGACTTCTGAAAATAAAGTACACAATTTTAGAATCACTTATTATTATTAAAAATAATGTAAAATATGTATTCAAAAACGAAAAGAATTTTATCTTTGTCGAATCCATAACAGAGACATACTGTAAAGTTAATACTTCCTGTTGAGAATGTAATACATTTATATTGTATACACAGATATATTGGTGTAAGAGTAAGCGGAACGCACCCATAGTGTCATGGGTTGACATGACAGACAATAATAGTAATGTCAATGAGTATCATGTAGTTGTAGGTAGTAGTAAGAAGTATGGTGGCTTAAGTTAGGTTAGTTAATTAGTATGTATGTTATAGGAAATAAAGCCTTTTATAATAGTAGTAAAGTACGACTATTTATTTTCCAAATCCACACCTTAACATGGTAGCAGAGGTCCGTGGTTGGAAAGTCGTACCTTTTACAACAGAAAAAGTTTGGTGCAGTTTGAAAAAAAAGTGTGACACATGATGGCAGGTAGTAGTGATTTTAGAATACCTATATTCGATGGGGAGAATTATAAAATGTGGAAAAAACGTCTTATGCTATTTTTGAAAATGAAGAAGTGTGATGTTGTGGTAACCAGACCGAAAAATGAAAATGATGATACAAATTGGGATGACGATGATGTAAAAGCAATGAATTATATATGCGGTGCAATATCGGATCGACAGATGGAGTACATCGACGAAAAAACTACGGCGTATGAGATGATAAAGAAATTTGATAATTTATATTTGAAAGAATCAACGGCATTGCAGATAGTATGTAGAAATAACTTGGAAAGATTAAAATTGAACAACTATGGAGACTGTGCAACATTTTTTAGTGACTTCGAAAAAGCTATAAACGAGTTAAAAAGCGCGGGTGCTAGTGTGTCTGAAAAGGAAAAATTGAACTATATGTTAAACACGTTGCCAGAGTCGTACAGTTATATTGGTGATTTAATAGATACATTAAAAGAAGATGATCAAACTGCAGACTACGTAAAAACTAAGGTTATGATGTCCGAATTAAAAAATCAAAACAATGATTTTGGAAGAAAATCCAGTACATTTGTGGTAAATAAAGGTCGACAGGATCGATCATGCTTCCAGTGTGGCGAAGTTGGTCATTTCAAGCGAGATTGCAAAAATGGCGCCAATCAAGCGTCGGGTAATGGCGGACAAACGACAAGCAGTAGAGGCTGGTGGAGAGAAACGCGAGGTCGACAAGAAGCCGGAAGAGGAAGCTACGTCAGAGGACGTGGCCACTCACGTGGACAGCGCGGAACGCATGGAACAAGTGCACAGCGGTTCAACCGACAAGGACAGAAGAACGAAGAGCGAAACAGTGCTTCTTGGCTTACAACAGTAGCTCTTGGTAAGGATATGTCAGTTATTGCACAAAATACTGAAATAGGTAATGTAAATAATTGTATTGAAATAAAATGGCTTTTAGATAGTGGTTGTACAGACCACATTATTAATGATGAAAAATTATTTGATAAATGTAAATTACTTAAAGATCCCATTAATGTTTATTTAGGAGATAATAGGGTTGTAAAAGCTACTAAAATTGGAAATGTTTTAAGTTACTTTGATGCTTTTGGTAAAAAGAGTTTAGTAGATATGCAAAATGTTTTCTATGTTAAAGATATGAAATCAAATTTGATAAGTTATAGCAAAATAACAGAAAATAATAAGATTATTTCTCTAGGTAATATTTCAAAAGTTTTTGATAAACTTGGTAATATAACAGCAGTTGCTTTAAAAAATAATGGCTTATATATTATGAAAAGTAAATTAAAATCAGTTGAATTGCATGTAAATGTTGCAAATAAAGATATGAATAATATGAATCAAAAGGAAAAATGGCATCGTTTATTAGGTCATGTAAATTTTAAATATTTGAATATTTTATCTAAAGATCAGCTGTTGAATGGAATTCCTAATGAGTTTGAATCTGAATTTATGAAATGTAAGATTTGTATTGAAAGTAAAATGCATAATATTCCGTTTGTAAACAGTAGAAAAAAAGCTAAAGATATTTTAGAGATTGTACATACTGATGTTTGTGGGCCTTTTCGAACTACTGGGTTTAAAGGTGAAAATTATTTTGTTTCTTTCATTGATGATTATAGTAAGATTTCTAAAGTATATGCTATAAAATCAAAAGCAGAAGTATGTGATTGTTTGAATGAATATACGAATGAAAGTGAAAATTTGACTGGAAAGAAAATAAAGATTTTAAGATGTGATAATGGGAAAGAATATTTGAACAGTAAAGTCTACAGATTTGCAAAAGAAAGGGGTATAGTAATTGATAATTGTCCTACATATGTACATGAATTGAATGGGACTGCAGAACGGTTTAATCGAACTATAATGGATATGTCAAGATGTTTGTTGGCTGAAGCAGATATTCATAAAAAATATTGGCCTGAAATAGTTTGTGCTGCGGTTTATTTGAAAAATCGTACTTTATCTGATACAATTGAAAAGAAAACTCCATATGAAATATTTTTTGGACAGAAACCTGATGTTTCTAATTTGCGTTTGTATGGAAGTAAAGTTTTTGTACGAAGACCAGAACAGAAGAGAATCTCTAAATGGGATAAGAAAGCTGATATGGGAATTTTAATTGGTTATAGTAATGTTGGTTATCGTGTATTATTAAATGGCAGAGTCATTGTTGCTAGACACGTGGATATTGTTGAAGAAAACGTTAAGTGTATAGGTTTAGACTTTAACGAATCAGATAATGATAATAATGAAGAGTGTTACCCTGATAAAATTGATGAAAGCTCTGAAAATGACTCAATAGATGAAACTTTTGAAAGTACAAATGAAAGTATGGATGATAGTGTGAATAAAAATGAACCTGAGTTACCTAGATCTCACAGAGCCAAAAATCCTCCAAAGAAATTTGATGACTACTATGTATATAATAGTAGTATTTTTGTAAATATGTGTAGAACTGATATACCACATACATTTGAGGAGGCGATAAATTCTAATGAAAGTAAGTATTGGAAAACAGCTATGGACAAAGAAATTGATAGTTTAAATGAAAGTAAAACTTGGAAATTGGTTAAAAATGATACAAACAAAAATATTCTGGATGTTAAATGGGTTTATACTAAAAAGTCTGATAATACTTATAAAGCTAGATTGGTTGTACGAGGTTTTCAACAAACTGATGAAATTGATGATATTTATTCACCTGTGGCTAAAATGCAAACATTAAAGATTTTATTGTCATATTGTTGTCAAATGGGCCTAGTAATTGAACAAATGGATGTTGAAACAGCCTTTTTAAATGGTAAAGTAATTTCTGAAGTTTATATTAAACAACCTAAGGGTTATGAAGATGGAACAAGTAAAGTTTGTAAATTAGTTAAAGCTTTATATGGTTTAAAAGAAAGTCCAAGGGCATGGTATGAGTGCCTAGATACATTTTTGATAAATTTAGGTTTTGAAAGAAGTAATATTGATCCTTGTTTGTACGTTTATAAAATTGGAAATGATATTATTTACTTATTAATTTATGTCGATGATTTATTGATTTGTGGTAGAAATTTAAATGAAATTAAAAGGATTAAAATTTTATTATCAGAAAAATTTAAAATGAAAGATATTGGTGAAATTAAAGAATATCTTGGTATTACTGTTGATTATGATTCTAGTAAACATGAAATGAGATTGGATCAAAATAAATATATTGAATTATTAAGGAAAAAATATAATTTAGAAAAAGGTAAACTGTATAATACACCTATGGAAGTAAATTTAAAAATTGATAAATCTGATCATTGTGAAAGAAATATTAAATATAAAAATTTAATTGGTGCACTATTATACATAAGTTCGGCAACAAGGCCTGATATAAGTTTCAGCGTAAATTATCTGAGTAGATTTCAAAATTGCTATAATGAAACGCACTTTAAATATGCTGTACGAATTTTGAAATATTTATGCTTAACTAAAGATTTAAAATTGTTTTATAACAGAAATGAAAAAGTAAGTATTATTGATTGTTATGTGGATGCCGATTGGGCAGGTGATCATTTAGATAGAAAGTCTACAACTGGTTTTGTAATAAGATTGTTTGGTAATGTAATTTATTGGAAATCTAGAAAACAAAAAAGCGTTACAAAAGCTTCAACTTTTGCAGAGTATGTAGCATTGTCAGAAGCAGTAAGTGAATTGATATTTGTAAAAGAATTGTTGAAAATATTTGATATTGAAATAATAAAGCCAATTGATGTTTATGAAGATAACACTGGTACAATTAGTATAGCTAATTATGGCAATTTTACAAAAAATTCTAAGCATGTTGAAATTCATTATCATTATGTAAATGATTATGTTAAAGCAAATGTTATAAATGTGGTTAAAGTAGATTCTGATGATAATATTGCAGATATTTTTACGAAGTCCTTGGGCCAAGATAAATTTGAAAAATTTCGAAGTATGTTAAATTTGAATTAATGTAAATACAATGTAAATGTAAGGAGGCGTGTTGAGAATGTAATACATTTATATTGTATACACAGATATATTGGTGTAAGAGTAAGCGGAACGCACCCATAGTGTCATGGGTTGACATGACAGACAATAATAGTAATGTCAATGAGTATCATGTAGTTGTAGGTAGTAGTAAGAAGTATGGTGGCTTAAGTTAGGTTAGTTAATTAGTATGTATGTTATAGGAAATAAAGCCTTTTATAATAGTAGTAAAGTACGACTATTTATTTTCCAAATCCACACCTTAACACTTCCATTCATCTTTTTATGGTGTTATGTGGCCGTGATATCGAGTTACCAATATTTACTTGATAACACTACTTTAACCGATAAGTTTTTATTAAAAATACTATTAGAATAAGCCAGGTGTTTACTCGTTGGCTTCTCAAATAGGAATTTAAACTTTAAAGGCGGGTTGATACGATCCAAGAATGCTTGGATTCCAACTTGGACCAAGTGGACTTGTACAAGTGTACTTGCACCAAGTAGGTTGCCACGGGCAAATGACTTGGATACCAAATAACCATTGTAAAGGTAGCAAAAGTGATAGTGGTAGGTGTTTTAGGGGTTGCTAATATGTTTGTTCATACATGAATTAAAATCCAGAAAAAAAGGAATAAAAAGAAAAAATGCCGCACTTCTAGCATCCTTATTTTTATATTCCTTTATCACTCTCCCTTTCAGGCCATTTTTTTGTGTTTTCTTCTTGTTTTTGAGTTTTCGACACCGGCGCCACTTTAATTTTACAATACCATACTACTTGGATCCAAGGAAGTTGGCCATCGTCGTACTTAACTTAGACAGAACCTGTTGATACAAGTGTACTTGGATGAAAGGGTGACACAATCAAAGTAGCTTCCAAGCATTGCGCGCGCAACATCCAAGCAAACTTTAACCAAGTTTACTTGGATCGTGTCAACCCGCGTTTATTAGACGCAGCTTGCCTAGGAGACCAGTCAATTCTAAAGCCAATCGGAAGCTTTCGAATTTCTTCGGCTCTATACTTTACTATGATAGGTACCTAGGTAACTGTAGAGAACGAACACTGGATGACCTACAGAACGGTGCAACTTCTCGAAGAGCGTAGGAAAATCAAATCTCTCATATATCAAAACGACAGCAACAAAAACGAATTAGCAAGGTTAAATAGAGAAATTAAAAGAGCATGTAGGGATGATAAAAATAAACATATAAATAAAGAATGCGAAGAACTAAAGAAACATGCAGACCGGTATGCATCCCATGAGCTATATAACAAAGTCCGATATCTAATTAGGGAATTTAAACCAATCAGACAAACAATAATGCATCAAAACCAACATATTTTAAATGACGAGAAAAGGATTGCCGAGGTATGGAGAAAATATTGTCAAAGTCTATATGCAAATGATCCCCAGAATGTAAATCATGACGAGTTCATTGCAGAGAGAGGACCAAACATTTTAAAGTTAAAGGTAGAAAAAGCAATCAAAAAGTTAAAAAATAGAAAATCTCCTGGCGCAGACCAGATCACCGCAGAAATTTTAAAAGAGACTGGAAATGTTGGAGTAAATGTTATGCATATCATCTGCAAAAAGATTTGGAAACCGGAGAGTGGCCCAACGACTTGACAACATTTACTTTCATCCTTATATTCAAAAAAGGAACTCTGCTAGATTGCAGCGACTACAGAACGGTAACGCTAATATCCCGTGCAAGAAAGGTTCTACTTTATGTAATACATGAAAGACTAAAAGCTTTTCTATTGCCTCAGATATCAGAAGAAGAAGCGGGATTTGTCCCAGGAAAAGGCACAAGAGAACACATCCTTAATTTCAGACAGCTAATCGAAAAAACTCGTGAATTCAATACTCATATGTTTATGTGCTTTGCGGATTACACAAAAGCTTTCCAGCAGCAGCTATGGTCCATTCTAGCGGAAAGGGGAACATTCCACCACTTAATTCAACTAATTAGAAGTGTATATAAAAATAATAAGTGCACAGTAAAAATAAACAACACCCATTTCGATCATTTCAGAATAAAGGCAGGTGTCAGGCAGGGTTGCATAATCTCGCCAACTCTATTTAATATTTACAGTGAACACATTATCTGTGGATGGAAGACATAATGAGATGTCTGGAGGAGAAAAGCAAAACATATGGACTAAAGCTAAATAGGAGTAAGACAAAGATCATGATAGTAGACAGAGCTCTAGAAGAATCTTCAAAACATTAAAATAATTATGGGCTTTGAATAGTTTCATATACCTGGGGTCCCTAATAACAAATCACGGAGATTAGGACTGAGGAGGAGGATTTAGGTACATTCAGTGTTAAACCATTAATGAGATAAGTAAGATTTTTATTAGGGGGCAAGAATGAGAAAAAAACGAGATCTATAAAAAATACATTAAATTTTTGCACCCAAATTAAGAAATATATTAAAAAAACTTTTCAAAAAAAAACTTTCCAAATTCTAACAAAAAAAAAGACAAACCTTTTTTTACTATAAAAAGTAAATAATTTTCTTTTTTTTTACTTGAAAAAGATCAAACAACACTTTCGGCACTATCTGCCATTTTGTAAGTCGCTTATGTCATCATCTTTGGCTCGACAATCCTCTGTGGATTTTGGCCTGCTCTAAGATTCGTCGCCATTCTGTTCGGTTTTTGGCAACATGTTGCCATCTTCTGATTTTTAATATTCGTAAGTCGGTTTCTACTCCATCTAACCACCTAATTCGCGGTCGGCCTTTGCTTCTTTTTCCTACAGGTGTTCCTGTGGTTAGCTTTTTAGCAATGGTATTTTCTAGCATTCGTATTATGTGTCCAGTCCATCTAAGTCGCTGTGATTTAATGAACGTTATGACATCTGGCTCATCAAAGAGCTGATACAATTCAAAATTATATCTTCTGCGCCACTGCCCTTAGTCGTTTACAGCTCCAAATATTTTGCGGAGTATTTAACGTTCAAATATTCCCAAGAGTCTTTCATCTTTCTGCGTTAGAGTCCATGTTTCTGCTCCATATGTGAGGACCGGCCTCAGCAATGTTTTGTATATAATAATTTTAGTTCTTCTTTTGAATGTTTCTTGAGTGGAAGTGCTTTTGGAGTCCATAGTATGCCCTATTTGCAAGATTTATTCGTCTTTTGATTTCTTCGCTTGTTTTATTGGTAGCAGTCAATAGCGACCCAAGGTATGTGAAGTTGTCAACACGTCCAAAGGTATGACTTCCAAAGACTGTTTCTCGTTCCTCATTTGCTATCGGATCCTTTGTAACCAACATGTACTTGGTTTTGTCTTCGTTGATGACTAGACCGACCTGTTTCGCCGCTGTTTCCAATTCTAGGAGATATTGCTCAACATCTCGCTTGCTACGCCCTACTATGTCAATGTCATCAGCATATGATAAGACTTGTATCGATCTATTGTAAATAGTACCGCCATCCCTAGTTCGTGTATCTCGGACTGCCTTTTCTAAGGCAATGTTAAATAGGAGGCAAGCCAGAGCATCTCCTTGTCTGAGTCCATCCTTTATCTCAAAGGATCTAGAACTCTCTCCCTGTATTCTAACAGTGGCTTCTAAGTTAGACATTGTCATTCTCGTTAGTCGGATAAGTTTCTCTGGTATACCAAACTCATGCATTGATTGGTATAGCACTGTTCTCTTGACACTGTCGTATGCGGCCTTGAAGTCGACGAATAGTTGATGGGTTTCAATATTGAATTCTAACGTTTTCTCAAGAATCTGTCTTATTGAATGAATCTGGTCAATTGTTGATTTTTCTGGAGTGAATCCAGCTTGATATTTACCAACTATGCCCACTGTGTAAACTTGCAACCTTTCGTAGAGAATATTTGCTAGTCTTTTGTAAGCAGTTGTTAACAGGGTTATACCTCTATAGTTGTCACACTGGAGCTGGTCACCTTTTTTATGTAACGGGCATATCACGCCTTGAGACCATTCACAACGCATGGTCTCATTATGCCAAACAAGAAGTAAAAGCTTATGTAGTGTCTGTAGTAGGGCATCGCCACCATTCTTGTAGAGATCACTGCAAATTTTATAACCTCCTGGTGATTTATTATTTTTAAGCTTTTTAATGGCTTGGGCAACGTTTTCGATGGTAGGTGGTCTCTCGTTTGGGTTGAAAGGATTCCAATCATTTCGATTTACTAGAGTGTTATCTGCTTCTTCGATATGATGGCCATTAAATTTTGCATCGAAAAATTCAACCTATCTGTTTAGGATTGAGGCCGTATCATTTAGGATGTTTTCTTTTACATCCTTACAGCTCCTTATTCTTGGCTTAAACTCTGTGCGTATTTTGTTTAGATTTCTGTAGAACTATCGAGTTTTATTTTGATTTCTTAGCCATTCTGTGCTTTCCAACTGCTTTTGCTCAAATTGTCTTTTTTTTTCTTCTATGCAATCGTTTTTCTTCTCTTCTTAGTGTCCGGTATTCTTCCTTTTCCATCCGTCCTGTTTTCCCCAATATTTTTGTTGCTTTCTCAGTTATTATGTTTTTACATTTTGTCCACAGTTCCTCTACATTTTCCCCCACCTCCAGGCTCTCCATTTCCTCGTCCATTTGTCTCCTATACTCTCTCGCAACGGTTTCAATGCGCAAATTATCAACATTAATTCTGTTTTGTTTCGTGTGTTTATCTTTCTTGAGGTTTGATATTCTTCCTCTGATTTTTGCCATTACAAGAAAGTGGTCACTGTCAATGTTTGGGCCTCGGTAGCTTCTGACGTCTATGAGATCGGAAGAGTGCCTTGCATCTATCAGGATGTGATATATCTGGTTAATGGTTTCGTTATTAGGGGATTTCCATGTTCCTTTGTGTATCATTTTATGGGGAAATCTTGTTCCTCCTACTATCATGTTTTTATTACTTGCAAAGTTTATTAGTCTCAACCCGTTATCACTTGACTCTTCATGTAAGTTCTCACGTCCTATAGTTGGCTGGAAAAATTGCTCTGTGCCAATTTTTGCATTAGGGTCCCCAGCAATGATTTTCACGTCATGACGTGGACATCGATCATATTCTTTGTCTAAGGTGTCATAGAATTCATATTTTTCATTATCCTCCTTTTTTTCCGTAGGTGCGTGTACACTAAGTAAGCTATAATTAAAGAATTTTCCTTTAAGACGTAGATAACATATTCTGTTGTTTATGGGTTTAAAGTTAAGGACTAATTGCTTTGCTTTTTTACTGACTTAGTCGCTTATGTACTGGTTTTAATAATAAAATTTATCACAATTTAACTTGGCTTCTAAAAGTAACCGTACAAAATCAGACGGATAAACCAAACAAAACAACGACAACGACAATCGTTTCTTTACAAAATTATGTATAAAACTACTTATTCCTCCAAAGTGAGTAAAAATCGTGTAAATAAACATATAATTCGTAAAATCTTGAGAGATTAACCGAATTCGTGTAATTTTTAACCGTGAATTTTGGCAATTGCATTGAAATTTAAACAAAATGCATTAAGAGGACTATTCATATCGCCGGTGTAGTAGACCGTGTGCAACTACTGATACACAAAATTAATCTGCGTATACTGAAAAGTTAATTAAATTGAAATTCTATATTGAAGAGTATAAACATCATTTCCAGATGAAGTTGTATTCACGAGATTACAAAAATAATTAAAAAAAGGAAAGAAATACAAGCAAATTCAGATGTATTGTTAGTGATTAAAATTGCTATTAAAATATAAAACAAAAAAAGCATATAAAAACAAAATACAAAAAAAGCATATAAGAAGTGTTAAACAACTTCTCTTCAGACTTACCCAATTCTTTGTCTTCCCACGTCTGCTTTGCTTCTAACAAAGCATTGTATACTTCTCTGCTGGGCTCAATTCCTGAAAATACGTAATACCTCGCTCTAACCCTTCTGAAAAAGTCCACATAAGCATAATAAGCGTTTCCATGATGAGGTACGTAAGTAAGATCCACATAAACTGGATTAATCTTCTTGTTTTTATTATATTTGGAAGGCGATTCTGCCCTCTTTTTGTCGTCGTTAAGTTTATTTTTCGCTGTGACGTTTGCAGGTAGTTTTCTTTCCTTTTTCGGGGTGCCCTTGTTGTCGTTTGGAGCTGCCGGACTCGGTAAACCTAACGGTTTTCCTGAAATGATAACAGATGCTATTTACTTTGACTTAAGTCAATTACGATTAAGTAAATATATTAAAGAAATATTTTAAAGAATAAATAATATTTGAAGTAAAAACATTTTTCTATTACTCTTCAAAACAAAACAGTTGAATTAATTAAATTTATAATATTACAATAATTAATATTTACCCCAAGATTGGATAGGATCCATATCGTCATCAGGCAACTGCCCATAGAAGCTAGTGGTCATCATATCCATCCTCTCGGAAGGTCTTGTACTTGTAGGCAACTGCCTTTGTTGAATACCCGTCATTTGCCTCTGGCTGGTGACAGAGAATTTGGCGTTGGTGATTTCGTATAGATACGTTGGAGCAGGTAACTCCAAAGGCTTTCCCCACGATTCTATCGGGTCTTTTTTGTCTGACGTTGAAGGTCCTTGTGTCTTTTCGTCACTCTTTGTACTATCAGTCTTATCGGCGGATGAAGCAGGTAACTTCTCCTTGGAGATATCGTGCAGTTCTTCTACGGGTTCTTCGTCAGGAAGAGCTCCATAGAACGACATACTCATGGGATCTTGATTTCGAAGAACGTCGAAATCGGCTTGTGATGAGTCTCTGGAATGCGCAACTTGTGATGTGATACTGTATTGTTCGTCTTCATCGTCGCTGTCTCTATCGAAACCATGTCTTGAAAGTTGTTCGGAGGAAACATCTGTCAAAGATGACAAATGTTCTAGATCTGAATGGGCTTCCTTACTTAACGTACCAGAAAATTTTACGTCGTCTGTAATATTCGGGCTTACCGGTGCCGTTGGTGGAGTTCTACGACCTGGAAATTGCTTTTCGTGCAACAGGTTATCTTGTAATTGTTGTTTCTCTAATTCTTCACTTTCTTTTTTCAAAGAAGTACTAGCAACGCTTAACGGAACAGTCTTCATAGAATCTTGTTTATTATCACATATTTCAACAGTCTTATGTTCAGTTTTGTCTATCTTTGTCGTCTCGACTTTATCAGAAGTATCATTATGAACATGTGGCAGTGAACGTACTTCTTTATCTTTTTCCATCGTTTCTTTTTCTCCCTTTTCAGTAACTTTGGATTCTGTTTCTAGAGAAGATTTCTCTTTAATGTCCTCATTTTCGTGTTTTTCTGTTAAAGTTACAGCAACGTCACTTTTTTGCAAGTCATCTTCATCCTTCTTTGGACGACTATCACATTTTTCAAATGATAAACTTCTCGCCATTTTCTCAACTGTTTCAAAAGTTTCCTCAACGTCATCGGTAAATTTGTCTAGAAACTTTTCTTTTTCTTTAACGGATTCCTCTTCTTCTGACAATTCGTCCTCAAAAGGTTTATCACACTTGTCGAATATTACAGATTGGGTCATGTCAATAACAGTCCTAAATGTTTCTTCTAAGTCACCGGCAGCTTCTTCAAGAACTTGTTCCTTTTTTAGTACTTTTTCGTCCATAGTTTCTTTTTCCGAAGGGGATTTTTCTTCTTTATCCTTACTTGTCGAAGTTTCCTTTTTATCAGATTTTTCTTCACTAGAGAACAAGCTTTTACCAAAACTTGATATTGATTCTAAAGTTTCTGATATTCCTTTGTCTATTGAGTCTATAATCCCATGGCTATCGTCTTCAACATCTTTTATTTCCTGTTCTAGATTTGTATCTCCTTTGCTAAACGTCTCTGATGTTGCACTTGCTAAAGTTTCTATGCCTGATTTCACACTTTTATCAACTTTTATAATCTGGTCATGAAGATCATCATATTTTTCCTGGCACTCCTTCTTTATCTCTTCTTTTTTATCAACAATATCTGCTTTAACATCTTGTATACCGTCACAAACTTCTTTTTTTATCTTTAATACATCATCAACTTTTTCTTGAACAGCGTATTGGACAGATTCTTTTGTTTCTTTGCAACTCTCTGTGACACTCTCCTTTGCTAGAGTTAGATCACCTTCTTTTTCTTTAAGAAAATCTTCAACCTTACCTTCAACATCTTTCACCAAATTGTCTTTTGCTGTTACAAGATCACAGACTTTATCTTGAACCATCTGGTTTGTGTTGTCCTTTGTTTCTACAATTTCATCCTTTGTTTCTTCAATACCAGAAATAAGAGAATCTTTTATATCCGTTATAGCATCTGTTGTTTTTTGTTTTAAGATTTCTGTTTCTGTATGGAGTTCTTTCGTTGCACCTTCTATATGTGATTCTAAATTACCTTTTAAATCTTTGATATCATCGATGGTTTCTTGAGCTAATTTCGTTAAACTTTCAGTTTTTTCGCAAATATCACCTGTTACATCAGTTAAAATTTCTGCCTTTTTCTCTAATGCTTCCTTTTCTATACATCTTTTAGTCTCAGATAGATCGATTCCAGTTTCCGAAATAGCTAAATCTACTTTATCGAAAGCTTTTTCTAATATTTCTTCTTTTTCTGTGACCGCAGATTCAACAGTCTCTTGTACTTTTTCTTCTTGAATAAGTTCTTTAGATTTTTGTGCAGCATCTGATAATTCGTCTTTTATTTGTGTTACCGAATCTTCAGTTGTACTTGCAATATCGTGTATATTTGATTTAATGTCTGCTTGTGTATGTTTTAACTCATCGGTCACTTCGGCTGTTTTTTCTTCTACCTGGTCAGTAAGATGTATTTGTGTATCTTGAATACTGGATTTTATTTCTTCTATGCCATCGAATAGTTTGTCCTTTGTCACACTTATATCTTTAAGTGTATCCTTTATATCAATTTTTACATCTTTAATAGTGTCATGCACATCGTCTTGTTTCTTTTTAATTTCTTCCAAGGCTTCCTCTGCTTTAGCAGTTAAATCTTCAATTTTTTCAGATGTAGCAATATTAAAATCTTTTTTACTCTCCTCCAAAGTAGATTTAACTTCGTTTTTCTTATCATTTAGATCATCTACCACTGCATCTTTCTTTTCAGATAAGTCTTTTAAAGAATCAACTATACCTTCCTTTACATTTTCTGTGACTTCTTGCACCGCTGACTTAATTTCTTCTTGCTTATCTTTTATATCATCTACAAATGTATCCTTTTTTTCAACCAAGTCTTTTAAAGAATCAGTTACACCTATCTTTACTGCTTCTTTTACATCTTGCACAGAAGACTTGATTTCTTCATGCTTACCTTGTAAATTATCTATAATTGCATCTTTCTTTTCACCAAAGTCCTTTAAAGAATCAGTTATACCTATCTTTACTTCTTCTTTTAATTTTGTGATAGAAGACTGGAATTCTTCATGCTTATCTTTTACATCATCTACAATTGCATCCTTCTTTTCAGCCAAGTCTTTTAAAGAATCAGTTATACCTACCTTTGCTGCTTCTTTTATATCTTGCACAGAAGACTTAATTTCTTCATGCCTATCTTGTAAATCATCTACAATTGCATCTTTCTTCTCAGTCAAATCTTTTAAAGAATCAGTTATACCTATCTTTGCTGCTTCTTTTACATCTTGCAAAGAAGACTTGACTTCTTCATGCTTATCTTGTAGATCATCTATAATTGCATCCTTCTTTTCATCTAAGTCTTTTAAAGAATCAGCCAAACCCATCTTTACATCTTCTTTTACTTCGTTCACAAATGACTTAATTTCTTCTTGTTTATCTTTTAAGTCTTCTAATAAAATGTCTTTCTTCTCTTCTACTCGGTTTAAGACATCAGCCGTTTCAGCTTTTATAGATTCCGTTTTATCTTCAATGGTACATTTAACCTTTTCATCTTTTTCTTTTACATCTTTAACTAGTAGGTCTGTTTTCTCAGTTAAATCTGTAATTGCATCCTCTAAACTCGTTGATATTTCTTTCTTTGTGTCTACAATATTATCAATCGTTTTATCTATGTCTTCTTTCATAACTTTAAAACCATCACTAATTCCATTCTGCAATTCTGCTTCAATGTCTTTTACTGCATCTACTATATCATCTTTTTTCTTTTCTGTTGCATCATGAACACCTGACTCAATTTTTTCCTTTGTACCATGTAGATCCTCAACAATTTCAAGCTTTTTATCCGTTAGATCTTCTACCGTTCCATGAAGAGCGTCTGTTGTATCTTCAAGTTCTTTTTTAAAGACTTCTAAAACTGTATCGGCTTTTTCTGTTAATTCGTCATATTTTTTAACAGTGGCATCTTGAATTTCTTCATCTTTTAATTTCACCGCGTGTTCTAAGTCGTCTTTTGTATCCTTTAATCCCTTTTTAACGTCTTCTAAAACTTCACCAGCTTTCTCTGTTAACTCATCATGTTTTTTTGTGTAGCTTCCTTAATTTCTTCTTTTTTGGAATCAAAAGCATCTTCTAGCGCATCTTTTGTATCGTCTATCTCCTTTTTAACGTCTTCTAAAACTTTATCGGCTTTCTCCGTTAATTCATCCTGTTTTTTTACTATGGTTTCCAGAATTTCTTCTTTTTTGGATGTAGCTGCATCTTCTAATGCTTCTTTTGTCTCCTCCAATCCCTTCTTAACGTCTTCTAAAACTTCATCAGCTTTCTCTGTTAATACATCATGTTTTTTTACAGCATCATCCTTAATTTCTTCCTTCTTGGATTCAACTGCGTCTTTCAATGCATGTGTCGTATCTATTAATCCAGTCTTAATGTCTTCTAAAACTTTATCGGCTTTCTCTGTTAACTCATCATGTTTTTTTACTGTGATATCTTTAATTTCGTCTTGTTTGGATTCAACTGTACTTGCTATATCTTTTACTGTCTCTAATGTCTCCAGTTTTTTTTGAGTAAGAACTTCATCAGCTTCTTCAATGCCTTCATCTAAGTCTGTTACAATGTCTTGTTTTATGTCTTTCAAACTTTGTACAATCTCAACCTTTTTAGCATCTACTTCTTCTTTTACTTCTTTTGTTTTCTGCAGCATGGCATCTTCAATACCTTCTAGAACACTATCCTTCGTTTCAGATATTTTGTCTACTATATCTTTAACAGGTTCATTTATATTTGTTTCAATTGTGTGTTTTATGTCCTTGACATCTGGTAATGATTCTAAAACATTTATTTTTGTTTGAGTTAAAAATTCTTCACTATCTTTAATAGTATCATCAACGCCTGCTGCTATATCTTGCTTTTTTTCTTTTATGTGCTCTACAAGCTCATCTTTCTTCTCGTCTATAGTTGCTACTGCTGATTTTAGATCTTCAATTTTTTCAACAACGGTACCTTTAATATTTTCTATAACATCATCCTTTTGTTTGGATATTTCGCTTGCCGTTTCTTTAACAGAGTCATGTATGTCTGATTCTATTTGTTGTTTGGTATCTTTAACTTCTTGGATCACTTCATCTTTCTTGGTGCTTAAACTATCCAAAGTTTCGGTAATATCTGATTTAATCTCATCATGTTTTTCCTTGAATGTATCTTTAATACTACCAAAGAGACCAGACGTCTTCTCAGCTATACCACTGAACGTATCTTTCACGGCATCCTTTATATCTTTTGGTTTGTCTTTAATATCATCACTTAGTTTTTCTTTTTGGTCATTTAAGTTATCGATAACTGCACCAACATGTTCCTTTTTCTCTTCCACAGTATCTTTCATGTCCTTGCCAACTTCAACAATTTCGTTCTTTGCCTGGTTTAAATCGTCTATTACCTTATCCTTTTCTGTAATAGTCGGATCTAAGTCAAGTTTTGTTTCTTTAGTTGTCTGCTCCACTTCTCTTACAGAGTCAAATAAATCATCTTTTTGCTTGCTTATATCGTCTTCAATGTGGTCGACAATTCCATGTGCCACAATTTCGACCTCTCGTTGCGTGTCTGCTATGTCTTTGGAAACTTCATCCTTAGCCTTTTCTGGTTCGTAAGACGTGTCTGATGTGCTCACTTTTGAAATATCTTTTACATCCTTTATTTGTTCTTTAATTTTGTCTTTTTCTTCAGTTAAATCATCTTTAATCGACTCCTGAACTGTTTTCTCAACGTCTGTCATTTTGGTCTTCTCGTCTAAAATGAAGTCTTCTTTAATATCTTTTGAAGTCTCTAACAAATCTTCTTTCATTTTAGATATGAAGTCATCTGAATCCTTAAGAGATTCCTGAACGGTATCTTGTGGTTTGTCCTTTTGTTCTTTTATGTCTTCTTCTAGTTGATCTTTTTTTCCAATTTCTATAATCTCCTTTTGTTCATGTGGAACAGAATCAGTTTTTAATTTTGATTCATCTGTTACGTCTCCTGTATCTTCAATTTGCTTAGTGGCATCTAAAACTATGCCTTCGATCTGTGTTTGCTGCTTGATTACATCCTCTATTTCCTCTTTTATATCAATTACACCTTTCTCAAGGTCACCTTTAGTTTCTTCGAAGCTTTCAGCTACCTTATCTTTGTTTTCGTCTTGATCTTTTACCAATTTGTCTACTATTTCTTCCTTACGATCATCCAATTTTGTATGAGCTATTTCCTTGTGATCTTCCAGCTTATCTTTTAAATCTTTTATGTGGGCTGTTCCATCTTTAACATGTTCTTGAGTTGCTAGAACTTCTTGGATTTCTTCCTTTTTATCAATAATATCTTCAACTATTTCATCTTTTTTCTGACTGACATCTTCTAATTTTTCTTTTATTTTAGTTTGATCTATATCTGCAGCAAGTTTGTCCTGTATTAAATGATCACCAACATCATCTTTATCCTTATCTAGATCTTCTTTTGTACCTGTAACATCTTCTTTGCCACTCTTGACGATTTCAAGAAGTTCTTCTTTCTTTTCGCTAATAGCATCTTCTATACTTTTGCTTACGTCGACTTTTATATCTGAAAGTTCATCTACTGGTTTAATTAAAGATTCTTCTGTATCTTTTAGATCTTTCTGCGTTTCTTCTTTGTCTTCTTCTAAACCTTTTTCGATTTCAGAGACGGTTTTTGACACCTCTTCTTTAATATCTTTACTAGAATCTTGAATGGTCTTAATATCTTGCAGTACTTTATCTTTCTCTTGATCCAAAGCACCTGTTAGCTCTTCTTTACTTGGTTCAACAGCACTTTTAATTTCCTTTGCAGCTTCTATATCTTCGTGTTTGGTTAGGGATTCTTTTGCATCTTCCTGTTTACCTTCAAGTTGCTCTAAAAGTTTGTCTTCGCTTTCGGTAAGATGTTCCTCTAAAACTTTAATTTTTTCTTCTTCCTCTATAACTTCATTACTCTTTTTTAATGTGGGCTCTTCGATATCATTTAGTGTATCGATGGTAGCTACTATTTCTTCTTTCTTATCATCAATAACACCCTTAGTATGTTTAGCGGCTTCCAATAGTACATCAGTTTCTTTTATTATTGACTCTTCTACATCTTTACTTACTTCTTGTGTAGTTGCTTGTATGCCTTCTTTTTTATCTTCTAAGTCTTGGACTATCTGATCTTGTGATTCCATAATTGCATCTTCAAGTTGGCTTGTTTCATGATGTACTTCGGAAATTTTATCTTCAAAAATTTTAGTTACTTCATCTTTGGCTTTCTTAACTAACTCGTCTTCGTCTTGTTTGTCTTTAAGACCATCAATAACTTCAATGGCACTTATTTTTATGTCTTGTTTTTTCTCAACTATTTCCTCCTTTAATTCTTTGGCTGTATCTAATATATGATCACTATCTTGGACTACGGTATGTTCAATATCTTTTGTTAGTTTTTCTGTTTTGTCTTCCAGGTGGTCGAGAATACCATCTTTAGTTTTAATGACGTTTTCATCTACGCCACTTTCTAAATCTTGTCCTTTACCTGAGATGGAATCTCTCTTCTTTTCTAAATCATTTTCCAAAGTATCCTTATGTTTATCTATATCACAACTAACCTCTTTTACCGATTTCTCCACATCTTCTAACTTATGATCTAAATCTTCTAGAAGATCATGTTTCTTGTCATCTAATTCTGTTTTTGTGGTAGCTGCTGTCAGTTCTGCTAATGGTTCTGTGTCCACTTTTAGGTCAGTTTTTTGTGATAAATCGTCAATTTGTGTTGTTAATTTTTCATTGACATCTTTCGTATCAGGTATGGCAGTGATAGAATATGAGGTTTCTTCAAAAACTTTCTCGATTTTTTCCCCAATTTCCACAACTGAACTCTTTCTTTCAACCTTTTCCTCATTTATTTGTGGTTTTATGGTTGCATCTTCATCTTTTGTGGAGTGAATTAATTCTTCTACTGTTGTTAGAGTGTCTTCTATTTTCTGCCCGAGTTTATCTAAAATTCCAAGATCTGAATCTTTTTTAACATCTTCAACAGCAGAACCTTCTTTAGATTTATCAAAGTCAGAAAGATCAGGCGTAGATTTTCCAGAAGCTATACTTTTAATGGAAGCATCCTTATCGGGACTAGACTTGCCAGATAGTGGAAGATCTTCTGTTTTTTCCACTACAGATGTACCGCCCTCTTTTGGTTGTTGATCGGGAACAGTTGTTTTCTCATGACCTTCTTCATTGGCATCATCAATTCCTGCAATAAAAAAAAACATTTTTGTGTTACTGGAAAGCAAAGACAAATATTAATGAAAATGGGCACATGGAAGTAAAACACAAAATTAACATCGTTATATCAGACATAAGGGGATAAAGGGGTAGAACGGGTACAACATGGAGTTGAGTCCAGTTTACTCCATTTAGCTTCTTCTACTCAAATCCGATTGTCACCTTCATGCTGCCCTATAAACCGAGCAACTCAACTGGAGATCCGGTATCCAATCTGGGTGGAAAGTTAGGTCGGGAACTGACGAGAACGCGTAAAATGGTCCTCCGAAAAGAGGGTTTGGCGTTGACCAAATAGATCATATAATCATCGATGCAAGACACTGCTCTAACTTATTAGATGTTAGGTCTTTTACAGGAGCAAACATAGATAGTGATTACTGTTTAGTTAAAGCACGATTTAAAGAGAGAATATCCAATTTAAAAAAGAAGATCGGGAAAAGGAAAAAAAGTTAACATTAATACACTAAGAGATCCCGTCCCAAGATTGCAAATATAAACAGATAGCAAATAGAAGATCAAATAAGGACAAAAAACAGGGACAAATAAGGAAAAAAAGACATAAACTAATCAATCAGAAAAAATAAATCATTGGTTTGTAAAAGAGAAAAGAGAAAATTAAAGGACTTAAATGTCTAAATAAAAAATATTTTTTACCTGAATCCTTTTCAGAATGAAGTTCGCCTACTTGTCTGACCGTGCTTAAGGTGTCAGATATAGTGTCAACGATTGAAGATTTCTGAGATACTTTATGTGAAGGATCTGGTGAACTTCTTCCAGAGCTTTCGGAACTTCTAGAGAATGTGATGGTACCAGGTGGACAAATTTCAATTTCTTCTCCGCCATCTTCACTCGACGCTGTAACCAACATTCTATGTACTGTACCTACATCTTCATCTGGCTTTTCGTCATCTTCGGCTTCTTTGCTCTCATCCTTTCCTTCTTCCTTAGATTCGATGACTTCAGTTTTTTCTTCATCAAGTTTTTCTTCAGATTTTCCGGATTTAATATCCGATAACATTTTGGATGTAGCCATCATAAGTTCTTGGGATTCCTTAAGTAAATTTTTTTTCTTGTCCTCAACTTTTGGGGAAGTACTTTCAGGAGTGCTATCATGTATTGGAGCAATTTTTCTTTCCTCGTTCAAAAAGGAAGCAATAATGGTATGTGGTTCCTCAGGAATGGTGGGAATATCGGTATTAATAACTTTCATTTCGATGGTTGGAGAGTCAACAGTAGTTATATGTGTTTCTCGGAGTTCTTGAGTATACGGAGTCGAATAAGTGCTGTATGTAGTTATAGGAATTTTTTTCTCGAATTCTTCTAGTGGGGCATCTGATTTAAGAACTTCTGCGACACCCGCAACTATCTTCATAACATCCCCTTCCCGTTCTTTTGGTGATTTTCTCCCAAGTTCTAATTTGTCGACTCCTGCAAGAATTTCCACTTTCTCGATATCTTCTAGGGTAGTATCTTCTGCAGCTTTTTCTGTAACTATTTCTGGTTCAACTAAGGCTTCCTTTAAACTCTTTAATTTATCATCAATTTTTTTCAACTGGTCTGTGCTTTCTTTTGTTTCTTTAACAAGTTGTTCTGTAGTTTTAACTAGTTCTTGTTGTACTTCTTCCACTGACGGTATAGATTCGGGAGCTTTCACCTCAGTCTCATCTTTGTCTTTTTCGTCGTCATCCTGCTTTTTAGGTTGCTCTTCTGGAACAATTTCTTGAACTACTTCATCTTGCTTTTCTTCTTTTACTTCGTCTGGTTTTTCTTCTTCTGGCATTTCAGCATATTGTAAGGATCGTTTACGTCTTGTTGTTGTTTCTTCAACCTCTTTAGTTTCGTCTTTGTCAATTTCTTCCAAGGTTACAGCCTCATCTTTATTCTTTTCTTGTTCTACTGCTGTGTCTTTGTTTTCTTCAATTTCTTTGGATTCTTCTAACTCTTGACTTAATTTTTTCTCAGATTCTTTTAATATGTCTTTCTCTAATATTGATTCGCTTTTTAGTACAATATCTGTTAAGGTTTTTAGTTCGTCTTGCATAGCTTTCTTGCTATCTTCTTCGAGAATAACAACCTCATCCTTATCTTTTTCTGTTTCTTCCTCCTTAGCTTGTTCCTTGCTAAAGCCTGCATCTATTTCTTTTGTTGGCTCGTCTTTCTTTTCAATAATATCGTTTGATTTTGGAGTTTCAGCTTTTAATTCATGAGTATACTCATAGTCGACTTCTTCATGTACAGGCAAGTCTGCCACTTCATCTGGAGTTTTAACAATGTCTCGTATGTGTTGTTGCTTATCTAATCTGATACCAACAACACTTGGTAATTTGGAAACCGGATCAAATGTTTTTGGTGGAACCTGTATCGTAGGACTTCCTTTTCCTTGGTTTCTTCCTTGACGTATTTTTCTTCGATAGGTCCGATGTCTTCTTTAATTTCGTCCAGAGGAATTCTTTCGTCTTCTGGTAGAGTTGGAGCAGTTGTGGTATCTCCGGACTTTACAGTAGCAGAAACTTTTTCATCTGGTTGCGATTCTCCTACATCTTTAACTTCTTCATCGGGTTCTTTATCTGTAATTTTTTTATCGATAGAAACGTCTACTTTTTCTTCAGGACTAGTAACTTTACTTGTTTGAAGTGGTTCATCTTTAGCTTTGGTTGGTTCTTCTTGTTCAGCCTGAGCAGCAGCTAGTTGTTTTTGAATTTCTTGTTTCTCTAATTCTTGTTCTTCTTTGCTCGATTTTCTCTGTTTTTCAGACTCTTCGCTATCTCGAGCAAGTTTTAGATTTTCATCTTTAGTCTCTTTTTCTTCTAAAGACAGCTGCTCGATTTCTTCTTTTTCAATAATGAGGTATTCTTCTGTATCTAGTTTTTCATCTATTGATACTTCTTTTACTTTTCTAAGAGCTTCATCGTCATCTTTACGAACCTCTCCCTTTCTAAAAACTGCTTCGATTTCTTTCACAGCTTCTTGTTCTTCTTTTAGTTCGGCTAATTCTTGTGCCTTCATTTGTTGGAATTCATCGGGTGTCAGTTTTGATATGTCTTTTTTAAGTACACTTTCTTGATCTGCCGAAGGAGTACTAACGGTGCTGGAGTCGGTAGTACCTTCTTTGTCTAGTTTTCCCTTTCTGGAGATAGAGTCAGGTTTTTGTACTCCATTTACTATTTTCTTCGCAGGACTAATTGGTGCTTTCTTAGCAGGAGGTCTTCTAGAAATTGGTTTTCTTTCTACTTTCTCAGCTTTTTCTACTTTAGGCTTTGGTTCGGTTGTTACTGGAGGTTTAGCTACTTCCTTTTTAACTTTACTTTCTAGAACTTTTCTATTATTAGCATCTTTGGCACTCTTGGCTGGGGTTGTAAGAGGAGATTGTTTGGTTACTTTTCTAACATCACCATTTTCTACAGGTTTTTTGGCCATTGTAGGCGATTTCTTATCTGTCGGTTTCCTTCTTTGTTGAGATTCACCTCTTGGTTTTTGAGCTTTTGGTTTGGTTTTTGGTTTGTCTCCGTTTTCTATTATTTTCTGCTCGTCGTGTTTTTTAGTCTTGGTACTTTTGTCGCTTTCGGTTGAGTCTGACTTTTTGACGATTTTTTCCTTTTCCTTAATATCACCATTTACAGCAGGTAGCTCGTTTTCTATCAGTTTGTTTTCTTTCTTTTCTACGGTAGGTTTTTCTTTGGTAATAATTCTGTCGAATATGGCTTCTTTGGCAGTCTTTTTGGTAGTTAAAATGGGTACGAGAGATTTTTCGCTACATACTGGATGTTTGATAAAGTCTAAATTTTTAAGTCTATCTAAACCTTCGAGTATTTTATTTTGCGGACAGCTTCCAGGATAAAGTATCCTAGTAATTGTATCAGTGGGATTTGCAGGACGCCAGACTAACAAGGCTGATATCGATATTAAATTCTGAATTGGGAAATTAAAGTCTCGACTAGATTTTGCGTTGGCAAATAGTTTTTGGTCGCTGTGGTTCCACTTTAATAAGAATTCTCTAACTTCTTTAGAGTCTTTGGCCGGACTAAGTACGTACATATCTAGAGTACCATGTCCTACTTTATGGTACAAATTAATAGGCTCGGAATCTCTGTAGCAAACCTGAGGATTTAGATTTAAATGGCGCAGATTCGATATGATTTCTTGACCTTCTTCCAGTAAGTTGATCAACAGTGGATCCTTGTCTTTATCACCGTCTGGACTCAGAATAGCTTTTCTCTCCTAAAACAAAACATTAAAAAATTAACATCAAGCTTTTCAAAGCATTTCAAAAAAAGTAATTAATTGAAGAATAGAAGATATTGCACGTTTTACCTGAATATTACAAAAAAAGTGTCCTATCTGTGGATAGAGAGCATCTTGCTTTTTCCTCCTTAGCACTGAACTAATTCCTCCTACATTACTATTATTCAGTCTTGTCATTAGCACAGCATCTAATCTATCTAAGTGTCTTACGAAGTCCCAAAAGCAGGCCTTTCTGGAATAACCACCGTCCAATAGCATGTTAAAGCCATTGATTCCAAATAGTGCAGCATCACCTGAAAACCCAAAAAATATTGTAATCTTTGGTTAAGTGTCAAATATTCTATACATTTTTACAAAAATTGAGCTACATTACAAAAAATAAATATAAAAAAGACCAAATACTTGATAATAACAAAGGAAACAAATATACGAACAAACATACATTTGAGAAATGTACCGATAGAAAGGATTGATAAATACAAATACCTAGGAACCTGGATTTCAGACAATAATAATCAAACAACCGAAATAAGAGCCAGGGTAGAAATAGTAAAAAATGAGTTTGTAAAAATGAAAACAATTCTCTGTAACAAAGACCTTAGATTAGAACTGAGAGTAAGAGCACTGAGATGCTACCTGTTTTCGATACTGCAATATGGACTTGAAAGCTGGACATTGAAGCAAGAACACATAAATAAGTTACAGCCCTTTGAAATGTGGTGTTATATGAGGATGCTTAGAATAGCATGGACTTAGAAGAAAACTAACACGGAAGTATTGCGAGAAATGGGCAAAGAATGCGAAATAATAAACACAATAAAAATTTAAGGGAGATGGTACTTAAAGAAGAAGAAATATTTACTCATAAATTGGCTAGCCTGGAGCTAAAGTGGTCTATGTCGCATATGTATGAAAATTGAGATTTTGTTATATTTGACTTTAAAAGCTAGTAATCTATCAGTACTAAAGTGGTCTATGTCTAAATCTCAGTCAGAGTCCGTAAAATAACAATGTACCACTTTTACTTTTGGGGAAATTGAAATTTGTTAAAATTCGTAAGGGGTCTATGTAACACTATGCATCATAGACCTATTGATTTCTACCAATGTAAAAATTCTAAATTCTAAAGTGGTCTATGAAGCACATTAATCAACAATTATTAATAGAGCGGCAACACTGTGGCGCTAATGTCATTGGTACTAACCTCAAACCGGGAGGTTGCAGTTATTTAGTTAGTAGATCGGTTGTGTTAATGTGAAAAATGACTACGAATATTTCAATAAGGTCTCGTACACGCAGACTAGTGGAAGCTGCGAGACAATTTCATGACGAAACTGATTCAGAACCTTATCCCGGTTCAAGTGAAGATGAGTACATACCTTCAAATAATGATGGCAGCGATTCTGATGCAAGAGATAGTAACACAAATACAAGTAAGTGCATGTTTAAATAAAATATTATAGTTTAGTAACCAATGAGGGAAGCAATTGATTTTAAAAAGAAAGTGATTGTAGTAACTAGTAGGAAAATCCACGTGCTGATGTTTTTACATTAATCTGTTGATGCGCACTGTTGCCATATTTTTTATTTTTCAAAGAAATTAATATATTAAAACAAAATAAGCTACATTTTTGTTAAATTTGTCTGCCCCTAATGGGTATTTTAAGAGTTATTTTAAAACCATTATAACAGCTTAATTAAAACAAAGCTTTAACGCATCGCAACGTTACATAATGTTATTGTTTTAAGTAAACATACTGAACTACCTCCTCTTGTTACAGATTCCGATGTTGAACATGAACCTGTGTTGTTGAATCAAAACATGGAAAATCTTGGGGAAATTCAAGAACCGGACGAAACTGAAGTAAGAAAGGGAAGAAAGAAAATGAAACAAGAGGCTTTATGGGGGAAATACGTCAGAAAGAGATGTAGAGCTTCAGGAGAGAAATACACTAGTATAAAAGGGAAAGTTATGGCCGCTAAAACGTTTTTTTACATTGAATGTAATTGTCGTCTAAAATGCAGTAATAGAGTGCCAGAGAATGTCCAGAGAGAGGTACATGACAGATTTTACAAACTACAGGATTGGAACGCTCAAACTAGCTGGTTGTGTGGTACAGTTAGAACTAAAGCACCTAAACGTCCCCGAAAAAAAATACACCCAGAATCTGTGAGTCGTAAACAATATTCACGGATATTTCAACTAAATGGTCAGAACGTGTGTAAAATTTTTTTTTTAAAGTATTACAAATAAGTAATCATCGATTAGATTATGCACTAAGAGTAAAAAAAGCCGAAAATAGTGATATCCCTTCCCCCGATCGAAGAGGAAGAAAAGTTCCTGGAAATAAAATAAACGAGGAGAAATTGAAGTGGATTCGTGATCACATTAATAGTTTTCCTAAATTTAAGAGCCACTATGGAGAAAGAACCTCAAAGCGCCAATATTTTGCACCCTCTTTAAATATTTCCAAAATGTACGAACTGTTTAAATGTAAATTAATTATTGAAGGAAAACCAGTTCTTAAAAAAAGTATCTATGAAAAAATCTTTAGAACCGAATTTAATATTCATTTCTATATACCTAAAAAAGATACTTGCAAATTTTGCGATGCATTTCAAATAAGTTTAAATGCCGAAAGTAATAAAGAAAAATCAGAACAAGTAAAAATAGAAAGGGACCAGCATATTGCTCTGGCTCAAAAAGCTAGGAAACTTCTGAAAGATTACAAAAACGAGTGTGTGAAGCCGGACAGTACAGGTGTATTAATTACATTTGATTTGGAAAGAACACTTCCCTTACCTCACATAAATACCGGTGAGGTGTATTACTTAAGGCAGATGCATATGTTAAACTTAGGAATTCATACTTATGAAAGTGGTGGAGAAAACGTTTTTATGAACATGTGGTATGAGACCAAAGGGGCTAGAGGTTCTCAAGAAGTGATAAGTTGTTTATATCACTATTTTAAAAATGACATTCCTCCTCATGCTACAAAACTTGTTCTCTTTAGTGACTGTTGTGGGGGACAAAATCGGAACTGGAATTTGTTACATTTTCTTATGTACATGGTTAACGTTTTACCGAACATTCAAGATATCTATGTAAATTATCTGGTTACCGGTCACACATATTTACCAAACGATGGCGATTTTTCATTTATTAGTAGGGCACAGAATTTAACCCCAGTGTACACTCCTGAAGCATGGATGGAATTAATTTCAAATTGTCGAAAGCGCCACCCATTTCGTGTAAAAAACATGGTGGATAAGTTTGTGTCATTCGACAAGTTGAAGATTTTTAAGTCACCTCATGCCCT
This sequence comes from Diabrotica balteata, assembly GCA_918026665.1. Classification (NCBI taxonomy): domain Eukaryota; kingdom Metazoa; phylum Arthropoda; class Insecta; order Coleoptera; family Chrysomelidae; genus Diabrotica; species Diabrotica balteata. The sequence goes on along the minus strand of OU898281.1, from coordinate 149,465,276 downwards.
GCGGAGTTCTGGCGTCATGATTTCTCAAATACGCAGAATTAAGTTCTCCAAAGATACATCGGTAATGTTTTTCAATGATGATTACTCGGATACTTATAATGCTATAGATCTAAATAAAATGAATTCTTTTCAAGAATTTGCACAGGTATTAAAAAACTTTTCCCCGGAGGTTGCCGCAGATATTAGACCCTTATCTTTTAATAAAATGAAAGATATAAAAAAAATGCTACAATTTGTACCTCCTGTGCATCATCCATTTTATCTTTCTTTACCCCATTACAATCGCAGAGGTGATAGGGAGGATAATGAAGACATACTACCACCATTTCGAGGTGAAGACTTGGATGAATAAGTTTACTTAACTATTTTTAATAATTCTAAAATGGTCTATGTTACATTTTTAAATAAAAAAAATTAACAAAATGAAGTTCAGTTATCAGTAAGGATTTTTTTATGTTTGTAAGATTTTTGGTAACCGTAATTAAACTTTTGTACAAAAATTTTGGTTTTAGTTCCTGTACCAACCGATTTATACATTAAAATGGATTTTTTTAATTTTCTCGAAAAAGTGGTTTTGTTACTTAGACCACTTTAGTTCCAGGCTAGCCAATTGTGTTTATATATGGGCACAAAATATGCAGTGATGTGTCTGTTTTGGCCTCCTTGTAATGTTCTGTCCTCAGTTCTTGTCATTACAAAATTTAAAAGGAGGTTCATATCTTAGACTAAATCAACAGTTTCCTTATTCTCAATTCATAAAAGTAGCGTTTTAGTTAGGAAGCAGTTCGTTAATAGAGTTAGAGTGTTTTTTGATGATGAATAATTATTTTGAATAATGATAATGAGAATTTCTTACGCCACATCCTTTGAAATTGTAGATTTCTTAAATGCCTTAAGAAATTCATTTTATACGAATATTTTATAGTAGACACCGTTAATTTTAATCAATATTCGCACTGTCTAAACTTTCGTAATTAACGTACCTTGTCCACCAGGAAAAACATACAAAGTAGGCCTGGAAAACCTAATATTTCCCACCACATCCGAGCTTTCTAGCAAGTTTTCTAAAGCAGTTGGAACCAAAAACGGTGAGAGGTACTCCACGAAAGCAGAAATGGCCGGAGAACCAGATGTTAGAACGTCTGTTGGATTGATGTGCACCTTGCATGCTTTGGAGTGAGGTTCTTTTGGCAATCGGGGCCAGTCCCCTTCTGGAGCGCAGTGAATATCCATGCTGATGCCGTTCTCATAGGCCCGCACGACTCTTTGAACTTCCAATTCTTGGAAGGCTTCGGAGAAGTCTACGTAGGAAAATGTGCCATCCTATAATACATAATAAAATTATTTTTACTAAATGTATAAACAATAATATTTTGTCGCTTACCTGGAGAGCCCAAGAACCATTGGCCGCGAAGGTGTATCCGGCGTGGATAATGTGACGGTGTCGAGTAAAACTGCTGAGCAGATTGCGCATGCATTGCGCTAGTGTGCTGACTGCTGGATGAATTAAAATTTCGGTGACCAGGTTCTCGGAAGCGAACTGAATCAGGCGTTCCCCTTTAACAAAACAAAATAATATCAGTACTGGATTGGGCGGTTATTTATTAGAAGTTTATTTTATATAAGAATAAAATACTAAAAACTTTTATATTTTTACATGTTCAAGAAATTTATTACAATTTATTTTCACTACAGCTGTTTCGGCACAGTGACTATAACTGACTAAGTTAAACAGGGGGGAGCTATTTGTCCCAATTTGGTCATTCAGAATTAAATCTATATTTTTTAATTTATCAATTTCCATAGATTCTAGTAAAGATAGCTTAAGGCGTTTATTTTGAATATGGAGAAATTAAAATTGGTCGTTAAAAGAATAATTATGATCTAGATGGTGAACTGCGTAAGTAGAATCTGTTTTTCTATTATTTAAAACCCTTTTGTGTTCTGCTACACATTTGTTAAATATTCTACCAGCTTGACCAATGTAAGTTTTTATGCAGTCGCCACATGTGTTTGTAAATGTTATTTGTTATTACCCTTGTAGTGGCCGTTGGCTATCAAGATTCTTATTATTAAAAGTATTCAATAAATAGTGAACTATTGTTTGTTTTACTGCTTTAAATCCAGTAATTACTTCAGTAAATAACTCGATAAGTTTAAAAATCTTGCATCGAACGATAAAGAATGATCAGAGTAGATTTAATACAAGTTCAACTGATGGACGATAATGAGAAAAGAGAAAACGATGTCCAGCTTCAGCGCTTTCTATGCACCATGTGACTTTATGTAGTAAGGTATATACAGTACACAAATTGCAGTGATATTTCCAAAATTCTTAGAGAAAATGGCACATAAAAAAGAAAAAATAATAATCGCTTGGGCGGGCGTGCATGATTTGGACGCTAAATTTAAAATTCGACACTGAGAAATAAAATTACCTGTTTCTGCATACATGATTTGGACGCTGGGTGTAATTAAAATGTAAATGGAAAGTCAGGTAATAAAATTCTAGAGATTAAGCTTGATAAGGTTTATTTGTCACTTTGAAATAAATACGACATACATTTTACGAAATGGAATCGATCGATACAGTTAGTTTGATACTCATGTATCCTATTTCTAACGAACATAATTTTTTTTCTATCTACTCTTTGGATCTTTAAGTCTATTACTTTCAGTATTACAGACACTATTAATTTTAATGTAAGTTTCAGTTTGAAAATTTTTTTAAACATCAATAAAATGGAAATGCGCAGCATTGTGGATAGCAATTTCAAAATCGGAGAAAATGATTTTTGGATTGAATTTTAGACCAATTACTTCACATTTGCGTTTCAAAACATTAAATAGTTTTATATAGGTTTGTTCCGATTTATCGGGAAGTAAACAATAACACAATGGTATATAATGTCCATTGATAAATACATGTATGGTAAAAAATTGCTTGAAATATTGAGCACAGTAACTAAATGTACCGTCCATATAAATCGTTTCACTACTGCACAGAAAACGCATGTTAGTGTTACACGAGAAGATGATAATGTTAGAACTTAGTTCAACCGCAAATATAAAATTCTCGTCTTTAATTGTTTTGATATTCATAATATTTACCGCAGCAATAGTTTACTTCTTTACTTTTGGGCAGTTTCGGTTGAGCCATTCGCCGTTCACTGTATATTTGATTTCGTATTAAATTAACGTCTTTAACAGACATGTGGCTCAAGCAATCTACATTTTCTTTCAATGCACTATGTATGATTTTAGACGGCCTTTCGGTCAAATTATCCTTAGCCTTCCTTTTGGCACTGCTACGCACAATCTGTCTATTAAGCGTCTTGATATCATACTCGTGATTATGTTCTACATTACTTCGGATCACTAACTTTTCTGGCCCTTTCGTGAATATCTTCGCTTTACACGACCGTTTTACGCACCTCCAATACGTTTCTCCCGATTTTAGTACTTTATCTTGAGAAAAAGTAAAACTGTTGACTTTGAGCAAAATTTTAGCACGATTACTTACTAACGTTGAAATTTAGATGTTCACTTTTCACTATTCTCTGACAAACTAATAACTAGTAACTAAGTAAATTTCAATGACCATCATTAAACCCTAATTATATCTAATATCTGGTACCTGAGATAATCCTTCCGGCAGCGTCCAAAACAAGGGTACTTTTAAGACCATCAGGTATTTCAGCGTCGAAAACATGCCCGCCCGCTTGGGCTGGTATTTCATTACTCGGAAAAACTGAGCTTTTTAGAGTGCATCTCAATATAATTTACAGAGGAACAACAATTTAGTTGCCTTATATTTGTGAATTGTTTTTAACTAACTTTTAGATTCTGAATCCACATATAATCGCATATTTTGTCAAAATTCATACAAATTTTTGCAACATTCATGCAACACATTTCTGAGTAGCCGGCTTTGAATATAAACCGATGTAAATATTGATGGATTTTTATAGCTTATAATCAATTTAGTTAAATTAACTCTTACATTTTTTAATAGAACGACAAAAATACAAAAAAATCTGTATAATAACAGTGTTTTCATTCTTTCTTAAGAGAAAATAACTTATTTCAAATTACCAGTATTCAAACTTCGGCGTCAGAATGAAATTTAGTGATTACTCAGAACAGAAGACCCAATTCTCTCTTAATAGACAACCCTTACGTAGCTACCACTAAACTAATTATTTTCGAATATCTTTGCAACCCCATCAATGGTTTCCGAACGGCGTCCGTTTCACCACCGACGCTGTTGACCCCCCGCTAGACGACGCCGTCGATGCTACTTGTACTCGGCGTCGTGTCAAAAGATAAGATTGGGATTCGAGACACCCCTTTACAAAGCGCAAATTGCTGACAATGCCCATTGAAAAGCTTTCGATTCTACTTACATTGCTTATTTTGCTATAAAGTAGAGAGCAGACACTAAAGGGTAACTGCCAGAAGGAGAATAAAGGGTTTAACAAGTGCCAGTGGTTGGAATTGGCATTTTAGAGGTTTCTCTGAAAAAAAAAATAGCTATGTTCTAGATACAATTATGGAGTCAAATAAGTAAAGAATCCTAGAAACACAATTACAAAAAAGTTGCACGAAAGTGACCACATATAATGCAGAAATAGTCTTATTTATGGATTAAAAGTGGAAATTAATTACTATTTAACTGGGAATAAGCCACAATTAAAGGTAAAAATACGTTTATTGACGTTTCAATTTCCACTTCGGAAATCGTTCTCAAAATACAAACCTTTGACAGTATTAAATTTTCCGTTGCATTTAAATGTCTATTTGATAGATTGACAACTGTCGCTAATATGTCAACATTTCTATTGAGGTTAATTGAAACGTTAATAAACGTATTTTTACCTTTAATTGTGGCTTATTCCCAGTTAAATAGTAATTAATTTAAAATGCCACAAGAAAATAGCTTCAGAATAATATGAAAGTGGAAAGTGGAAAAAATTAGAGAGGTATTATCCATATCTACAATCTATACATGGAGCCCTGAGGTAGATTTCTATTCAGTTCTACCTAGTTTCTATCATACCGTAACGTATTTCATATATTTGCTTATACTCGTATGCAATGAAAACACTTTTATTTCTAATTACTACGGTTTAAATATTTATTTACTGTAGATTTTATTGGACAACCACTAGTTTTCCAAAAATAATTTTTGGAAAACCACGTTGTAACCGTTTCAAAAGTTTTAAATTATTTTTGAATGTTTCAAAAATTGATTAGTAATAATTTCTAGTAAATATTCAAATTAATGTTGCTCACGCCATCTATCCGCTGAGTGAGGAAGCATCTAAATCCCCTCAAGGACCCAACTGCATTTTATAATAGTGCCGAATTTGGACTCAAAATCCGAGTGTTCATAACCTTCCGGCAATTCATCTTCAGTGAATCTTCATAACACTGACATGTTATTAAGTATTATTAACCTTAGGCGAATGTTTAGGATGTTCTAGTGCAGCTGTGACACGTTATGCAGAAAAGTTTCCTAGAAGAAACTTACCGAAGTAAAAAAACATTTAGAGTCGTTGAACGACGTTGTCGAGAAACTGGGAATGTGAGACCAAATAAAATAAATTCTGGTAGACCAAAAACAACAAGAACAATTAATAAAGAAAATATTATTTTAAATTTACTTGATCAAGATCCAACAGTTAGCGTAAGGAATATAGCAAGACAAACAAATACTTCTTCTTCAAGTACTTGGCAGTATATATAGTATTTAATATTGTAGCAAACAGTATTTATTATAATATCGTGACTGAATGGATCAACAATCCAAAGCCATTAAAAAAAAGTACTTGGCGGATACTGAAAGAACGGCAATTACATCCTTATCATTACAGACAAGTCCAAGAGCTCTTGCCAGATGATCTACCGGTTAGAGTGGATTTTTGTGAAACATTGCAACAAAGGACAGCTCACAATCCAAATTTTTTAAAATGCATTCTTTTTACGGACGAGGCCACCTTTACGCGACAAGGTATGTTTAACTCCCATAATGCACACTACTGGTGTAATGAGAATCCACGAGTCAAAAGTACCACATTACCAACACTCATTTAAAGTTAATGTTTGGGCAGCAACTTTAGGTAACAAATTAATAGGTTATCATATTCTACCTGGAAATTTAAATGGTGATATGTATCTTGATTTTTTAAACAATTCCTTATTCGAGATATTAGAAGATTTAACGCTAAATGAGCGAAGATCTTTATTTTTTATGCACGATGGAGCTCCACCACACTTTTATAGAAGGTGTCGTAATTGGTTGAGTAATCATTTTCCGAATCGATGGATTGGTAGAGGTGCAGAAGCTCCGATTCATTGGCCTCCTCGGTCATGCGATTTTAACCCTTTGGACTACGCAGTTTGGTCGTATCTTAAGGAAAAAGTCCATGCTACAGAGGTAAATTCACGCCAAGAATTGGAAGAAAGAATTCAACGTCATTTTAATGACATTATAGCTGATCCCCTACCGTTTATAAGGTTAATGGAATCTTTAGACAAAAATCTTCTTCTTCTTACGGTGCCTTATCCTTAAGGACGTTGGCCATTACATTTGCCCATTTAATCTTATTTGAAGCAGCCCTGAATAGTTCTATGGAGGTCATGTTCGTCCATTGCCGTAGGTTTTTAAGCAAGAGTTGCGTCTTCTTCCTGTCCTCTTTTGAAAAAAAAGAGTAGACTTGTGTATTCGCGAAAACGGAGGCATTTTGAACACTTACTGTAATTGAATTTATTTTATGTTCTTAGTTATTAATTTAATTTTCTCTTGTGAGTTTTGTTTAATTACTAACTATTTTATACCAGTATCAATTATTACTTCATTATTTTCAAATCAAAATATTCCGAAAACGGTACACAGTATCGAGTTTTACCAAGAGTACCTTTTTCGTGTAAAATTGAATGATGTTTAAGTTTACTTGAAATTTTGATTAATAATTATACTCTTAAAAAAGTTATATTGACTAATACTTAGTACGATCCGTGTAACTAGCGCCCTCTATGAGAATTAGATAAAAAACAAATTCATGGATGTATCAGCTTCCAAAACATATTCGTATAAAATTTCATTACAATGTTGCCAGTAGTTTCGGCAAAATCGTAAAAAATGCGTAAATTTTTTTTCTTCAACGCCCTGTATCTTGAAAACAGATGGCGTAACAAAAATTTTTTACTAAGCAAACCCCAATTATTTTTCAGCTTTTTACCTACCCTAGAGACGGGGTTACCTTTTTTTTGAAACACCCTGTATATGATTTTTGAAAGAACCACACCCAAACTCTTCCCGACACGAGTAAAGGGCCTAGATTATTTGTGTACATAAGTAAATAGTTTGCTTATGTTACAACGTTCATAGATGTATAGCTAGTTTTCAAAATGCAGTAATTGAAATAAAAGAGAAGTAACATTGATCCAATTCGAGTCTCTCACTATTCTTCTACACGGGTTTCAAGGTCTACCAATTTTCAGGGAACCTTTTGAGAAGACTGGACTGTAATACGTGCTGGCTAGTTGGCAATTATAGTAAACTAATATACCAAAGTAAACTATTAGTGGCATCTAACGAGGAAAAGTGAAGTGAGTGTCCATAGCGATTAAAGTAGTCTATAAACCTAATCTAACAATTATTTTCTAAAACTTCTTGACATACTTAGCAATCACTTATTTCCATTTTAATTAGAAAATCAATATCTCGATTAACGATTTGTGCTTGAATATATTGTAATAAGTTTAAAAAAATCATCTGCAGATGCCGTGAAACCAACCATTAGCTTTCCAGTGTGCCGTAAAATCAATTTCAGTATTAGATAACAAAACACCGACCTTCGACATCACGTCAGACTTCCCGAAGCATCCTTAGATCCCTAATACACCACCCGCTCTTTACTGCCAAGTATCCGAATGGAAATAAAAACATTTGTCTTTTGTGTCACATAAAAAGCATCAAAGCGTAGATACTCTTATATCTCGCACACAGTAGCGGCTTCGAGACGATGAAAGGGCAAAATGGTATGAAAAATGTTACTTTCAGAGAGTTAAAAGGTTTGAAAGAGAGTGAGTGATGCTTCTGAAACGTAGATTATTAAGAATGATATTAGTGTGTATCAGAAAGATGCGAAAAAAAAAACAAAGCAGCGGGCTTATAGACTTATATATCATAATATGTATACATTATATCATAATAAAAAGCATTATAAACTTGTTTAATTTCTTTTTTTGTTGTTTTTTTTATTTACAGAAATCCCGCTTTAACCTAATAAGGCTGTCAGCAGAACTTCTTCTTCTTTGAGTACCGTGCCCAAGTTTTAGCATGGGTAGCTTCCATGGCGATTTGCCGATATCGTTTTCGATCTTGCGCGGCATGTAATAATTCATCTGCTGATAAGCCAGTCCATTGACGAAGGTTTCGGAGCCATGAGTATTTCTTTCTACCAATTCCTCTTCTTCCGTCGATCTTTCCATTGAGTATCAACTGCATTATCCTGTATCTACTTCCTCTCATTATATGCTCCAGATATTCGAGTTTTCTCTTTTTTATCATTTTTATTAAGTCACCTACTCTGTTCAAGGCTTCTCTGTTTGAAATGTGTTGAACCCGTTGATATTCTGAGCATTCTACGATATAACCACATCTCAAAGGCTTCTAATTTGTTTAACTTCTTCTTCTTCAGATGCAAATCCACTAATGGATGTTAGCGATCACATTTTCCATTAACTCGTTAACTAGATACGCCGTTTTCCTTTTCTTGATGGTTTCGAAAAGTTGGCGTTCTTGGTTTATTCTTTTAAGGACATCTATATTTGTGATTCTCGCTGTCCATGGTATTTTTAGGATACGGCGATAAAGCCACATTTCGAAAGCTTTCAATCTGTTTATATCCCTCGTTTTGAGTGTCCAGCCCTCTACGCCATATAGCAGCACTGACCATACGTAGCACTTAGTAAACCTTAGTCTCAATTGAAGATCGAACTCAGAACAAGTCAGTACCTTCTTGAATTTTACGAAAGCTTGTCGAGCTTGCTCAATGCGACATTTTACTTCTCTGTCCGATGCCCAGTCTTCAAAAAGCCACGATCCCAGGTATTTAAAATTTACTCACTCTTTCTATGGATTTACTATTCAGTGTTATGGTGGAGTTTTCAAATGCATCCAAGTTTCTGGAGATGATCATGAATTTGGTCTTTTTGGTATTAATCTCTAGTCCCATTCGCTCACTGTATTCTCCGATTATAGTGACAAGTTGTTGAAGATCGACTATGTTGTCACAAATTAAGACACCATCATCAGCATATCGTATGTTGTTGATCAATACTCCATTCACCTTGATTCCCATCTCTGCATCCTCCAAAGACTCTTGAAATATGGCTTCTGAATAAATGTTAAATAAAAGAGGGGGAAGCACACATCCCTGTCGAACGCCTCTTCTTATATGTATGGGCTTAGATATAGAATTGTCTATTTTTTAGCTGTGCCGTTTGATGCCAGTACAAGTTTTCAATGCATCTTATGTCTCTTTTGGTCTATATCAACTTTCTTGAGAATCTGCATTAACTTGTGGTGTTGGACACGATCACAACGCTTTTTTGTAATCTAAAAAGCATAGGAACACATCCTTCCTCTGATCGTAACAATTTTGGACCAGTACCTGTGTTGCTACTATTGCTTCTCGTGTTCCTAAACCTTGCCTAAACCCGAACTGGGAATCACTGATGTCCCATTTACATTTTTTGTATAATCTTTGATGTAGTATTTTTAAGAATATCTTTAAAGTGTGACTCATCAGGCTAATGAGTCTGTGATCCTCACATCTTTTTGCATTGACTTTCTTGGGCAGGGGAATAAAGGTAGAGCGTAACCACTGTTGAGGATAGCAGCCAGTTTCATAAATTAAATTAAATATTTTGTGTAGTGCTGAAATTCCCCTTTCATCTAGTAATTTGAGTATTTCTGACGGGATCTCATCTGGTCAGGTGCCTTATTGTTTTTTGAATTTAATATTGCTTTTTCTATCTCCTCTTTGGTGATTGAAGGCCAGTCAGCTGGTCGTCTGTATAAACTTCACTCATGGGTCTTTCGTCATGGAAGAGCTCCTGGATATAATTTTCCCATATATCAATTTTCTCCTCCTTTTCATCCAGCACTATCTGGTTATCCTGATTAACTATGGTAGTTGGTCTTCGTTTTTCTGTATATTCCAGCAGTCTCCTTAAGCTTTTTATGTAAATTACGGTCGTCGTGTTGTCTTTGTAAATGTTCTAGATCGATACATTGTTGCTTAAGCCATTCATTTTTTGCTATTCTTATTTTTGCTTTTATTTGCTTGTTAATGTTTTCATACATATTGCTGCCATCTTGGTTATTCTTGTGTCTTCGTCGTTCTTCCATTAGTAATAGTATTTCTTCTGTCATCCATTTTTGCTTCTTGTTATTTCGTTTGTACCCTAAGTTGTTTTTCATGAAGTCTGTTACAGCACTTGTAATCGTATTCCATGTTGGTGTTCTATCTTCGGTAATGTTTGTCGTTAATATTTGAATTTGTGCGTTTATTTTCATTGCTTATTTTTGCTTGTATCACTGGGTCTTTCAGTTATATCCAGTGCTATCTGTTGTTGAGTTTCAGGCTTGTTCTTGCATGAAAGAGCGATCTTTATGACGGCCACTAATAGTACGTTGTCAGAAGGGACATCATCAGGTTTCACATCCATACAGTAATACAGATACACATAACATTTTAGGAACTTCAGCTGAGAATTGCTCAGAATAGATCTATATATATATATATATATATATATATATATAATATATATATATATATATATATATATATATCCTCTAAAATAACAGCTGATCTGGTAGATGAAAAGTGAGTTGAGGTTAATTGGGTATACAGCTGAATAAAAGCCAAGTGCACTCTGTTCAACAGTTCATTATATTTCGCCAATTTTCATTGGCATCATCAGATGAAAGCTACAATTATTTAAAACATGGTAAAAATAAATAAAAATAAAAATAATAAAATACATTCAATAGTCTTACTTGATTGAGGTTGTGGCAATATGATTTATGTTATCATCAGAAAGGTTTGTGGTATGATGTGGATTGTAGTTTTTTTGGATATATAACATGTAGTTGTAAAAATGACAATTAAAATATTAAATGACAATATATAAATTAAAAAACAAAATAAACATAAAAACGTTTAGTTCGCAGATAGTCATTAAGGTTTAGTACTAGAAATACCAAATATCGAATGTTATTGATTGATGTGTAGCAGGAGATAATTAGTTCTATAGTGTTAATATAGTAGTTGTTTATTGATTGGGATTTACTGTAAAAGTGTGTTTTAGATAAAAAATTTAAAAAATTTTTTTTTTTTTTTTGAAAATTTTGGAATTACATGTTGTGTTACAATAATTATTTAATAGTTATGTTTGTTTTTTCGATATGTAATAGATAAGCATAAATCTCACTCAAATGCTCAACATCTGATTTCTTATTTATTAAGTTATCCATTTGGGTGATAAATGCCATCTCGAGGAAGAGTCTTTTATTGAGATTATTCTCCATTGCAAGAATCTTTGTTTCGTTGTAGTTCATTACATGGTGTTCATTATGTACGTGTTTTGCAAGGGAACATCTATCGGGATATAGTCTGCTGTCACTCATGTGGGAAATGATACGATTTTTTAGGTGTCTGTTGGTTTGGCCAATATATTGTTTGTTACAACTTCCGCAAGGGATACAATAAACTATATTGGATAATTGATCTGTAGGTGTCTTATCTTTTAGTTTAGTGAATATCGAGTTAATGTTTAACACTGTGTAATTCGCGATATTTATGTTAACGTCAGTTGATTTAAAAATTCGTGTAAGTTTTGGTGTTAACTCTTGTATGAACGGTATCTAAAGTATTTAAATGGAGTTAAATTAGATAATAGTTAATAGTTAATAATTAATAATTACACAATAGACACAACCACTAACACTAATTTAACTCCATTTAAATACTTTAGATTACCGTTCATACAAGAGTTAACACCAAAACTTACACGAATTTTTAAATCAACTGACGTTAACATAAAAATCGCGAATTACACAGTGTTAAACATTAACTCGATATTCACTAAACTAAAAGATAAGACACCTACAGATCAATTATCCAATATAGTTTATTGTATCCCTTGCGGAAGTTGTAACAAACAATATATTGGCCAAACCAACAGACACCTAAAAAATCGTATCATTTCCCACATGAGTGACAGCAGACTATATCCCGATAGATGTTCCCTTGCAAAACACGTACATAATGAACACCATGTAATGAACTACAACGAAACAAAGATTCTTGCAATGGAGAATAATCTCAATAAAAGACTCTTCCTCGAGATGGCATTTATCACCCAAATGGATAACTTAATAAATAAGAAATCAGATGTTGAGCATTTGAGTGAGATTTATGCTTATCTATTACATATCGAAAAAACAAACATAACTATTAAATAATTATTGTAACACAACATGTAATTCCAAAATTTTCAAAAAAAAAAAAAAATTTTTTAAATTTTTTATCTAAAACACACTTTTACAGTAAATCCCAATCAATAAACAACTACTATATTAACACTATAGAACTAATTATCTCCTGCTACACATCAATCAATAACATTCGATATTTGGTATTTCTAGTACTAAACCTTAATGACTATCTGCGAACTAAACGTTTTTATGTTTATTTTGTTTTTTAATTTATATATTGTCATTTAATATTTTAATTGTCATTTTTACAACTACATGTTATATATCCAAAAAAACTACAATCCACATCATACCACAAACCTTTCTGATGATAACATAAATCATATTGCCACAACCTCAATCAAGTAAGACTATTGAATGTATTTTATTATTTTTATTTTTATTTATTTTTACCATGTTTTAAATAATTGTAGCTTTCATCTGATGATGCCAATGAAAATTGGCGAAATATAATGAACTGTTGAACAGAGTGCACTTGGCTTTTATTCAGCTGTATACCCAATTAACCTCAACTCACTTTTATATATATATATAATATATATATATATATAATATATATATATATATATATATATAGGTTTAGAACGTCTTTCGACGTTGTCCGATACCTAAACACCATCTCTTCCTATCTTCGCAGTCGTTTGTTGTTAAATTTCTTTCGCTCATGGACTTGTTTACGCCGTGTTGCCATTCTAATCTGGGTCTTCCTCTTTTCCGTCGACCTATCGGTTGCCATTCTACTACTTTTTTGGGGAGTCTTGTTGCTGGCATCCGTTGAACATGCCCATACCACCTTAATTGTTTCTTCTCTATATCTTGAGTTATATTTCCTTCTATTCCCATACGTTGTTTTATTACATCATTTCTGATTCGGTCTCGTCTGGAAATACCTAAAGATCTTCTCATTGCATCCATCTCTACTGCTTCTATTCGCTTTTTGTTCTTTTCACTAATTCTCCATGTTTCAGCGCCATAAAGAAGAGTAGTTTTAATCATGGTCTCATATATATTAAATTTCTTCCTTTCGTTATCTCTTTACTCCACAGTATACCATTGAGACATCCTAAGACTTTCTTTGCTTGAGTGATTCGTTTTTCTATTTCCCGTGTATCAGTTCCTGTATTGTCAAAGGCAACACCCAAGTAGTCATAGCTCTGACAGCAGGAAATATGTTGTCCGTTTTCGAGGTCTATGTTATCTGACTCGTTTCCAATACAAAGATATTTGGTTTTTGTTGTATTGACATTCATTCCCCAGTCGTTATATTCTTCTATCAGTTTTCTAAGCATGTACTGCATGTCTTCCCTGTCGGTCGCTAGTACTACCTGGTCATCAGCAAACTGGAGTGTATATATACATTCATTGCTAAGCTCTATACCCATCCTATGCACCTTTCTTTTCCATCTTTCCAATGCTGCTGCAACATATATCTTGAATAAGGTTGGTGAGATACAGCATCCCTGTCGCAAGCCTTTTGTAACCAGGAATTCTTCCGTTAGATATTTTCCTGTTTTTATCTGTGCCTTTGAGTCTCTATATAGTTCTTGTACAGCATTTATCAATGTGTGGTTGATGTTAGATCTTTTCAACGTTGTCCACAATTTTGTTAAGGGGATGTTGTCATATGCTTTTTGCAGGTCTACAAAAGTAATATGAGTTTCTAGATTCTTAGCCGATCTTTTTTCTATTATTTGTTTAAGACAAAATACGTTATCGGTGCACGATCTTCCTGCACGGAACCCGCTTTGTTCTTCCTCTTCATTGTGCTTATATTCTTCCTCGATCATATTTCTCAAAATTCGTCCATACAGTCTGCTCAGGGTGCTGGTTACCGATATGCCTCTATAATTATTACAATTCCTTTTGTCCCCCTTTTTGTGTATTGAGGACATGTATGCCGTTCTCCATTGTTCTGGTACTGGGTGTCCATTTAGACACTGATTGATCACATAAGTTAAGTTTTCAAATAGTTTATGAGTTCCATTCTTAAGCATTTCAGCATAGATTCCCTCAGGTCCAGCGGATTTACCATTCTTTAGGGTCATTACAGCCTTCCTTACTGTTTCGATGTCTACCCTCGCTTCCTCTCCTTGTATATGTACTGACTGTGTTGGGAGTTCGCTAGGTATTCTTGTCTTGTCTCTGTCAGCAAGCTTTCATAGTGATCTTTCCATTGTCTTGGTTTTATGGTGTGTATGTGTGCTTTGTCTTTTCCTGTATTTTTTACTGATTGTATAAAATTCCATACCTCTGTACATTGCTTCCCTCCGATGTATGTATTGATTTCTTGACATTTCTGATCCCATGTTTTATTCTTTTCTTGTTTTATCATTTTTCGTAGTTGTCTATCGGTTTCTTTGTAAGCTTGATGGTCTTCAGTATTTTTTGTATTTAGCCATTTTAGATGCTGTTCTTTTTTCTGTTCTACCATATATTCGGTTTCTTCGTTCCACCATATTTTGTTACTAATTTTGTTTATGTACAATGGAAAGATCGACGGAAAGATATTCCATGCCGCGCAAGATCGAGAGCGTAATCGGCAAATCATCATGGAAGCTACCCACGCCTAAAACTTGGGCACGGTACTGAAAGAAGAAGAAGAAAAAGTTTTATTTGATCCCCATGTAATGTTATGGTCATTAAAATCCCTCGTGATCATTCGAGGGGAAGAGAATTTGTTGAAGAAGATTAAGTAATTCGGTTTAGTTACAGTTTCGTTTGGTGAAACATAAATGCTACACTAGGGTGGCCACTACTGTTACAGCGACTGCTTCGATATTAGTTATGAGGTTTATATATTGGACAGGTATATTTGACTTTATATACAGAGCTACTCCTCCACCGACATAGTTCTAATTGCGTCGGTTGGTGCATAATCCAGTGTAACCTTTCATGTTGTGCGTTGAAATTAGTTACTTGTAAAGAAAATTTGGTGCATTCTTCTAAGAGAAAGTTTAAATTCTTGATTTTCTGCACACTTAATATTTATCTAAATGCGAAATTTAATCTTTTGAAAGGCATGAGTAGCTTGTTATGCTGGAATTTGATTCACAATCATATAATTCCATTTTATGTATATCTCTCTCTACCATATCGTGTATATTCTTTTGGTTTTGAGTAAATTACAACTGATAGCAAACTACAATAAAGAAAATATTTGAAATAACTCTGACTTCGTGACAAAAGACTTAAACATTTAATAAATTTCGCCCATATCTTCCCATACGAGTTGTGAGATCGAAAAGCCCAAGCCGGAACTGTTAGCTATGAGAGAAAAAATCCGAATAAGGCCATTTCACAATATCTTCACGCCGAAAAGGCATTATGTAGGGTATTGTTATTGGTTTGATGGAAGCTCAATGTACAAAATAAGAAACGATAAGGCTAAAAATGTGGAAAAATGACGGAACGAGCAGAAATATTTTTTGTGCTGATACTTATTTATTTGATGGCGTTTCCCGAAGGACGAAATTTCCGATCAAGTCGAAGGTCGCCTTGATTGATAACAAGGAGAAAATAGTATATTTAATGTTGCAGAAATGACAGGATTTAACAAATCCTTCTTATTGTTACCGAAAACCTCTTATTTTTATCAAGTTATTTTGTGTATTTGTAGCCAAATAATCAGGAGTTTTTATATATCTTTTAAAATTGAATAATCCCAGTCCACAATTGGATCGTGTTTGGTGCTCAGTTAATTCTCATAATACCAGCTGATGTGATATTTTGATAGTTGAATGTGTGAAAACCATACTCAAAGACCACAAAAATTAAATGTATGGTCAGTTATAGTAGGTACTTATTTAATTGGGCCATTTTTTATCGAAAGAAATTTAATGTCAGATAGTTGGTGTAAATTTTCGGCGTTATTTAGATGAGATATTTCCCGGACCATAAATGGTAGACTAGGTAGAATTGAATGGCCTCCCCGTTCACCCGATCTCAATCCTAAAGATTATTTTTATTAGAGATACTTGAAAAATTTAGTTTACAAAACTTAACCAGCAAGTCTTGCAGAGCTAAGGCAACGAATTATCAATGAATCTCGAATAATTTCTAGACAATCATGGAGAAATGTGGTAGACGCCTTCTACCATCGATTAGAGTGCTGTCAACTCACAAATGGAGCACATTTTGAACACTTAATAACGTAACCATTATGTTAAAAAATATTCCAAACTATCAATTGTTACGTTTTAATGTATTTGAAAATAGTTAGTATTAAAAAATTTATTGAAACAATTTAGGCGTTGCCAGACTTCTGTTGTATGTATTTAAGACCTTCCAAACTATATAAAATCATAAGTGTTACATATGGTTGAACTCGTATTTAATAGGAGATTCCAATAATGACTAAATATACAGGGTGATGCATTTGAAAAACCAAAGTTACTAGTAATATAAGAGAAACTGAAAATCTGGCAACATTGCAAATACCAAATATGGAATTTCCGTATCCCAAATTCGGCCTATCTCAAATTTTGTATAATTATGTCTAGTAATTTACGAGATAATTAGCCGTTTCCAGACTTTTGGGCCACTCTGTATACTAAAAATCTAAATGCATAAAGAAGCCTCAGAACATTTCCTTCTTAGATTTGATTATAATTTTTTCTATAATTTTATTACTATATGTTGAATTTAACGGCGGTCCGCAAAAAACAAGCTCACGGTCCGGAATGCGGACCGCGGTCCGCCATTTGGTGATCCGTGCGCTATATTTCCAACATAATAAGCTCTATAATTCTTACACTAATCCCCTAGGTAATGAAAGCTGTGGAATATAGGTATCCTAAAGATTCTTCCTTTATATAAATAATACGTTTTTAATTTTACAGTCCGATTATCTTCACAATATTTTATTTAACTGCCAGTTCAGTTGTTTGTTAAATACTTTTCTTCGAGATTTTACGCCTATGTTTAATTAGTATTGTCATTTTTGCGTTTGTTTTTACTGCATCTTCTTTAAAAACCACTAAATTGTAAAGATTATCGTCCAAACTTAAAACTGTCCTGTTCTCTAAAAAATTAATGTGAAAATAATCCCTACGCTTGTGTTTTTCTTTTCTCTCATTAAGGACGCTATCTTTTTCGCCAAAAAGAAAACCGTTTAGCACTAACGACAAAAGACCATGAAAAATAAAAGGGTCGGTTGTCATATTTTTAATAGGCCCTTAAGATTTTTCGGTTATGGCCTTATCCAGTGAAATCTGGCTTATTTTTCCGAGAAACAGATTTTCCGCTGTGTCTGGCTAGATATAATTATTAAACACGTTCCTTTATAAGAGAGCATTTTTGTGTTCTTATGAAAAACTTTCTTTAGCATAACTTGTATATGAAAACTGGAAGAATATTTAATATTAACTAAAAACACAAAAATATGATCGCAATAAAATTCTTATTTGTATCGCTATATTATTTTTATGTATATAAAACACGATTTCTATTCTATGTTTAGTAACCTTAAGGGGCCATTTAACCAGGTCAACTTACAGTACGTTATCCACTATATTGTATCGACTAATAATCAAAACAATCAAAAATATCTCCCAAAACAACACAATAAAAGTAAAAGTAAAAGAACTAACCGACTCTATTGAAGCTGTCAATGGAATAAGACAAACAGATTCCCTGAGTCCTCTATTGTTCAGCCTGATTATGGCTGATTAGATATTTTATCTACACCCTTCACTCCACAAGATAGAGTACCCCAAGGCTCAATTCTTTCTCCAATAATATACACAGTCTACAATAGTGACATCATCCGCCCGCAATATAGATCGAAAACTTTCTTCTGTATGCGGATGACACTGCACTCCTCACATCCGGGCCACACAGAGAGCGTGGATAATTGTCTGTATTTAAAAGAGTACCAAACTATTTAGATCGAGTTATTTTACTCAAATCTCCAATTGTCGCGATGTTCCATGGCCGAGATAACCTTGTTAGGAGAGGACCTTATTCGCAGAACATACACTTCTACACAACACTGGACACAAACTTCCTGATGAAGTATTTTAAATTCGCAAGAACCATTCTTATCATATATCGCTAGCCAACAACCCTGATTAAGACCGCTCGATCACTAGTATGCTGGTAACCCCTAAAGTAACTCCTTCGACTTGTTTGGCCTTATCCATCAACAATTTTTCTTGTGCTTTTCACCATATCGTCACATCACACACGCCACCTTCTAAACCCCAGCTTTCTAGCAATCCACCTACATTTCCACAAGCATTCGTTATCACGTTTTACCACCACCCCTTACCCCCCCCCCCCCCCCCCCCCCCCCCCCCCCCCCCCCCCCCCCCCCCCCCCCCCACCCCCCCCCCCCCCCCCCCCCCCCCCCCCCCCCCCCCCCCCCCCCCCCCCCCCCCCCCCCCCCCCCCCCCCCCCCCCCCCCCCCCCCCCCCCCCCCCCCCCCCCCCCCCCCCCCCCCCCCCCCCCCCCCCCCCCCCCCCCCCCCCCACCCCCCCCCCCCCCCCCCCCCCCCCCCCCCCCCCCCCCCCCCCCCCCCCCCCCCCCCCCCCCCCCCCCCCCCCCCCCCCCCCCCCCCCCCCCCCCCCCCCCCCCCCCCCCCCCCCCCCCCCCCCCCCCCCCCCCCCCCCCCCCCCCCCCCCCCCCCCCCCCCCCCCCCCCCCCCCCCCCCCCCCCCCCCCCCCCCCCCCCCCCCCCCCCCCCCCCCCCCCCCCCCCCCCCCCCCCCCCCCCCCCCCCCCCCCCCCCCCCCCCCCCCCCCCCCCCCCCCCCCCCCCCCCCCCCCCCCCCCCCCCCCCCCCCCCCCCCCCCCCCCCCCCCCCCCCCCCCCCCCCCCCCCCCCCCCCCCCCCCCCCCCCCCCCCCCCCCCCCCCCCCCCCCCCCCCCCCCCCCCCCCCCCCCCCCCCCCCCCCCCCCCCCCCCCCCCCCCCCCCCCCCCCCCCCCCCCCCCCCCCCCCCCCCCCCCCCCCCCCCCCCCCCACCCCCCCCCCCCCCCCCCCCCCCCCCCCCCCCCCCCCCCCCCCCCCCCCCCCCCCCCCCCCCCCCCCCCCCCCCCCCCCCACCCCCCCCCCCCCCCCCCCCCCCCCCCCCCCCCCCCCCCCCCCCCCCCCCCCCCCCCCCCCCCCCCCCCCCCCCCCCCCCCCCCCCCCCCCCCCCCCCCCCCCCCCCCCCCCCCCCCCCCCCCCCCCCCCCCCCCCCCCCCCCCCCCCCCCCCCCCCCCCCCCCCCCCCCCCCCCCCCCCCCCCCCCCCCCCCCCCCCCCCCCCCCCCCCCCCCCCCCCCCCCCCCCCCCCCCCCCCCCCCCCCCCCCCCCCCCCCCCCCCCCCCCCCCCCCCCCCCCACCCCCCCCCCCCCCCCCCCCCCCCCCCCCCCCCCCCCCCCCCCCCCCCCCCCCCCCCCCCCCCCCCCCCCCCCCCCCCCCCCCCCCCCCCCCCCCCCCCCCCCCCCCCCCCCCCCCCCCCCCCCCCCCCCCCCCCCCCCCCCCCCCCCCCCCCCCCCCCCCCCCCCCCCCCCCCCCCCCCCCCCCCCCCCCCCCCCCCCCCCCCCCACCCCCCCCCCCCCCCCCCCCCCCCCCCCCCCCCCCCCCCCCCCCCCCCCCCCCCCCCCCCCCCCCCCCCCCCCCCCCCCCCCCCCCCCCCCCCCCCCCCCCCCCCCCCCCCCCCCCCCCCCCCCCCCCCCCCCCCCCCCCCCCCCACCCCCCCCCCCCCCCCCCCCCCCCCCCCCCCCCCCCCCCCCCCCCCCCCCCCCCCCCCCCCCCCCCCCCCCCCCCCCCCCCCCCCCCCCCCCCCCCCCCCCCCCCCCCCCCCCCCCCCCCCCCCCCCCCCCCCCCCCCCCCCCCCCCCCCCCCCCCCCCCCCCCCCCCCCCCCCCCCCCCCCCCCCCCCCCCCCCCCCCCCCCCCCCCCCCCCCCCCCCCCCCCCCCCCCCCCCCCCCCCCCCCCCCCCCCCCCCCCCCCCCCCCCCCCCCCCCCCCCCCCCCCACCCCCCCCCCCCCCCCCCCCCCCCCCCCCCCCCCCCCCCCCCCCCCCCCCCCCCCCCCCCCCCCCCCCCCCCCCCCCCCCCCCCCCCCCCCCCCCCCCCCCCCCCCCCCCCCCCCCCCCCCCCCCCCCCCCCCCCCCCCCCCCCCCCCCCCCCCCCCCCCCCCCCCCCCCCCCCCCCCCCCCCCCCCCCCCCCCCCCCCCCCCCCCCCCACCCCCCCCCCCCCCCCCCCCCCCCCCCCCCCACCCCCCCCCCCCCCCCCCCCCCCCCCCCCCCCCCCCCCCCCCCCCCCCCCCCCCCCCCCCCCCCCCCCCCCCCCCCCCCCCCCCCCCCCCCCCCCCCCCCCCCCCCCCCCACCCCCCCCCCCCCCCCCCCCCCCCCCCCCCCCCCCCCCCCCCCCCCCCCCCCCCCCCCCCCCCCCCCCCCCCCCCCCCCCCCCCCCCCCCCCCCCCCCCCCCCCCCCCCCCCCCCCCCCCCCCCCCCCCCCCCCCCCCCCCCCCCCCCCCCCCCCCCCCCCCCCCCCCCCCCCCCCCCCCCCCCCCCCCCCCCCCCCCCCCCCCCCCCCCCCCCCCCCCCCCCCCCCCCCCCCCCCCCCCCCCCCCCCCCCCCCCCCCCCCCCCCCCCCCCCCCCCCCCCCCCCCCCCCCCCCCCCCCCCCCCCCCCCCCCCCCCCCCCCCCCCCCCCCCCCCCCCCCCCCCCCCCCCCCCCCCCCCCCCCCCCCCCCCCCCCCCCCCCCCCCCCCCCCCCCCCCCCCCCCCCCCCCCCCCCCCCCCCCCCCCCCCCCCCCCCCCCCCCCCCCCCCCCCCCCCCCCCCCCCCCCCCCCCCCCCCCCCCCCCCCCCCCCCCCCCCCCCCCCCCCCCCCCCCCCCCCCCCCCCCCCCCCCCCCCCCCCCCCCCCCCCCCCCCCCCCCCCCCCCCCCCCCCCCCCCCCCCCCCCCCCCCCCCCCCCCCCCCCCCCCCCCCCCCCCCCCCCCCCCCCCCCCCCCCCCCCCCCCCCCCCCCCCCCCCCCCCCCCCCCCCACCCCCCCCCCCCCCCCCCCCCCCCCCCCCCCCCCCCCCCCCCCCCCCCCCCCCCCCCCCCCCCCCCCCCCCCCCCCCCCCCCCCCCCCCCCCCCCCCCCCCCCACCCCCCCCCCCCCCCCCCCCCCCCCCCCCCCCCCCCCCCCCCCCCCCCCCCCACCCCCCCCCCCCCCCCCCCCCCCCCCCCCCCCCCCCCCCCCCCCCCCCCCCCCCCCCCCCCCCCCCCCCCCCCCCCCCCCCCCCCCCCCCCCCCCCCCCCCCCCCTCCGAAGAAAAAGGAGTACCCCTTCAGTGAAAAGGCTTTACTTTACTTTTTCGAGTCTGGATCCGACTACAGTTTTTTCTGCCCAATATCGGGCTACGTCTACAGCCTTTGTATTTGCGAGCCATAAATCATCAAGGGTGCACTGTGATGGGCAAAGTCTGCATACTCTCAGGTGCTCCACGTTCTGTATTTCCCCACATTCGCAGAGTGCCTCGCTATCTGTCTTGATGCCCCATTTAATGAGGTTCTGTTTTACAGGGGCAACACCTGTGCGCATGCGGTTGAGTGTCCGTTAGGTTCTCCAGTCCAGGTTCATTCCATTAGGTCGTTCTGGATGTAGGGGGAATACTTCGGATGGTTCGACGCTGACATTTCTCATAAACCTTTTCCTTGATTTAAGTCGGCTGATTCCTGGCGGTTCGTCAAACCCGTATAATTGGTGCCGTTCATCGAAAGTTTGCCTGAACTTCTCCACATATTGTGAGGCACATCTACGGTCGTCTGGTGATGCGAATCCAGCTACCCGGTACAGTAGGTGTAGAGGGGTAGGCTTCATACAACCGGTAATGATTCTACATGTTTCATTTAACGCCGTGGTGACTTGTTGGGCGTGTCTAGATCTACAACAGACGGGGTAGCATATTCCCCTGTTGAGAAACATAAGGCCTCAGCTGTTGACTTCAAAACCCGGGGGTTTGCATCCAACTTGCTCCCTACAAGTTTCCGGAAAAGGTGGTTTTCCGTAGAGAACTTTTGTCTTGTGCTCTGACAGTGGAATTTATACGTTAGTGACCGGTCTAGTATCACACCAAGATATTTGGGCCTATCAGTATGTTTCAAGCGTTGTCCCTCCCAAGAAACATTCAGTTTTACATGCGCCAGTTGGCGGTGGCCAGTGAAAAGACACAGAACCTAAACATAGGATCGATTGAAAAAGGCCGCATATTACCCATTAAAATGTACGAAGTGCTATCAAAATATTGTGAACCGATATTATTTTGATTTTCTTATTACTAAACGGCGCATTTGAATTTACATCTCGTACAATTCGAATATCATATAACATCTATTAGTCACATTTTTTAATTTCTTGTCAAATTAATTGTAGGCTATCTCTTAGTGTCATGGGATATTGGCATAGACTCGAGAAAGCCCAGTTGCCACACTTACCTCAATGTATATTACCTATGCCTAGCTAAAAGATTTATTTATACTGTAAAATCTATATCCTATATTTCCGTGCAATGCAATCATAACTACATTAAGAAAACATAAGAACTCGACTCTGTATTAAAGTTCAGTCTTTTGGAAAATAAGAGAATTCATCCAGCACAGATATATAAACGCCCTTGTTTCTAAGAGAAATATATTTCGGACTTTTCTCGGGCTGCCCTAAAGACGAAATAATGACGAGTCCTTGGAGAAACTGGATAATATCACGGTTATGACGGTCCCCTAAATGCGTCACACTAAATGAAAATCTGAAGTGGATTGTTATATCTAGATCTTTAAGAAAATTGAGCGTTGACAAGTTGATGAACGAAAAACAAGGTGCTGAAGTGGACAAAAATAAAATTATTCCTCGGGTGGGTGGACAACAGTCGTCAAAAATAAATGAAGGGATATTTTTTCAGTAGCTGCACATTGCTATATTGAAAAAAATATTGACATTTCTATTAATAATTAACATAATATTTTTATTCAATTATTGTGCATTCACTGTATTGGTATACTATATTTTTTCAGTTATTGTGTTCTTTTCTTTTGTTCTGGTCCAGTGTAAGTCTACTTTTGTTTAGTCTTCTTCGTCCATATTTTTATGTTAGTCTATTGCTAAAGTTTTTTATGTAACTGTTTCTTTCACATTTTGTACATTCCATTTTTTGTTAAAAATCGTTTTTATTTCTTTCAGTTGGTTATTATAGCCCTTATAACTATCTAGCTTAGCATACAAGACCAAAAAATTATATCACAGTTAACAGTTATATGTCAAAAAACCAATTAATCTCAAAGTTTTAAACTTCTTGAAGACACAAAAGATTAACACAGCTCTAAAAAACAACAGTTCTTCTCCTTCGCGTGTCATATCAGAATTATCGGACGTTGGCGATAACCATTGCGAAGGCTTCTCGATCTTCTGCACTATGGAATAATTGTCCCGCATTTGATATCCGAGTCCATTCACGAAGGTTCCTCAACCTAGAAACTCGTTATCTTCCTACACCTCTAGGCCCTCTATGTTGCCTTTAAGGATCAGTTGTAATATTTTATATTGACTTCCCTTACTATATGTCCTCTTTAGCAGTCATCTTTGTTGACGTTCCTTAGTACTTTTTCATTAGTTTTTTTAAGCTGTCCAAGGTATTGTACCGTTTTTAAATAAAACGAGCGGTTCGAATTTATATAAAATATATTTATTTATAACTTTACAGTTCGGTATTCTCTCTCAACTAAACTAAACTCCTAATTTCATTACATATATATACCAAAGTATTATGTTCGAGAATATTCGGGAGTAGTCCCACCTCTTATTCGTTATTTGACGGGTGGAATTTTACAGCGCTCGATATATCACCGAAACTTCTCGGTGCTTCGAGATGCGACTGTTATACGGGCTACGCTGAATGCATGTCTCCCCCTCTTAGATCTGAGCGTCCCGATCTGGAACTCTATCTATAGGCCTAGGATGCGGAATCTAATGAACTCTTCCAGCCCTGTGTTCGATCTCGTAATCATATTCTTGTAATCGTTCTAGCCATCTTGCCATCTGTCCCTGGATTACGGAATTGTAGGAGCCATTTTAAAGCAGCGTGATCCGTGCGAAGAAGAAACTTTCTGCCATACAAGTATTTATGGAAATGCTCGCAAGCCTTTACTACGCCTAGCAATTCTCTCCTGGTAACGCAATAGTTTCTTTCTGGTTTCGACAAGACTTTGCTAAAGTAAGCGATGACTTTCTCCTGCCCATCTTGGATTTGGGAGAGAACAGCTCCTATTGCACTGTTGCTTGCATCGGTATCCAACACAAATTTTCCTGCCTGTCTAGGGTAGCTTAAAATCGGTGCGCTGATCAGAGCCATTTGTAAGTGTTCGCAAGCTCTTTGACATTCTTCGCTCCATGTATATTCTTTGCCTTCTTCTGTCAACTTTGTTAATGGCTTGGAGATGTTGGCAAAACCTTTGACAAAACGTCGGTAATATGTACATAGGCCAAGAAAACTTCTAATTTCGTGTTTATCTCTTGGTACCGGCCAATCCTAATTGCTGCAAGTTTTTCAGGATCAGCTGTTACACCATTACTTGCTACAATATGTCCCAAGTACTTCACTTCTCGTCGAAACAAGTGACATTTCTTCGGACTCAACTTCAAATTTATTGCAATCGTTGAAAGACTTCTGTCAAATTATTGGAATGTTCGTCGAAGGATCTTCCTACTACAATTACATCATCCAAATAAACCAGGCATGTTTTCCATGTTAGACCTCTTAAAACTGCCTCCATTAATCTTTCAAATGTGGCCGGAGCATTACATAAACCAAAGAACATAACTGTGAACTGCCAAAGCCCTGATCCTATCGAGAATGCGGTTTTCTCACGATCAGCTGGCTCCATATCTACTTGCCAATATCCACTTTTATCGTCTATTCGTGGCTCCGTGAAATTTGACTAGCTGTTTCACGTTCTAAGGCAATAGCGAGCACTTCATCTAGAACTTTCGGTCTTGTTAGTCGTAAAGCTTTCTGTAATTCACTTTCTTTTAACCCATTGACGAAGGTATCTACAGCAATTTCTTCCAAAATGTTGTCTGGTACCTCCGGATAAGCCAACCGCACTATACGAGCAACATCTGCTTCAAACTCTTGCAAATTTTCACTTGCTCGTTGAGTTTTACTTCTTAGTTGCGCTTTGTAGACTTGTTGTAGATGGGCATCTCCGTAACGTTTGTCTAGTCGAGTGAACAAGGTCTGGTAACATTTTTCTTGACCCTTAGGAATCGATCTTAGGATATCTGCAGCATCACCTCGTAAAGCAGCAATCAAGAAAACAGCTTTTTCTTGTTCTGTCTAATGATTGGCTGTCGCAATAGCTTCAAATTGTCTAAGGTATATGGACCAAAAGGACTTTCCATCAAATGGTGGCAATTTGAATCTCATATGATGTGTCGTTTCATCTCTCGGTGATTCTTCTTTCACTACCGGATCTAAAGCTACCGTATTAATTGGTGGTAGCATTTTTGTGTTAGTTATCATGGTCTCTAACTGTTTGATCTTTTCTTCTACTTTATCGAATGTTTTAGAGACTTCTTCAAAATTCTCACTGTTCTGAATACATACTTCGTCGAATCTTCTAGACATATTTTCGAATTTCTCGTCGTTTTGTCTAGCTGTTTCTTTAATAATTTGTGAAGTTTTTTGAATTATTTGAGAGACGTTTTCAAATTAACTATCTTTTCCTTTGAAGTTTCTTTGATCATTTGAGACGTTTCATCGAATCTTTTGGAAACAGTCTCGAATTTTCCATCAATTATTTTAGTTAAGACGGCTTCTTCTGCCGACTGGAACTGGAATGTCTCTGGGTCGTCTCCATTCTTGTTGAGAACAGTTTTCAGTCGTTCTTGGAGTAACTTCTTGGACCCGCTACAGTCTTCATCGCGTTCTTCTAGTTGCTCACGTAACTGTTTCACTGAAAGTTCTACTAGCAGCATCTTTGGTCAGGCACACACGTACTTTTTTTAAATGTTCTTTCGTACAAAGATCACTACCGAAGTACGCGGATGTTCCCGACGAACAATACTTTTCAAAAGTTCAAAAGTCTTTTTTTTTTAATCACTGCTGCATTTATTTTCAAATCTCACACCGGACACCAACTGTACCGTTTTTAAATAAAACGAGCGGTTCGAATTTATATAAATATATTTATTTATAACTTTACAGTTCGGTATTCTCTTATCAACTAAAATAAACTCCTAATTTCGTTACATATATATACCAAAGTATTATGTTCGAGAATATTCGGGAGTAGTCCCACCTCTAATTCGTTATTTGACGGGTGGAATTTTACAGCGCTCGATATATCGCCGAAACTTCTCGGTGCTTCGAGATGCGACCGTTAGGCGGGCCACGCTGAATGCATGTTCGTAAACAGTATCTTCAGCTATGAACCCACATTTCCAATGCTTCAATTTTGTTCATAATCGATACTTTTAGCGTCCACACTTCTGCAATTTACAAAAGTACGGACCAAACAAAGCACTTAACCATTATTTGTCTTAGTTTTAAACTGAGGTGATTATTGCAAAGAAATGACTTCATTTTAATAAAAGTAGTTTTAGTCATTGCTATTATACGTTTTATTTCTATGTCTAGATCTAGTTGGTCCTTTATCATAGTTTCCAAATATGTCATTTTGTCAACTTGCTCTACTTGAACTCGAACGAATTACTGTATCGTCTGAATATCTAATCACATTAATCATCAACATTATTTGGTTATATAATTAATAACTTATATAACCAAATAATAAGCAAGGAATAAGCTGTACATATACAATATCTGGTGATTAATAATAAAGAAAATACCACATCGTAACCACAACCGAGCCAAAACAATAATAGTCAAAATGGTAGATTAACTTTATTAGACAAACTTAAGTTAATCTTCATCTGAGGAAGAGGATGTTATGTCATCTACGGTATTATCTGGAAGTAAATCCTTTATATTAAATTGACCAATTCGTCTATTTATCGAATTGTCTTTTAATTCATTGACTAAAGGAGATATTACTCGAACGACAGTACAGGGAATATATTTTTGGCAGAACTTAGCAGAAATGGCATCACCCTTACTTGACTATAACAAAATTTCGTTTCAATACTCGATCGCCAACAAAGAATAGCATGTCTCGTTTCCTCAAATTATACTGACTCTGATTTCTAAGGTAAGAAGTTTTCACACTTCTTCCTAATGTCAGCCAAGATTGGAGGTAAATTTTGGAGATCATCCATACGATGAAGTTTCTCCGAAACTTGAGGAAGGGTTGCTGAATTCTCAGAAATCAATCCAAAATAATCACCTGACAAAGGAACATGCCTACCAAAATTAACATAAGCTGGAGAACATTGAGTGACTTCATGAACAGAAGTTCGAATGGCTTGAGCGACTGAATGAATATACTGATCCCAAGCTCTATGATCAGTGTAGGTCTAAGATCGAAGAGCAGTAACAATGCTGCGATTTACACGTTCAGTGTGATTGGCTTGTGGATGATAAGATGCATTATAGAAAATCTTTTGGACCTTGTATTTACAAAAGATCTTTTCAACTGGAAGATGGGTTTGAATGGTTGGACGTGGTTGGAACAGTTCATTTCTAATGCCTTTAAATATGCCTAAAGCCTATGCATACTTAATTGAATACGTGGGTTCGAAGTTGTTGTTCAATTAGAGGCCTCAGTTGTTCGATGAGTTTCGGAATTCACCATTTTCATGACAGGTTATGCAGATGACTGGGCAGTAAGATGTTTCGTTCATAATTAACTAACCATCTTCAATTTAAATTCTAATTTGAACATTTTAGTCTTATTTGAGTCTTTCCAGACTATTTCCAATAATAATTAAAAACGATTTTCTTTAGCTGACTTCTTAGTCTCACTTATGTTAAGTTATTCTTGTCATTGCTACCTCTATGGCTAGCATAGTTAGATTGCTTTCTGAAACAATTTACAGTTAACTTTCTTATACACTTTGATGGATTAACTAGAACATACCTGACACTGTTTACAGTTCTAGCTATGGTTTCAAAGGCGCTGGTCGTGTTAATACAACTGAATTTAAAAATTAAGATATTTAAGAGAATGAATTTAACATTTTATTTAAATGAGTAAAGAATTTTGACGGACATTACAGAATCCTGACTACGACTATAGTTCAATCACACTTCAAATTTTGTACCAAAAAATTACGTTTACTTGAAATGCTAGAAATCAACTTTCTTAAAAATAAAGATGTAATTCACAATGAACAAACGTATATTGAAAGGTTTTCCTATTGGTGATAATAGAAATTTTGTAGCCAGCAATGAATATATTCCGTCAGGAACTATTTCTATAACTACTTACTTTTTTTTTTAATAAACAATTTACTGTTAATTTTATGATCATAAATATGAAGCAGATTATTGTATATCAACTAAAAATATTACTCACCATATCTAGCCTCTTCCCCTTCTAAAGCTTGCTCCGTGATAATGGCCAGCTCCTTTTCCAAGTCCACCAAGCATTCGTTAAGGTCCCAGGAGAGCAGGCCTACAACAAAAAAGTTTATGAGACTCGAGTTTACTTCCGCAATGTAGGGCTGGACAAAAAGGAGATCCCCTTTTTCGGTAACTGAGATTCATTTTTAGCCGTAAATCTTAGTTCTGCGGAGTATGTTAGGGAATTGGGGATAGAGAGCCTCTTTGTGTCTTGACAGTGACAAAGAGTTAATAATGGTTTTTATAGTGGACGTGGAGATTTATATATATATATATATATATATATATATATATATATATATATATATTCCAATAAATAAAGTATATACCAGTATAAATACCAATTATTTGTATTTATGACATTTAAGCTGATTTGTAGCTATTCAATTTTTGTTTACAAATTTCAATTGTTTTTGTTAAGAAACTTTATCAAAATTTATTTCAGAGAAGCATTTATTAGAATAGGACATTTTTTTATTAATATTTTTTGTAATAATGTAGCAGCAGCTTTATATAAAAAACTAATTATACTTGGTGAGTTATACAAAATTTAAAATTTTTTATTTCTAGTTCAACTTTGTAAGATATTTTGTATTTTTTAGAAGCTCTTGATAATAATTGTAATCACAATTGAAAGCTCGAGTAAAAAATAGTTAACAAATAGCCCCTTTCATTGACTCCAACCCATCCAAAACAGTTTTATATTTTTTCCAAAACGAGTCACAAGTACTTTTTTTTCTTACTTATATATATATATATATATATATACAGATTGAACGAAATAAATTCGGAACATAGGAATATAATGTATTTCGGCTCAATTCTGCTGTAGGTGGTTGGCCAACAAAAGATTGTCAAATAATTATATTATAAAAATCCCATACTTCAGCGGGCTGCTGGATTCTGAACTCATAAAAATTGAAAGCTACACATAAATCTACGATTTTATTATGCTGTCAAACCAGTTATAGTCCAGGAAATGAAGCATTTCACCTCGCAATTTTTTCGTGCTGCGTGATTGACTTGAAATTTAACAGAAGGTAGGTAATAGCCTAAGGATCAAAATCTATATCGAACCAAAGTGCGCCAAAGCCTAGGGGTGGTTGCCACCCCATCTCCGGGGTGAAATTTTTTTTTACGTTTTAACTACAGGTTTCGATTAAAAAAGTGATTCTAAACAAAAAATGTGCTATACATTTTTTTTATAAAATGATATTTTTCAAGTTATTCGCGATTGAAAGTAACAACTTTTAGACGAAAAAATCCACGTTTTTAATCGATTTTTCGCGAATAACTCGAAAATGGTGCATTTTATCAAAAAAATTGTAGAGAACAAATTTGTAGCTTTTAAAAAGACAAATACAATTCATTTTTTAAAATGTTTTTGCGATATAATAGGAACCGAAATACGCCTATCAATGTTCAGCGGTTTTCTTCAAATGCCAAATTTGAAAGATTCAAAGTCAAATATCGGGAAAATGATGCATTTTTGGAAGAAAACTCACAAAACCTTTTTTAAAGAGCATAAATAGACCTATCATAAAAAAAGACTCTAGCTCAAAAATTGAGTGAGTTATGATGAAAATAAGGTCAATACCTCATTTTTTACGAAAAAATCGATGAAAACAACCCCCTAACCACCCCCATAATTAAAATCGATCTTCACCCTTCTGCAATTCCCTTTGTACATGTATTGTTAATACGTCCAAGAAGTTTGACCCATTTAAAATGCTTAGTTTTAGAAAAAGTACAGCTTAAAGCGAGAAACGATTTACAATTTCATATTTTTTACCCTTCTTTTTTAAATATGCCCGAAAATACTGAATATATGAAAAAAATAAAAATTACCAAATTGTAGCTTTTTTAATGACTAAAATTATCCTTTATTTAGATTTGTTGTACAATGAATATTTGGCGAGATATAGCCGTTTAAAGCATCGATTTACGATCAAGCACCATCTTTTTCGAGCCCTTTAAACTCACCACATTTAAAAACCAAGGGTTCCAAAAAGATTTAATTCACAGATCCTTGTAGCTCTTAAAAACCTCTACAAATCGTTTTTGAAGAAACACTCTATCGTTAAAAATTAAAGGAAATACGTTAAAAAAACCAGTTAATTTTTTTTCCGGAAAATTCCATTAGTATAGTACAGTACATTTCGGAGCATAATAATCTACAAAACCGGTATATTAGCTAGTGGGGCGTTATACATTCGAAATTTTAAGCGTTCTTATTTTGAAATCCCATACAACAGAATAAAACATCTGCTCATATGTCTATGGCTTGGCAATGAAAATATCAGAGCAACAGATTGGGGATGGTATTCCAAAGATGGTTTGTTATTACCCGTACGCATGAACAAACAACCTGCACCCGATGAACTTTTGAAAATTATTTTTTGCCAATGCAAAAAAGGATGCGGCGTTTCATGTGGGTGCAGAAAAGTTGGTTTATACTGTAACTCTACTTGTTCTGGGTGCTCAGGTGAAGGGTGCAATAACAGTCCACCAATAATTGAAGAAGATGAGGATGACATAGATCACGATGAAGATGTAATTGATGACGAATAAAATTAATATTATAATTGTTTTACCTATAAATGTAAATATTTTCAACTATTTATGTAAATGTATAAGAATATATGGTGCCTTTTTATGTTGATAAATTTTTTTGTATTTAATTCTACTTTTTTCAATTTATATCTTATAAATTAGTTTATAAAAACTGCAATGTTGTAAAGGGTGATTTTCAAAAGTTGAAAAGTTGCAAAATTTTGGCAAAAAATTGTTTTTCACCTATAGCACTCATAACAATTGATTTTTAAGGGTTGAAAATGTATGAATTTGTATTTTAAAGTATAAAAAAATCACTATTTAACTAATCCAAACCAAATTTCACTCATCTTAAGATTTGTAATATTATTTTACAATTTTTGAAAATTAGGGGTAGTTTTCACCCCTAAGAACAATCAGGGTTCATCGGCATGACATAAACTATAAAGCAGAGGGTGAGTTGAGCTTAATTCCAAATTTTTATGCAAATCGTTCCAAGGTGAAATCATTTTCTTCGCATTACTAATTTTTTTATATTAATCTCTAATAAGGGTCGCTTTTTAAGGGTTGAAATATGATGGAACTTTATTCAAAAGCACGAAACTATCATTATTTAATTAATTCAAACCAAATTTTACCCATATTCAGGTTTAATATGTTATTTTATAATTTTTGACAATTAGGGGTAGTTTTCACCCCTAAGAACAATCAGGGTTCGTCGACATGACATAAACTATAAAGCAGCGGGTGAATTGAGCTTAAATCCAAATTTTTATCCAAATCGATCCAAGGCGAAATCATTTTTTTAGAATTAGTAATTTTTTTACATTAATCTCTAACAAGGGTTGCTTTTTAAGGGTTGAAATATGATGGAACTCTATTCAAAAGTATAAAATAATCATTATTTAACTAATTCAAACCAAATCTTACCCATATTCAGGTTTAATATGTTATTTTATAATTTTTGACAATTAGGGGTAGTTTTCACCCCTAAAACCCTTCAGCGCACTTCGGTTTCGATATAGATTTTGATCCTTGGGCTATCACCTACCTTCTGTTAAAATTTCAACTGGATACATGCAGGACGAAAAAATTGCGAGGTTTTAACTTTTTTCGAGCTTCATTTCCTGAACTATTATCGCTTCCTTAGACAAACCCGTCTTACGCAAACAACTTTGTTGCGAGACAGATAGTTGAACGATATTTTATACAATGTCTATACCCAGGTATGGATTTATTTTTGTCCAAGTTTTATATTGGTCCACTATTTCAAATGCAGTTCAAACAGACATGTATTAAATTGTATGTTCCGTTTTAATTTGGTTCAATCTGTATATATATATATATATATATATATATATATATATATATATATATATATATATATATATATATATATTTACCATATCGATTTATACATTCTTTTATTTGATAAGGATATACACGAAAACGATTTGTTTATGAGAATTGGAAATTTCTAATGATATAATTTGATCTAAAAAGTTGTCTACCAAATAAGTTGAAATGTGATTGAAAATACTGGCGTGGTGTAAATGATGTTAAGTGATGATTGGTCAAAAGTAAAAGACTGCAACCTGAGAGACGTCGAGGGAGTTCTGCTGGTATGATAGCGACAGTGTGTTCTGAAAAGTGGAACGAGTGGGTTGAAAGTGGAGAGGCCATAGCCTGCAGTAACAAGAAAAAAGTTTACTTGTGAATAATAATAATAATTGTGTATATTGTTTTAAAGTGTCTGTCGAACGTGCCGTAAGAAGTGCATAATAGTTCACAGGGAAGTTACAGCCTGAAAAATTATAAACCGGTGTAGCATAGATGTATAGCAAAAACCTTTATATGCCAGATTAAAGTTTTCAATTATAATTCTGCGATTTAAATTTATATAAGGCTGACAGAGATAGCTTTCATGCAAAATATCATTTATTAAAAAACTACCCAATATAATATCATTTTCGATATGAAAGAGCAACGTAAATTCATCACTGTCACAAAATTCAGCTTTACATCTTTTGCCTATCGACTACAAAATTCAGAAACACAGATCTCCCAAGTTAATTGCTCTAATTTGATTAATGCGGCTCCGTAGAACTGTCAACCTCATTTAATTATATTCCATTCTACCCGTTTTTGGTATTTACGAAAGAAGGACATTCTCTCATTACCAGAATGGTAATTAGCCAGCTAAATGCCTGAACAGGAAATGAAATTCTGGAGAAAACGATCTTTTAAATCTTTGCTGTTTAATTGTACACCTACGTCGTTCTTTCAGTCTATGAAAGGTAATGGAAAAGATACAATTAAAACATCATTTAATTATTTATTTCATTAAATCCTTAATAATAAATCAATAAATGGGCCGAATAATTCAAACGGTATTTTATAAAATAAAGAAAAACAAGAATTTTCCTTTCTGTTGCCATAATGGCGTTGGTTTGACGAGGATTTAGTAACGCCTAGACACATGCCTTGTAGGTGTGCAAGAGAGATTGTAACCTTGGAAACCTTTTTTGGATGCTGCTAGAAAGGTTACCAATGGAGGCACTGCGGACCGCAGCCAGGTGGTTGGTGGACAGCGAGTCGTGGGTTCGAAACTAGCTTTTGGAACCGGGAATGGTCCAACGGACGAAATAAGTAAAGATAGGGCAGGATAAGATATATTAGAAAAGATACAGAAATAAACAAAAAGTTAGATGGTAAAATTACAAAAGATAATAAAGATAGAGCAAGGGCGCCACTTAACTTTTTGGGGTTCAAGGGAAAATTTAAGAAACCGTAGAAATGAAAAGAGGTAAGGAAAGATATCTAGGTTTTGAGACCAAATCCAAGGAAAGATATCAAGAGTTAATTATTACATAAATTTAGTAAACACACTACATAAACAAATATTAAATATATTAGATGGACTCCATTCACCTACTTACCTACGAAACTTAATCAGCCTGATCTTTCTTATCGTCAAAGTTATAATACTAATTTCGTGTAAAAAGCAAATATTCATAGGTATTATTTTATCAGAAACTTATTTGGGATACTTAGGAGTCAAGAAATGGATAAAACAAAACAATATATTCAACAACACAACTAAATTTGGATAAATCTGATGATTTTAGATCTGAATGTAAACACAAGTAAAAAGAAATGCACCATCAATTAATAAATGGCTTTATACATATAGAAATAAACAGTATTATGATTAAGAAATACCTTTACAGATATAGTGTAATAAAATCATGCACAAATTAAATTATCAGCGAAGAGAGCCTGAAAATGTTTTAAAAAAATTCAACTAAAGCTGATTAAAGAAATCGTAGAAAGAAATGGGCTTATCTCGAGATAACGGGTATAGTAAATGTAAAAATGAATAGCATATAAAACAAAATTAATTAAAGTTAAATTCAAAAGAATACAAAAAGATTACAAGAATTTGATATTATAAAAATTAAACCAACCCGCACTTGGTTTTAAGTTAATTATCTGGCTCGCACTGTAGTTTAATTGACTGTTCTTACTGAGTATTAAATGTTTGTTATTATTATTTATGAGAAGTTCTTAATAGCTGATTGAAAGTTCGTAAGAAAATATTAAACGTTCTTTTAATTGACTTGCTAAATGGGTACTTAACCTTAACTATTGGAGAAGAAATGGTTGACGCAGATTCGTCAAGGATTTGGTAATATGATTACCATATTATTCGTCCAGATAATTGAAGGTAAAGATAGTGCAAACACCCTTGATCATGGAGCTGCGCGAAGGCCGAGTCAAAATTCACGTAAAGACAGAAAGGTTCTATTCTAAATGGAATTATACAGTGCACAGTACAATGCGTTTCGCATGGAAGTGGGGACTAAACCAAATTTCGTCTACTGCGCCGTGGTCAGGGGAGCTTGCACTATCAATCTTTACTTGAAGACTGCCCTGCCAGAAGTGTCAGAAGTGTCAAAAAAAAAACCAAAACCAAATAAACCAAAAAACATTACCAAACTTCCCAAAAAAGGGTGGGATAACCTCCACTTAAAAATGACAGGCCAGGCTGTTTCCATTTCTAGAAAGATATCCGAACATAGAAAAGTTTTGTGTGAATCCGAAATGGTAGGACATTAGTTGTAGTATTTCCCATTGTCTTTCTTTTAATGTCATGTACCTCTAACCGTTGCCTGCATTGTTTGTGTAAAAAAAGTCGCTATGAAGGGCACCTTAGCGTGAAGCGTTGTTGAATCCTTTTTGTATAGACACCCAATAGTATTTTCAATGGGAAAGTTAGGAAATTGACTTAATAAATAGGAGTTAATTGTTTTTACGTATTCAACCAATGGTCTGGATAAATAGGTCTTAAACCTAAGGCAAAAGAAATCTTATGAATTTTGTTATATACCCATTCTGTCCCCTGACTCGATTGATATTGTTATTGTAAGTGATCCATAAATGCGTAAAACAAAACATGAAGCCATATAACCGACGTCTTCTGTTTACTATCAAAACAACTTCAAAAAATAAACTTTGAAGCCAAATAACTGCTTTTTGTT
This sequence comes from Diabrotica balteata, assembly GCA_918026665.1. Taxonomy (NCBI): domain Eukaryota; kingdom Metazoa; phylum Arthropoda; class Insecta; order Coleoptera; family Chrysomelidae; genus Diabrotica; species Diabrotica balteata. The sequence goes on along the minus strand of OU898281.1, from coordinate 149,429,123 downwards.
TTTATTACGATACTTCTTAAAGCAACCCCTTGATGCATTATTAAAATGCAGAGCATGATTTTTATTTCTGCTACGTTAAATTCACAAATATTTTAAGACCCGACGCTCAAACTTTCTTGGCAATATTTCATGCTTTCAAGAAAGAGTAATAAAGAAGGAAAGTTGTGAACAATGAAACCAACTTTGTGAATGAAAAAATTATAAACTTGGAAATATATTTCAGTTGTAGGGATTGCAGATGGGTTTTAAGTGAGAAATGATTGGTAAGTCTGAAAAATTAGATGTTAATTTTTCAACTTAAGCAGAAGAAGTTAATTATAAAAGTTTCGAATTTCCAGTGTACCACAGGAAAATGATGCGTAATCCGATCCAATTTAAGGTTTATAGTTTGATTTTTTGTTGTAAAATATACATTCCTTTTTTACATTTATGTACATATAGATCTTTATTTAATGGCAGTCATTACCGTTGTAACAACTCAGGGCTTTAGCTCGTAATGTAATGTGTTAACTTACAAAAAACAACAGACAAATCAGAATAAATAGAGATTCGGGACTTCTTTCTTCTTCTGGTAGCACTACAACCCGGGTGGGTCTTGGCTGACTGCAAAACCTGCTTCCATCTCGAACGGTCGTCCATGACGTTTAAGTCAGTGGGTAGCCCCATTGTTCTCAAATCTGACCATTATCTCTCCATCGCATTCGTTGACGTCCTAAGGGCCTTCTCCCTGTCGGGACTTCTTCCCAGATTAACTTGGTAAGATGGTTATTAGGGAGCCTATGAACATGGCCAGTCCATCTTAGACGTTGGGATTTAATCTCTTGGACTACGTCGCTAGCACTATACATTTGTTTTGACCTCGGCATTTGTTCTCATTCGGTATTGGTTAGTATTCGAATCGTGATAGGGACATAAGATCTTTCTGAGGATTTTTCTCTCAAAGCATCTGAGTTTACTTTCCATTGCTTTTGCCAGCGTCCACGTCTCACACCCATACTTGAGCACCGGTCTAATTACTGTTTTATATATCCTGATTTTTGATGTTCGTGTTAGGCTCTTGGATTTAATAGTGTTGTGGAGGCTATATATACACCTGTTTGCTGCCTGAATTCTCCCTTTTATCTCTTCCGTGATATCGTTATCTGTGGTGATAGTCGCTCCGAGATATTTAAAACTCTCCACTCTTTCAAAGTTATAGGGGTCTATTGTTACATTTTGTCCTATTCTATCTCCTCTCTTTTGTCTGTTAATGCACATATATTTGGTTTTCTCTTCATTGACCCTTAGACCGGTATTTTTTGCCTCTCTCTAATTTATTGAAGTTTTCTTTTACATTGGTGACGGTATTTCCTACAATGTCAATGTCATCCGCGAATGCTAGTAGTAATTTTGGTCCATTTAGTGTCAGTAGTTCTGTTCTAATTGGTGCGGTTCTTACTACTTTTTCCAGGATTATAATATAAAGAAGAGGTGACAGCGCTTCTCCTTGTTTTCAGTCCACTGTTTATTTCAAACGACTCTGAGAGCTTGTTACCTATCTACCAGCCATTTACACAAACTTTAACGAGCTGGATAAGTTTTTTTGGAACTGAAAGTTCTGCCATTCCACATTTGACCCCTTTTAATGCTGTCGTATGCTTGTCGGAAATCTATGAAGAGATTATGAATGGTTCTATTGAATTCCCATCCTTTTTCAAGCAGCTGCCTGAGAGTAAAAATCTGATCTATGGTCGATCTATTTTTTCTGAATCCGCTTGGTATTCCCCTATGAAATTTTCTACAAAAGGTGTTAGTCTACTTACTACGATGTTCGATAAGATTTTGTACGCCGTATTAAGTAGAGAGATGCCTCTATAGTTAGAGCACTTGGTTTTGTCTCCCTTTTTATGGATAGGAATTATTACACTTTCGTGCCATTTTGTTGGTATTTTCTCTTCGTTCCATATAAGTGTTATTAGTTTGTGTAATTGTCTATGTAAAGTTTCTCCTCCGTACTTAAGAAATTCGGCTGGTATATTGTCAGAGCCTGGAGCTTTTGCGTTCTTCAATTTGTTAATTGCTTGTAATGTTTCGTCTATTTTTGGGTACTCTAACCGGTAGGTCCACCTCAAGGTTTATATCCTCTCCATGTTCTTCATCTGGTGTATATTAAGTAACTTTTTGAAATATTCTTGCCATGTTTGGAGTAATTCTTGTTCGTTGATTATTAATTCATCATTATTTTTTCCTTGGTACAGACACGCAGTTAGGTCTGAATCCTCTCTTTTCGTTTGACACAGATTTGTAAAATGCTCGACTATTTGACTGTTGTCTGTTTCGTCATACTGCTGTTGTTCGTATTTTCTTTTTTTCACTCTAATTAGTTTTCTTGTTTCTCGTCGTGATGTTGTATAGTTTTCTTTACTTTCTGTTGTTTCTTGTTGAAGCATAATGTTTCGCTTTTTCTGTTTGTCTTGTAGTTTTTCTTGGCATTCTTTATCAAACCATTTCCTTGTTTTCGTCCTTCTTTTTTCTATTATTAGTTCTGCTGACTCTGTAATTGATTTTTCCATTCGTTGCCACAGCCTTTCGACATCATTGCTCTGGTCTATTCTATTTAGATATTGTTCCATTTCCTGTACGTAATTGTCTCGGATTTCCTTATTTTGCGTTTTCCTCAATGTTCCACTGTCCCAATGCTTCGTTCGTTTTAAGTTTCTGTGATGATATTTTCAACCTGGTTTTTGCTTTTACTAGGTAATGGTCTGTATCTCCATCTATGCCCCTGAGGCTTCTTACGCCAAGGACATTACTTCCGTGTCTAGCATCAACAATTATGTGGTCAATTTGGTTCCGTGTGGAGTTGTCATTAGAGACCCAAGTCTGTTTTATGAATGTTTTTATGTTGGAACATAGTAGACTTTACAAGCATATTGTTAGCCGATGCTAGCTCTACGAGCCTTTGTCCATTATCGTTTGAGATATCGTGGAGACTGTTGTTGTCCTATTGTAATGGTCTGTATCTCCATCTATGCCCCTGAGGCTTCTTACGCCAAGGACATTACTTCCGTGTCTAGCATCAACAAATTATGTGGTCAATTTGGTTCCGTGTGGAGTTGTCATTAGAGACCCAAGTCTGTTTATGAATGTTTTTATGTTGGAACATAGTAGACTTTACAAGCATATTGTTAGCCGATGCTAGCTCTACGAGCCTTTGTCCATTATCGTTTGAGATATCGTGGAGACTGTGTTGTCCTATTGTCTGTCTCAGGTTAAGTTCTTTGCCAATTTTTGCGTTGAAGTCTCCGCAGATTATTTGCATGTCTTGTTAGGGAATTCTCTCCAGCTCTTCTAGTTGCTCATAGTTGCAACTCTCTTCGAGTTGCTCATAGAAGTCATCTTTGATTGTTTCTTCTTTATCTTCTGTCGGAGCATGTGCGGATATAATTGAGGGAACTTCTTTGGAGTGAGTTAAAACAAACACAAAGGGAGAAATCATCATAGTCTAGTCTACAGTGATCTATTCTTAGTAGATTTTCATCATTATCATACAACCTCTTCTGTCCACTGCTGGACATAGGTCTCTCCCATTTTTGTCCACTATTCACGGTTTTTTGTGTGTTTTGTCATTTTCAAGGTGTGCCAAAACTTCCAAAACTAAATTTATCTAAACTAAAAACCGTTTATAAAAACATTATTTTGTAGAATGTCAAATTGACATTTATCCTCTGTACTGTTCAACTCTTTAAAGTCACCTTTTTATTTAAAAGTAACCGTGTCTTTACCTTCTTTTTAAAGTTACAAAAACTGTATAAGTAATACAAGATTTTTATAAAATAATAAAAACTTCTTTTTACATTGGTAATCTCTGTTACAAACAGTTCTAGTTTATCCCTGTATTAATAGTTGAAACTAATGGAGAAGAATTCTCACTACTCGCCTTGGGGAATTCTAGTTGTTTCCACAAGTTGAAGTACATTAGCTGCGGCAAAAGATGAGCCTCTCGGAGGAGATGTACTCAATTGGGAGAACATAAATTCATGGAGGAATTATCCTAATCAGCATAAAGAGACCATTTACATAAATTGCAATAACAAGCCATTCTATTAGGGATTATTAGTTCCATCTTCTCTCTTATTTTATATTATCTTCTATACGACAACAACGGTTCGTTTAAAAATGCTAAAATTATACTTTGTTGCAATTATTTGAATTATTAAGTATTTATTAGAATTTTCTAGTTGGTACGAGTATCAGTACCCGGTAAATAAATTGCTTTCTTTTTAAAAATATTTTTCATCACTTAAATTATCTTTTTTATACTTCTTCTTCGTTTATTTCTATTATATATCCAGTGTCCATTTATAATTCTAAATTGACATCTTATGGAAACATCACCATACCCTCACATAGTCTGTTAACATTTCAAGGTCTCCATTTTGGTGTGGTTTTCTTTTCTATCTCTCTTCTGCCATTCTCTAGCTTATTTCTATAGTATTCTTCTTTAGATTCCGTCCCCTAGTCGGAGGTGGAAAATCAATATTGCAATTCTAACTTTATTTACCACTGTTCTAAACAGTTCGATCGTTGTAAGTCCAAACCCATCCCGCAAGATCTTAAGCAAGGATGTTCTTCTCTTACCTTAACTCCGATCAGCTTTTATTTTTCTCTGAATTATGTTTTGCGGTATAATATGAACTTGGGTTTTCTAATCTTCAGGATTCTAATTCGAAGCCTTAGTTTAAGGCTGCTAAGTCCAGAAACGTACAGGAAACTAGTAAGCCATATGCGAGAAAAGAAATTGTATTTCACAGCTACCACTTTTAATAGCATAGAACATATAGAATTAAGTAAGAGGACTCCATCACACAATTGATACAGATGATATAAAACCGAACTTGCGAAATTGGGCCACCATATTAGAAACATAATCAATGTTAGACATAGACTAACAAAATAACCTCTTTCACTATTCTTTGTAGATCTTGAACCCAACACAAATAATAAAAAAACATACGAAATTGAATTTTTGTTAAATTCAAAAATTAACGTAGAGGATCCAAGACAAAAGAACAGTATATTCCAGTGCACCAGATGCCAGGCCTATAGGCACTCCAATTCTTATTGCTTAAAAGCATATAATTGCGTAAAATGTTGTGGTCCCCATGATAAAAAACATCTAAGGATACTGCAACTTGCGCTTTATGTATTGGTAGCCATCTAGCTAATTACAGAGGTTGTACTGTATATAGAGACTTAATAAAACACAGAAACAGAAATATTGTAAATAAAATACATAACAAATACCCACACCACAATACAGCGTATAAGCCAGAAACTACAGTGCAGCAGAAAATCGCATATAAAGGTAGTTATTCCCAAGTCGTTTCAGGAAACCCCCAAACACAAAATGAAAACAGTAATAATAAAGATATAACTACGCTATTGTCAGATTTCCTAAAATAAATTTAAAATGTTATTTAATCAATTGTTAATGAGAACAGCATGATTCTCAACATGCTAACAATAGTCATAAGAAAAATAACAAATTATTGGCAAAGCAAATAAGAATAGCGGCCTGAAATGCCAACGGCATAAGTAGATATATTATTAGTTTCAAAGAGTCATTCAACTGATAGAACAGTTGTCAAAATTCCATTTTATCCAACATATTTTACCCAACATCCCGACGGAACAGCCCATGCAGGTCAGATCATATGTTAAACATACATTTTACAAAGTTATTTCACACCTAAAATTCAGAGCACTTCAAAAGAACTAGAAATGTTCTCCTGGTTATTGATTGTCGCAGTTAATTATTCACTTCCCAGATATAATATCCTAGTTGAAGAATACGACAGCTTCTTCCAAACCTTTGGCTCATATTTCCTCGTAGCAGGCGATTGGAATTGCAAAAATATTCTGTGGTGATCACGACTAAATACAACGAAAAGTAGAAATCTACATCGATCGTTACAGATCAACAATTTATTCTTCTTATCCACCTGACAACCAACATACTGGCCAGCAGATAACAACAAATTTCCAGATCTTCTAATCTTTCGACCTAAGTTCGGACCACAGTGCCATAATAATAACATTAAGCACAACTATAATATACAATCAACATCCATTAAGACTATCTAACAAAAGAATAAACTGGGAACAATTTAAAAACACCATTAATCAGAATATAACATTAGATCACCAAATAAAAAAATCTGATGAGTTGGAAATTGCAGTACAGCAGCTAACGGCTGTAATACCAATCGCTGCTTGGGAATCTACTTCTATAAGTAAAAAAGGTAATCCTGAAGACAACAATGTGCCATTACATATTAAACAACTTCTAACTGAAAAAAGAAGAGCGCGTGCAAAATGGCAAATGTCTCGAAATCCACTTGATAAGACACAGCTAAATAGACTAACAGATCATCTAACGTCAGCGCTAAATAAAGCTCGTAATGACACCTTCAATTTTTATATTAACAATATCCATCAAGATGATCGCTCTATATAGAGAGCAACCAAAAAATTCAAGAAACTGACAGTACCAGTTCCTCCAATAAGAAAACCTAATGTTGGGCGCAGACTGATAATGAAAAAGCTAATGTATTTGCAGAATATTTAGAAATATTTTTACTCCAAATTTAGGTCAAAACATAAATGATGATGTAGTTAGCGAATATCTAAATGCACCCTGCCAACTATCACCTCCAATAAAAGCATTCTCCCCAAAGTCCGCATAATGAGTACCAAAACTCTCACAAAGCCCCATAGTACGATTTAATTGATGATGGCAAAATCCTAAAACATCTATTAAGGAAAGAAGTTCCCCTGCTTACTATTATCTACAATAGAATGCTGCCGTTAAGCCATTTTGCAATCCAGTAGAAATATACAGTCCAAGATATTTGAAAGACTCCTGCTAAATAGAATAAGCGGAACTGTACCACTCGAGATGATAATACCCGAACATCAAATATTGCGTGTGGTGACCTATGATGCCGAAACTTTGACATAGACAGTTACAAGTTCTAAAACGCTGCAAATAGCTCAGAGGAAAATGGAAAGGTCAATGCTGAGTATATCGCTTCCTGATCGAGTAAGAAATAAGTATTTGAGACGAAACACAGGAGTTATCAATGTAATCTCTCCTTGCAGAGAGAACATACGGAAGTACCAATGTAATTTCTCGAATTGCCACACTGAAATGGAACTGGGCCGGACATGTCGCCCGAATCAGTGATGAAAGGTAGATGAAGAGATTACTTGAGTGGAGGCCGAGGTCAAACAAAAGAAGTAGAAGAAGACCCTCTACTCGTTGAACTGACGATCTCTAGAAAATGTCAAGAAATTGGATGAAAAGTGCTCAAGATAGACCACAATGGACAAAAATGGGGACTGGGTGAAGATAATGATGACCCCTTTATATACCTTTTAGAACACTTAAATATTTGGATAAGAATTTTTTTCTCCGTTGACTGGGGTAATTTCTGCAATATGGAATAATTGTCCCACATTTGATATCCGGGTCCATTCACGAATATTCCTCAACCAAGAAACCCGTTTCCTTCCTACACTTCTACGCCCCTTTATTTTGCCTTTAAGGATCAGTTGTAATATTTTATATCGACTTCCCCTTACTATATGTCCCAGATAAGACATTTTTCGATGTTTAACAGTCTTCCGCAGTTCTCTATCTTTGTAGACGTGACCAAAGTCAATTTGCGCAATTTGCTCGCAGACCCTATAACAATTTAGTCACTTTTAACTCTCTTCAATAAAAGTTTCTAATTAAATCTCATTAAGAGCACAATTAATTAAACATATTCGCATATTATAATATCGCCTAATTTCTTAGCAGCATAGTTTCCTCAAACTTCGATATCTGCCGAATTAGTAAGATAATGGGTGGCTCTCAAAACTTTCATAACTATTCAATCGTCGATGCAGATAACAAAGGCAAGCGCTTATTTGAGAACCCATTTCGCAAATTTATCTCTAAGCGAAAGTTTATTTAGAAGAAACTTCTTTGATTGCTCGGGAAAGTTTATAAACTATCAAAAATATTTTAATAAGGAAGTCGGAGTTGTTTATAAGCAAGAAAGAAAGTGGTAGCTTAGTTGTTCTCCGTTGAAATAAAATGAATTTCTATTATTAGAGCAATAAAGTTTTTATTTGTTTTCTTTTATATATGTATAACTTCTTATTATCTTTCGTTCTAGACTCATTTCTATTTGGTAGAATGATTAAACTATGGATAAATCTGAAGCAGTTGTTATAAGGAAATTATATTTTTTTGCTGTTGAAAAATACTAATAAAAATAGGGAGCTGATAAAAAATATAGGAATAAAGAGAAATGTTAATATGACATTTATTACATGATACAGTTCTCAGGTAGGTTTTTTTGTGGGCGATTAATAAGAATGTGGGACTTTAATAAGTCATCCACTTCTGAATGTAGGTCTCTCCCAATTTCTTCCATCTTTCTCTATCTTGTGCCAATCTAATCCACTGTTTGTCTGCCACTGCTCTTATGACATCTACCCATCTTTTTGAGTTCTTCCCATGCTTCTTGTTGTCGTCCTTGTTCTCCATTCTAGAATTCTCCGTGTCCACCTGTCGTCATTATATCGGGCTACGTGACCTGCCCAGCTCCATTTCATTTTTGTTATTTCTTCCACCATATCCCCTAATCTTCGTTCTACGTCTTATCTCGGTGTTTCTAATCTTGTTTCTCAGTGATATTCCAAGCATGATTCGTTCTATTGCCCTTTACCAAATGCAAATCGACAATGGTTACGACATAGTAATCGGCCTTTTATTGCTTATGATGTAATGAAGCTTTTTGGAAGAGCCTACATTAAATGTCAGAAAGCTGAGATAGCTATTAATGCCTTTAGAGTTACTGGAGTTTTTTTCCTATTAACCGAAACATATTCACATATTCTGAATACATTGTGGAGCACATAAGAATCAACAGCTTGCTCCAAATTGTACCATTTCTCAGGAACTAGACTAGAGCAGAGAGAATTAAATTCCAGTGAAATTGAATTGAATGGTGTTAAACATTAGCCAAATGGAGCCAAATTATTGATTAACAAATTAGTTATTTCAAAAATGTGTCATTTTTTATGTCCCTGCGTTCAATAGGTTAACGCAAATAAGAAGTTACAAATGGGGTTACTAAAAGGTTACTATACCTATCTTAGAAACGATAAAGTCAAACCAATAGTTTTATAAAAAAATGTTATTTTTTTTTCATTATTACAAAATAAAGACCAATAGAAAAACACTTAATCCTTTTTGCAACATGTAGGTATCTATGTGAACGTGAACGTTTTTATTTAATAATAGACACTTTCTTCTACCCATTCCCAAGTTTTATCTTTACAGCGACCAAATTCCTCTTTGCGGCGACCAAAAATCCTTTAGATACAAAAGGATAACAGAAGAGTAAAAATTCATGAATTGGCAAACAAAAAATACTGTCATGGTAAAAATAAATTAGATTTATTTAAATCCACAGTTATTGAGAAGCTTAACATTATCTTGAGAGTGAAATGTGTGTAACCGAAAGACAAAATTTTGCATGATAATTTTATTCTCGCAGAATCTGATCATTTCCGTTACGTTAACCAATCTGTATATAACAGATATTTTATTTAAACGAGATTATCTGCATTGGTTAAATTTGACAAAACTTCCTGTCGTTTTGTGAAAATCAATGGAGTTAAAGTTTTGAACTATCGAGTTGATTTATATGTTCCAAATTCCATGCTTCCGGGGTGAATTCCGTTATAAAATTTGATATACAATCAGGGAAATGGTTCTACGTGTGTGTGTAAATATAAATTTGGAACGAAATTTGGAGAAACAAAAAAAAACATACAATCGCTGACAAAATTAGTGGAAATTTTATTTCTGGTCTTTCCCAATTTATATTGCTAAATGTTCTTTATGTTTCTTGCAATAAAATGTTTCTACATTTAGATGGTAATGACACAAAGTAATAACTCAATATATTGTGCAGTGATGAAAGTTTATCTTAGCAGAACAAATAAGAATACAATCAGGGAAGCCTATCCGACATTCTTGATTATTCTAGATTCTAGATGGATAAGCAATATAAGCATTTACAATAAAATTTAAAAGAGGAGAAATTCCTAGTGGCTGGCTGCATAACACAGTTTAAGAAAAATTACAATGAAGTAAAAAATTCAGATGCAAAATGGTATATTTGTTAAAAACTTAAATTATTCAACAAGGATTAAAATGTACGTTCACGTTCATATTTACATGTTAAAATTTTTAAAATATGGCGAAGGTGCCAGTGAATACAATGACGGATAAACTTTGCGTAAAGCTGGACATTCACGTTCCGACTTGCGGTCCCACTGAGTGGGAATACTAGTTGGATATTCCTCTCCACTCACGCTCCGACTTGCTATCCAACTAGTGGTCCAACGTCCAACTTCAGTTCTAGTTTGTTTTCACGACGGTGACGCAAAATTTAATTAGGAGAAGGAAAATGGCAGCATTGTGCTTGTTATCCTTACCATTTAAAAAAAAGAGGAAAACATGTTGGATGAAGAAATTATTTGTTGATCGTGTGAACTATTGTGACACGAAATTGCTCAATGTCATTGATGAGAAATTACAAAAACTACCTCAGAATGGACAACTTCACTTTTTCGCTGTTGCTGGAAAAAGTTGGTCTACTCATTTCCAAAAAAGATACCGTCATACGTGAATGTGTCAGTACTGAAAAACGCCTTGTAGCAACTTTACGCTTTCTGGCCATTGGAAGGTCATTTGAGGATCTGAAGTTCAGCTGTAAAATATCTCCACAACTATTGGGAAAGGTGATACCAGAAACTTGCAGAGCTATAATAATTTTTCGTGCAATTGAAATTTCTATTATTTATTTGCGAACTAGGGATCTTTGCTTAGAGATGTCGGACAAACAGCACCAATTAAGATTTTATTTCAGCTAAAGTTATAAGCAAAGTGTATGCAGGAAAAAAAATATCAGTAGAGGGATCTTGTAGTAAATTTACTATTTTAATTGGGAATAAGCCACAATATGAGTTAGAAATTAAATGTATTTGACGTTTGGACTTCCATTTTGGAAATCGTTATCAAAATATTCCGAAGTTGAAGTCGAAACGTCAAATAAATTTAATTTCTAACTAATATTCAGGCTTATTTCCAATTAAAATAGTAAATTTGCATAATATGCCATAAGAAAATAACTTCAGAATAATATAAATAAACAGTTACTTCTAATTTCAGTACAACTATATGAGGGTGGATTGATATAAAACTAGCCTTTGATAGAAAAAAACAAGTTTTTTGGAATTAAATCGATTTATTTCTTAACATAGTCCTCTTTTAGCTGGATACACGAGACAGAGATATAGACAAGACGATATTATCATATCGTTTCGTTTCACGGCCGCCAAAGCAGGGGGCGCCTTTGTAAGCTTACTACGCTGTAGTGAAGGTTTGGGAGACATTCGTTGGACTTTCCGAGTTTGAATTTGTATCTGCCCAAGTGTCTGATGAGGCTGGGATAGGCCGAAATGATCATAACACTTTATTGATACCGATTCGAGCACGGAAAGTTTAGCGAATTTGTCCTCCTGGAGCATATATTTGGTCATTTAACATATACATATATAATTTTTTTTGTCCCAATGTTTTTTTTAGTGGGGCGATATATCCCAATGCTATTGAAATAAAATTGTTCACTGGGTTTCAACCTTTTATTATATGAAATAAAAACTTTAAAAACAATTTTCCTCTGACAAGGTTACTGCCTTGTCTTCATCCAAAACTATTTAAACAGCAGATCTGTTCAAGTGAAAATAAATAATATTTTTTCAAATACTTATCGTTTGGAAAATGGTACACTCCAAGCACCTGTGCTCAGTCCAACATTATTTCTATTGGCAATAAATGATATAATCAAAAATATTCAAACACCCTTACAAGCCCGTTTATACGCTGACGACCTAGTTGTATCTATTAAAGGCAAAAATATATCCTTAATGTCCTCAATTCTTCAAAACTTTTTAGATACTCTCGAAAATTGATCTCACCTTACAGGCTTTCAATTTTCAATAGAAAAATCAATAGTGTAGCGTTTTATATTTAATGTCTAAATAATAATATAAATTCGATTCTATATTTGTCATAGTACGCCCCTGGTATGCTAGAAATTTGTTGTCTGTAGAGATTTTTAAATACGCAATAATTCTTCAATAAATAAAGACGTATTTGCTAAGGAAAACAATTTATGGCTTTTTAACTTCAACTCTTCCCAGAAAGATATTTGCAAGCCTGGTAGGTATTCTTTTTCTAAAGCGTAATAACGCCGGATGTTTGGACGATGTTTGAGTAAAGAATTTGTTGATTTTGATAAGATAGCAATACTTGTGCGGGAAAAAAGAGGCGGTATCTATCCGGCAGGTTGAGATCGAGAAGGTCAAGAGAGTTAGTGATGAAAAATTGGTCGAAGGGAAAGGTCGTTTAATTGTGATGTGGTAACCCGGCATTAATTCGCCAAAAATGGTGGAATTTTCACTCTATGTAATAGGTTCGTATTTGAAAGAGTGACCACTAACCACTGTTTTGATTTTGCTGAAGATTTATAATGTTTGAGAAGTAAACAAGTTTAGTTCCTGCTTTCCTTTCGTTTTTTTGAGAAATCCAGTTCCTTTCCAAGATGCCTCTTCACCTCACGTAGAATGATATTGGAGCAGTTTTGATTTGAATGTGCCAGTGTGCCAGTTTCAGCCTCCAATAAAGCTTTCCGTTGATGATATTCAGTTAGATACCCCACAGATATTAGCCAGTTGTTTGCTTTCTTTTATAAATTAAAAAAAAAATTGTAATTAAAATAAATATTATGTTAGGGCGTGGTTTAAACTGTCATCGGTCATAATTTTATCCCTGTCTTAAAAATGTTTGTTTTGACGTATGAACAGTTTGATTTTGAATCTGTTGTAAAAGATATTTTGATTTTATAGTAAAGATTAAATTTTATTTTTCACAAAAGGATATCCATAAAATTTTAATCTAATTTGGCCACATTATTTACTAGGAACCGTTTCGAAGGTTTTGTAACCTCTTTGTAAACAGATAACATGTAAGTTTCTTTATTTGTATTTGACAACTATTTTTATATAGTATGCCGTTTGTATAAGCTATATATTTTCAAAACTGTTTGTTTGAGACAATAATAAACGTTAGATTTGTTTACTTTTTATGTATTTTAGATATTAGGGAAGAAGAATTTTTTCTTTCCTTCAGTAAACTAGGATCCTTCAATGTGGCGCCCTATATTAAATTTCTTGAGGTGTTCCCAGTCCATTTTTGATTTGTTGGTTATATCAATTGCCCAGGAGATTTATGTAAGTAACCCTTGGTTTCCATTTAGGAGATACCCCAATCCAACTCCCATATTTTAACTTATCCACGACCCAGCTCTCCAACAACCAACTGAGTGTCGTTCGCACTTGTTTCGATTATTTTGTTTGCCCAATCTTCTACCCTCATGTTCTTACCCTGAGGTAAGCAAAATATTGTCGTTGCAATAGGAGTTCTATTCTCTTTAAGTTCCTTGCCACAACCCCCAGAATCTTCCCTTAGAATCTATGAGAAACAGCTGGAGTTTAGAGATCATCACAAATTCTTGAATTTTATCTTTGATTCAAAGCTTATATGGAAAGATTACATCTCACAACTCATCCTTTCCTGTAATAAAAGACTAAATGTATTAAGATCTCTTTGTAATAAAAACTGGGGCTCAGACGAATCCACTCTACTTCTTCTGTATCAATATTTAATACGTTCTAAGCTAGATTATGAAGCAATTGCCCATTTTACTGCTAATTAATCTCTTCTTAAATCATTAGATGTTATTCATAATAAAAGTCTTACAGGGGCTTTTCCAACTTCCTCGGTATCCATCATAAACCAATACCTTGTTCTTTTGGAGCTCTTTCTTAATAAAAAAATATATACATATATAGGTAATGGATTTTGGGCACAGCTATGACCTTGAAAATGCCACAAAGAATATAACTAAATATCTCTTTTCTTACTCAGACTCTTTTACAATATTTTAGAATCGAAGATATGTAATTATATTATTATTGTATTGGATTTTGACAAGAGCTATGCATTATGCCTATTTAGTACACAAGTTTATGTGAAATGTTCAAGGTCATAGCTGTTCCCAAAATCCATTACCTTTAATAAACTTAATATATTTACGATAAATATAACAAAGTGAACTAATATGACAATATACAAATACCAACAAAGTCCGAAAATGAGGAACGAAGAATCCCAATATTGCAGGATCTAAGGATCCTTTTATAAGCTATATAAGATTGAATACATGTGTTAGCAGATAATATATCCGGGTCGGCCTTAAATAAGACCTGTAGAAAACCAATCAAAACATTTCCTCCCCTAAGAAAAACTCATTGAGACGATAAATTCCTCATTGTGCGTTCCATCTGTTGGCTTTGTTGTGTGTTAAAGGGGCCCACGATTGGTTTCTCGTAACCGTACGCTCTTTCGATATCACTTCTGACGCTTTTATTACAACGACGCGGTCGGTGCAATCAAGGGCGCACTTCCGCAGGAACATTTTTCATCATTCTCATCAAAACAAACATTTAGTCCCGAACAAGAGGACTATTTATTTTCCCGCTGGGTTATAAACAATATCGTGTTTCTTTACTAAGATTCCTAAGCGGAGTAAATGTGTAGGTTAAAAATAAATTAGATCGGTATAAATAGGATGAAAAAGAATTTTAATTATTATTGTCAAGAATTACAAGTAATGTATGATATATTATTGTGTTTTATTGCTTATTTGGTCTGCACGTGGATAAAAACAAAACAAAAAAGAAACTGACACGGTATTAATGACCTTTATTATTAAAATATTGTTGAATCCTTCTATGAGGAAATCGAAAGAGCAAAAAAGTAGGAATCGGCTTACAATCTGATAATGGGAGACTTTAAGGGGAAACTCGAAAGGAAAAAGGAAGAACAAGAAGTGACAATCGGAGATTTTGGAATCGGAGTAAGAAACGAAAGAGGCAAAATGCTTACCAACTTTATACTGCAACACAAACTGTATGCAATGAACATCTTTTTTTAAGAAGAAACAATATAAAATGGACGTGGGCTAGTCCAGACGGAAGAACTAAGAACGAATATGATTATGTAATAAAAACACAAAAAGCAAATTATTCAAGATGTCACTGTACTCAATGAACTATCAGTAGGAAGCGACCAAAGACCAGTAAGAGCTAGAGTAACCATAAACCCACAAAAAGAAAGAGCAAAGATAATAGACAGTTGCAAAAGCATAGTTTGGAATTCACCAAATCATCCAGAAGCATACATAAAAAATATAGCCGAAACTTTACAGAGTAATAACCCCAAACCTTTAAGTATCGACGATCACAATAAATTAATAGCAGACTCGGTTAGAAACGCTCAACTCAAATTTTGCAAGAAAAATGACACCAAAAGTAAAAAGATTAGCAAAGATACAAAAGCTCTCATGGAAATAGGACAAAGCGGACAAAGTGGACTAAGCGAAAACAAAAATAGAAACAAAGAAGAATATAAATAACTAAATAAAAGAATTTCAACTCAAACAGTAGAAGAGAACAAAGGTTTAAAGATAATGAAAAGAAAACTCACACAAAGTAAAAAAGAAATATACAAGCTTGAGAGATAAAGATGGAAAGGCAATAACAGAAAACAAAACAACTGAAAATAACCAGAGAGTTTTATAAAGACCTCTATACCAGCTAACGACCACAAGACAACGAGTAAAGACTCTCATAAATCAGGGATCGGAAATACTTTTACCCATCAAGTATCAGAAGTAAGAGTAGCTTTAAAGGAAATGAACAACCATCGATCATTGGTGATAATGGACTTTAGGAGGAGAAATTCTATTAAAATCAGTAAGCGAACTGTTTAATAAATGCTTACATGCGGGTACGATTCCAAAAAACTGTAACAATGGAATCATAGTCTTGTTACACAAAAAAGCCGATAATATTAAATTAGAAAATTAAAGGCCCATCAGCCTCTTGACACATATGTACAAACCATCGAGCAAAAAGACAAAAGAGGAAATCTAATCCTTATGAAAAGGAGATCAAAAAAGTGGCCTCTGATGGCGGACATATCCGGAAATGCGAAAAAATGCGCCAAATTTAAATTTTCCGACACTTATTAACAGTAGCTATATAATATTTTTCAGAATGTGTCTTAGACGAGAAAGTTTTAATTAATTATTAATGATAATAGTCTAAAATGCGACACAATTCTTAAAAAACTTCAATATAAATAAGATTTCATGTGACATTTGGGACAAACAATAACATAACAAAACTAAATTTGATGTCAAAACAAAGAGAGATACTCTCTTTCCTTGTTTAATGTGGCCTCTAAAGATCGCACTTCCTATCTAACCATATTTTTGCCCCCACTACCTTTACATTTCCTCCTTTGTCTCTTTGCTCGATGGTACAAACTCTTTATGAAAATATTAACAAAGAGACTAACACCTAAACTTGATTTCTATCAGCCCAAAGAACAGGCAGGCTTCAGTGCAGGATATGAGATAAATAACCATTTGCATACCATAAAAATCTTAATAGAAAAGTGCATCGAGTACAACATACCACTGGTCCTTGCATTTGTCGATTACGAGAATGCTTTTTCATTCTGTAAGTTTGAAATAGTACTGGTAGCCATATATCAAAGCCAAATAGATTACAGGTACACAACACTAATCAAAAATATCTATGAGAACGCTACATCAAGTATACGACTACACGAAGACACAGAAAAATTCAGCGTAGGTCGAGGAGTTAATTTAGGAGACAATAGTTCACCAAAATTGTTCACGGCAGCTCTAGAGTCAATATTTAAGACACTCAATGGCAAGAAATAAGAATCAATATAAATGGAGAAAGATTAAATCATCTATGGTTTTCAGATGATTTATTAATCGCAGATAACTTACAGGATACATTCGCTTAAAAGTCTGCCTGAGATAGCAGGATTAAGACAAATTTTGAGAAAACTAACCTTATTACAAATCTCGCAATGAGTGGAAATATAACTATTGACAATAATATCATACAACAAACATACACTTACAAATGTCTGAGACACGAGATCAAAATAAGCAGAGATAATCAAACACATGAAATACAGAGGCGAATAGGCCTAACATAGGCAGCATTTGGCAAATTAAGCCATATTAAGTGCTCTAATTATAGAGGAATCTCCCTACTTAATACGACATATAAAATCTTATCGAACATCCTCTTAAGTAAGCTGACACCGTTTGTAAAAAAAATTCATGGGGGAATACCAAGCCGGCTTCAGAAAACCATAGATCAGATCTTTACTCTAAGACAGCTGCTCTGTGTCTGTTTGGCAAGCTGACAGCTGTCTCTAAGACAGCTGTTCTGTGTCTGTTTGGCAACATCAAAATTGCCATGTTAATAGCCAAACGTTCGCAATGGACAGGGCACTTGAAGAAGAAGAAGAAGACAGCTGCTTGAAAAATGATGGGAATTCATAGAATTATCCGGCAAACGTACGACAGAATTAAAAGGGATCCGTGGTGGAATGGAAGAACTTTCAGTTCCAAAAAAACTTATTAAACTTGTTAAGTTATGTGTGAATAGCTGTAGATCCAGAGTATGGATAGTGTTACGATTTTAAATGTTATGGCGTATAGAACTGTAAATATTTTATGACTAATTCGTTTTGTATTGATTCTCGTAATTTCTAGGTCAAAAAATCTACCTGACAAACAACAATCGAATGTTCTGGGGGCGACAAGCCGATAAAGAACATGTTTTGAGACCAGTCGCCGCCGTGTCTACGTCGAGATCGAGAACGGCATCGTATTTTCTACAACATTCTGTTACAAGCTGGTTTCATATAAATACCGGAAGAATTTCATTGAGGAGTTAGTCATAAGAAGATCGGTACACGCGGTATTTAAATGTAACGAACGTGAAATAAATACATTTGTAAAGTTATTTAATAAATTAGTAATTAGCTATCGTGAGTTTTAATAAATTAGATTATAGACAATAAATTAGAATAAAGACAAATAAATTAGAGCAATAAAAAGACGTCACAATAGGTAACAAACTCTCGAAATCTTTCGAAATGAGATGCGCAATCACCTCTCCTTTTTAATATCATCCCGGAGAAAGTAGTAAGAACAGTACAACTTAAAACAGAATTACTGACAGTAAATGGACCAAAATTTAGACCAGTCACCAATGTGAAGGTCGAAGGAGACTTTTAATAAATTGTAGGTAGAAGCAAAAGAAACTGGTTTAAGGGTAAACATAGAAAAAAACAAATATATGTGCATCAACAAACAAAAGGGAATTGGATGGGATGGCATTTATGACTTTTGACATTTATGATGAATTTTGACGTTTGAGAGTCGTTACGAATCGAATTTAATATCGATCTTTTATTTTTCTGTTTGTTTTATTATCATTTATTGACAGTATATTATTTTTAATATTAGTTTTTTCATTTAAAACTGCTTAGAGTAAATATAAGATGATTAGAAATGAATTGATCGAGAGTAGGAAATATATGTGAAGACTCGCTATTCTATAACGCTACTCGTGACGACGCCATCTTGTGTCGCTAGTTTCATGACGCTCGCCTCAGCATTTCACTATAGAGAAAAAAGTCAAATTCAATGCCAGTATAGAAGCTTTGCTTCAAAAAAAGAGAAAACCAAGTAAGTGAAATGTGTGAAAATAGGTTACCACGAATAACAAAATTTTTATAATTTTCAATTTCTTTTTAATTCTGGAAATACTGCAGATATTTAGATTCTGCAAAACGTTTTGATACGGCACTGGCAATATATTGGAAAGTTTTCTATTGAGATGGCAGAACATTCCGTGTTTGTAACGGGCCTACGCCGACATCTTTGATAATGAAATTTTGCGGAAAGATCGTTGGAATGGGATTTCGCCCGCTATGTGTACCAGACATTTCAAAAATCTGAATTATGAGGACGAAAATCGATATATACGTCTACGAATATACACTTCCTTTTCAACTCACTTGTGGCTGAATTGAGAGAACTGAACAATAACGATGTACTACTGGTAAATGTGATTCTAGTATCATCATTTAGAGTAGTAGGTTTTGTAGTGGAAGAGAAATTTGTCGGTATTATGCCACAAATGAAATGGGATATGCAGTGCGTTGGTTTGACAGTATGCACTAACCATGATTGACTATGCTTTGTATGCGACTAGATTTTTTTTGCTATGTACACATTTATTTCTCCATCAACTCAATCTTTAATGGATAGTATAGGTGTACTTATAAAGGGTGTTTTTTAGAGGTATAAAATTTCGAAATAAAAAAAACAAAAATGATTTTTATAAATTAAAATGAAATTGCTTTCATTATATCTAGCACTTTAGGCACGTCTTAGACTAGCACCTTCACATATCCCTACAAATAATAGTCTAACAGTGTTAAATCAGATGATCTTGGAGGCCAATTCACAGTCCGAAACGAAAACATATGCGATTACCAAACGTTTGCTTTAATAAATCAATTGTTGCACGTGCTGTGTGACATGTTGCGCCATCATATTGAAGCGACATACCGTACACATCATGGTTGTTTAATTGGGGAATAAAAAGGCAGTAATCATAGCTCTCTAGTATTCACCATTAACTTAACATTCTGCCAGCATCGTTGTTGAAGAAGCATGATCCAATGATTCGACCAGACCATAAAACACAACAAACGGTCAGTTCTTCTGGATGTAATGGTTTTTCAACATACATTTGACGATTATCTTAACTCCAAATAGGGCAG
The DNA here is from genome assembly GCA_918026665.1 of Diabrotica balteata. Taxonomy (NCBI): domain Eukaryota; kingdom Metazoa; phylum Arthropoda; class Insecta; order Coleoptera; family Chrysomelidae; genus Diabrotica; species Diabrotica balteata. The sequence goes on along the minus strand of OU898281.1, from coordinate 149,409,202 downwards.
TTTTGTTTGTTGACGTAGCCGTTTAAACAAAAGTGAGCTTCAAATCTCGTTTTGGAACCATTCAGCGAATCTACGAATCTACGCCTTGCTAAGTGATGATGTAGAAAGGGGTTTTGTACCTTTGGGCGCTTATACCCCTGGGCACTCTCGTTATAATTGTTGTTTTCTCCGAGTTAGAAAGATTTTTGCTTTAATGTTCTGCTACTGACCACTTGAGGTCGGTACGTTTTAGTTTCGCTTCATAAATACAGTGATGAGTGCTTTACCACCCGGCTTTTTAACGTAAGAGATAGAAAACCCCAGTTACCTTGTGAAATAAAAAGAGATGAAACTCGTAGAGGTGGGAAATAATCGATAGAAACCTATAATTTACATTACACTGCATTACCACCATCAATAGTCTCACACCTTTAGACGTTAGACGTGGCTATTTGACTTCAGTCATGATACTATGATAAGAAGATAAGATATTGCGCATGTTTTTGTGACGTCATTGGAGAGTTGCACGTTCGAAATTGTCAGTTTTTTTGTATATATCAATAAATAATCTTTAATAAATAGTTTTCAGATATAAATGTAAATATGTGTACATATGTGTACAATTATTGTAATTATTGAACTTCTTAACTATATTTTATTTAGTAATTTCATCACAGAATGCATACAAATCACATTTAACTTTAACAATATTGTTAAATCATAGTATCTTGTTATTCATAGTATCATGACTTCAGTCATAATTATACGGATAACCTCAAAAATATTTTATTTTAATAATTTCTGATGTTAGAATAAATACTTAAATAAATTAAGATATATTATACTAAAAAACATTTATTAGTAGCGATTTTAAATTATAAATCTTTGTTTATTTAATAATAAAAATAACTGAATTGAATATTTGACTAAAATAAAGATAGGTATGTTCTGTCCGAAAAGAATTTATGTATGTGGAATTGGTGTTGTCGTTAGGGACGTTGTCTATTGACGAGAAAATTAGGGTTCCATTCACATCAAGGATAAAATTTTTGTTTTATCAATCAAAAAAATAATAGAAAAATATGATACATATTAGGTAACAAATTTTCGAAAAAACTCATTTTTAACAATTTATTTTTATTCCAATGTTATAAAAACGGAAATACAAAATAATTCAAATTCAATTCATACAGTCTTCAGTTGGAATGCAAAATAATCCGGTGAAGACTGTGTTTATATCAAATCCATCACTAAATTCTCAATGTTAATATCAATTTTTTCTGTACAGGTAATGATTTTCAAAACATTAATAACATTAATAAACAAAATACGTTTTCTCCGCAAATGGCTAGGAAAATTTTGACCATTCCTGTCAAAATTTCTTGCAGGTCACTTCCTTACTGTAAGGAAATGTCATTTCCTAACTGTAAGGAACTGATATTTCCGTACAGTTGTTAGTGTTCTACATAAATGATTGTCAAGTTTGACAATTCAACCTCAATACGTTTCCATAGTAACCCAAGTAATTTTATTAGGAATTTCAAAGCACCATTTATTTGGGAATAAAATTATCGCGTTTTTTTTTAAATCAATCAATATCTGTCGAATTTTAAATGATTTGCGGAAAAATAGTATGTTTACCTCGTAGGAAAAGCCACATTCCTGGACTCTGTGTTGCTAATTCTCGGCTTGCGCCTCGACTTAGCAATCTTCACAGTCGTCCAGGAATGTTAAGCTTTTCCTAGCCGGTAAACAATGTACTATTATTTACAATATTTTTTTATTTTTTGTAGAATTTTTACTTATTTAAACATTCTTTAAACGTTCTTTTAATTTTGAGGAATTTTCGAAAGTATCACGGACACTTTTTTCAATAAGATGTTTATGTTTAACTTTAAACACTTCTAATACTAGTAACGACTGACATAAATGTTCAAAAGCAAAACGATCTCTGCATAATTTCAAATTATTAAAAAAAAACACATGTAGGTTTTGAACTCTAATCGTCTGCACCGCAGTGTCGAATTCTTACCACTAATTCACGATATGTCCACGATGGATTGATAATTATTCCGTGACAAGAGCAGAGAACTAACGACCACAGTTAGAAACCTGTGTTCGTAGTTCTCTGACAGAGTATGAAACTCCTAAAATCGTAGTAGAAATATATTTTGGTTAATAATTTAAAACTTTAGATTAAATTTAAATAAAATTTAGATAAAATTAATTTAGAATAAATAATCACTATTAATTAAATGATTTTATTCACATTTTTGCTTTATTGTGGTCAGTTTTTTACTTTATGCGAAATTAAAAAATGGAAATACGTCACACATACGACGTCAAACATAATAATTATGATCGAGGTCACTTAGCTCGAAGCTAACGTCTAAAGGTGTGAGACTATCGATAGTGGTAATATAATGTAATGTAAAATTATAGGTTTCTATCGATTATTTCCCACCTCTACGAGTTTCATCTCTTTTTATTTCACAAGGTAACTGTGTTTTCTATCTCTTACGTTAAAAAGCCGGGTGGTAAGACACTCAGCACTGTATAAAGACTTTGAAATTTAGTCAGGCTTGTAAATTTTTCGTGTTAAAAGTAAATAATTAGCGAAAACATAAAGAGTGGGTGTGTTAAAATGTTGTGGCTGGTTTTATCTATAATTTTCCAGGTAAGAAATATACTATGTTTGCTATTTAAACTTGTGTTCACCAATCCATCAAGTTTACATAATCTTAAACAATTAATGCCTTATGGTAGTCGTAAACATTGTTGTACCTTGGGACATTACGTTAGTTGTACCTTTGGCCTGGCTAGAGGCATCTGTAAGTACTGTACGACGTCTCCGTGGATGCATATTATCATTTAGGGTAAAAGTGATGCAAAAACGTTACATGGTTATTCGCATTACTTGCTCTGATAGACTATTATATTGGCTATAAAATGGACGTAGTGCGCAATACATATTTCGAACAGAATCACAATTTTCACAATAAATTTGTACAATTTGAAAGCGATGTTTAGGCGTCAAGTCTATTCATGCTGAAATACTAAACCAAACTTAACATAATTAACTTGACAGCTGTCAAAATGGCCGACAGTTAAAAAGTGTTACCAACCTACAAGAAAATACACTGAGAGAAGACATATTAAAGCGGCTTCTAATTTCCTAATTATATTTTTTTGGAATAAACCACAAATTGAAATATTTTCCATGATTGAAATCTCAGCATTGTTGTTTAAAAACTTATTTTTATGTTTTATTAAAATCGCAACTTTTACTATTTAATTTTATTTTTATTTAAGATTGGGCTTAAACTGGAGCTGAATTTGAAAACGTAATTCATCTGCTTTCTAATTTTCTTTTCTGTCCCTTTCTTAAAAGTTCCTTTCGGTTACCGCCTTCAGATATCCAAACTTTTAATAGCTTTCCAAAGTTAATGTTACAAAGAGTTCTAATTCCTTTTTACCGTTTGGTGAAGTCGTTGAGACGATAAAATCGGTGTCAATTTATTAAAAGAAGCTTTTTGGTGTAAGTGTCGTAAAACGTCTTAATTAGAAATTTCTTTTATTTGGTCTTTAGCAACTTTTATCTTTTATTTTTTTCCAATATTATTCTTCGTTAAGATTTATAAATTGTTTCTTTGAGCAGTACTTGCTTTTGCGATTGATAGGTTGCTAACCTTGTCAATCACCCTTCACATTTTATCCGAGCTTGGGACCGACTGTGGTAACCGCAGAGGTACTCAATCCACCCCGCAATCACCCCAAGCAGTGTGGAGCTGGAAGGCCAGATAATAGAACAAGTGATGGAGTTTAAATATCTAGGCATCACATTATCTAGCTACGGAAAGCTCGAAACTGAAGTGGAAGATCAAGTGAATAGATTAAAACAGAGCCGCAAGCTGCCTGAATGAAAACAATATGGAGAAATAAAAATATCGAGAAAAAAATGCAAGGCAAAATTTACAAAACAGTCATCAGACCAATAATGACATACGCGGCAGAAACAACACCTGTCACAGAGAGGACAAAAAGAATGTTAGAACCAGCAGAGATAAAAACACTTTGAAAAATTGATGGTAAGACACTATGGGACAGGGCTAGAATACGGAGATGCAACGGTGGAGCACACTAAGAACTGGTAAAAAATAGAAGAGTAGATGGAACGATCATATAAGCCAAATGACAACAAATAGAGTAGTGAAGACGACAAGAGACGGTTTGACAAGACGGACGGAGAACGACAACTTACTGGAGGCGCATTAAAAAATAGACAGAGTCATGTCTATATAAAAAGAAGAAAAAGATTTATTAATTTACGTGTATTTTATGTCCTTAGCAATCTTATTATCTCTTTAAATCTCACCTTACCCCATAGCTTTCTTATTCATTTATTCCTTCCTTTTGTCATTCCATTGACGTGTCACCTATCTTTTGGAATTTGTCTTTTTCTTGCATTTCGCGTCTCCTGTGAAAGTTGCTATGTCAACATGGCTATTGCCACATTGGCTTTCGAAACTGCTGAACTCATTCCGAACTATTCACGAAGGTTTTGCAGCCCAAAAATTCTTCTACATCCCACGTCTCTTCGTCCATATAACTTTCCTTGCATTATAAACTGTAGAAAGTCATATCTAGTGCTACTAAAAACGTGGCCAACGAACTCAAATTTTCTTTTCAAAGATATCCCTCCTCTGGTTATAACATTTCTGCACCAATAACTACATACAAAAAAGTGCCTCTAAACTAGAATTTCTAAACCGTATTTGAAACCAAACTGAGTGTTTTTTGCTTGCTCTACACAGTTGCTACAGATTTGTTAATGATAATTTAAAAGAAAATTAAAACAAATGATCATAGACGTGTTAAAATAATTCACTTGGTATTAGCATATAAAGCGTTTTCTTTGAAAAACAACACATGTCCATTTTTTGCAAATTTGACTTTATATGTCGTTCGCATAGAATAATAGTTGGTACTTCCAGTGAAAAATAATTCGGAAAAGCTTAAGGAAAAGCAAAAAACACACACTCGAAGAGTAAACATGAGTTGTTTGTCTTCTTTATCGATCTCACACATTCAATTGTGTAAAAATCTCAGATGTCCGAAGTAAACTACATGTCCCATCTTAGTCAACGGTTATCGCTAAGCGTGAATGATCTTGTCTATAAATTTATCAGTTGTGTACATTCTTTGAAGAGAAAAGTTTATCGAAGGGAAACCATCAAGCAAGCTAAAATACATGGAGTTTTAGCCCGAACAACAGGAAATGACTGGGTAAGTTTTTCGATAATAACAAGTTGTTTTCTCAATGTTTATGACTTCAATCTTGGTTGTAGCTGTTAACGTTACCGATTCTTCTATGTAATAATACTAGAACAACGTTATAACTTATTAAATATGTTTAATAATATGAAGATCATTTATAAAGCCTCATTAGCGTTACTCCTGTCCAGAGTCGACGTAGTGGTATTCCATAAGCTGCTTTAACTAACCACAGTACTACTAGTGACAGTGGAAATGAAGGTACAAACAAAGCTCGACATCAACAAGATCCATCGCATATAGCTTCTTTTATATATATAATTGGACAAAGCTTTTCGTGGTATTTTCGGTGTTACTGAAATGCAGCTCCATCGAATTAGAAATAGCTTATCAATGGATATTCTCAAAAAGACACCCGGGCAAATATATAAATAGGCCATATATAAGAAGAGACACCCTGCTGATAAAGAAAACATAATAGCTTACATTTCTTTATTCAAAGGTTGCCAAAGTCATTATGCACGGAGATTGGATACAAAGAAAATGTATCTACCATCAGAGTTAAAATGTAAAAAATATGTTGACACTTATAAGATGTATGTGATGAAACTAGAAACCCAACTCAAGATTATGAACTGAAATAACGATAAAATCAGCAAAAAAGGAACTGCTTCAAGTGAAAACCCTTATCACGCTAAAGCAACGGCTTTTAATGATAGCATATGTCAGCATAGTAATAATGTATCTGCAATAGCGTTTGACTTTATGCACAATCTTCCAGCTACCCAAATTTGACCACAAATAAAGTTTTTTACAGCAGACCACTTTGGTACTGTATGTAGTTGGTGGTATGTATTTGGGTGTACACGACATCAGAGGCAATGATGTCTATATGTATACCTATCACAAAGGAATGGTTAAACGTGATCAAAATTAAGTAACTTCCATGATTATTTAGAAGATCATTACTCAAATGGATGAAATATGACTTTTTCCTCTGATGGTTGTCCGAATCAGAACAACATTCAGATATCCTGGAAAATTCCTGGAGAATTCTCTAAAAATTTATAAAAGATAAAGACTAGTTAGTAGTTTTTCTGTTTCATTTGTAAAACGATTTTTTATCAATTACTTACTGTTTTATCAAGCTTATTATTTTTATCAAGTCAACATAATTTTAGATTTATCAGAGTGTATTTTCCAGTATTCTAAATGTAAATAATTGATATGTCTGAAAGATTGTATTCTGTACGGCTTCGTTCATTCCGATAATTCAATCGCGTAGGTGCAAGTGCACTTCAGTACGGTTTCTTATATTGCGAGTGTTATTTGGTTCAGGTAAATTGTTGTTGTCAGTTAATACGTCAATTAATTTATTAGATTTTTATTTATAGCTATTTTTACTAATTTTTGACAGAATAGAACAACTTAGAATGAGATCCTACAGCATACACAAGGAATAATACGAGAAAAATAACAATACCATACACAAATGGATTATCAGAAAAAAAATTCAACATGTCAACAACATTCAAAACAACAAACACATTGAGATCTATTTTGTCTAAAACCAAACCTAACAATGAACGAGAAAGGACAAAGAATTGTATTTATAAAATACCTTGTGAATGCGATCAGTTTTATTTAGGTGAAACGTCAAGGCCATTTAATGTTAGAATAAAGTGAACATCAATCTTATATTAAAAATAGAGAATTTGATAGATCTCAAATATGTAAACACGCATGGGATAATGAATATAAGGTTCAATGGAATGATTCAAATATACTCCTAAAAGAAACGGATAATAAAAAAGAGAAAAATCAAAGAAGCACCTCTAATTATGCTAAATGAGACAAAATACTTTATTTCTCTGCAAGCATAAGACCAGCCCTACTACAAAATATGAGGAGAAATCTGTATGACAGATTTGGTTATTGTTTAGCACAAGTAGGTGGAATATTAGAGCCCTTAATTCATTATTTATTTTTTGTTAGGTACATTTTACGAAGTTTGTAGGTTCTTAATTAGGTAGTATTTTTTTTTTGTTTAAGTTTGGAAGAATTTTATTGTTTTTTTTTTATTTAAAAGTACAAATAATGATTCTTATTCCGATTTTTTTCTTCTTTCTTGTCTTATTATTATAAGCTTTGTCATAAAATTTGTACAATTTTCAGTGACAATAAAGCATATTACTTATTTACTTACTTATTTATTTGTATTGCTATCAAGGCTAAAACAATAACCAAAAAAATTAGTTTTAGAGCATTATAATATATATATACTCTACTATAAAGATGGGATTGCAATAAATTAATGCTGCGTACCATCAGATAATTAGTAGAACTCCGTGACGTAAAATTTTGCTCATTTTTCTTTCCAAGCCAATCGATTGATGGCGATAAATTAGATCGCTGGCTGCGGTTTCCCAGTATATTGAATAACATGTTTTTTCATCCATAGAAGCATGTCGAGCAAATCGAGATTGGGTTTCCTTATTTTTTCGGTCTCTTCCTTCCGGGCGGTGCTTTCTAGAGATGATGTCGATTTGAAAGGGACGTCACTTTTCGGGAAAACCTCGGGGAGTTCATCTTCAGAAAGGATGCTGTTAGGAGGGCCTTTTGTCGGAAAGACAATTTGTTTTCGAAAGATGAGCGTTTCGTGGGTTTTAAAAGCTTCGGTGTATTGTTTTGGAAACGACTGTCAATATCCAAATGTAAGATTTTTGAGGTCGTAACGAGGCGAAAAAGCAATTTTTTAATATTTCTTTTAGAAAACAAGTTTATGTTCGTATTAAGATCAACTTAAATCTTAGGTCTCTAATAAGTGACGAATGAGTGAGAAGTGCATTATTATTTTTATAATAGACTTTTCGATTATTTAGAAAATTTTCCTAGTCACAAAGCGAAAACAAGAAAAAACTGTATGTGGAAAACACGAAGGTTTCTACATATTAAAAACTGACCTAATTCCATTTATACACTGTTTCTTGTATTTTTTACTTCAATATTTAGGGGGTTAAGACTTATGGGGTTTCTTAAATAAATTGTTCAGCGTCACCTGAAACTAAACTTTATAAGGAATTAAAATGAAACAAAATACACATAGTACTGTAATTTATATTAAAATGTACAAAAAATATTAAACAACTCAAAAAAAACGTAAAGTGTGACTGATCACACTTTTTCACACAATCTTCTTCAGGTATATTATTGGTCGTTGTGGGCCAGTTGAATAATTCATTACAATAATCCTGGATATTTTTTACATCCAGCATATAACTTTGTAGTTTTGTAGTATATCAACAATTTTCTTCGAATTAATCAAAATTTCTTCACTGTGGATATGCTAATGCTTCAGGCAATATTAGTGTATTTTTTTATTATTGTTGAGCCTGAAGGCGTGAAATCTAATTTGTTAATAAAAGGGTGTGCCACAACCAAGTTTGAGTTCTCGTAGGAGTGGTGAGAATGCATGAATTGGCTTATTTTTAATTGAACTTTCTGATTCCTTGGAATATTTTTGCTACTGGATGCTACGAAAAACATGGTTTTTAGTACTCTGGCCACCAACTTTTGTAATCAATTACGTCTTCGGCATCGACCAATACCACATTAAAGCGGATATTTTTACATGAAGTTTTTACAGTGTCCATATTCTTCCATGGTGTATATACAGTCTACTTTTCTATTTTTTTCTTTAATCACTGCAAAATCCCTATCACAGCCCTATCATACCCACCCGTCGGACGAAAGGGAATCCGGAACCGTCAAAAAGTCGAGTCCTCGCAAGAGAGTTCGTCGGAGTAACCCAAAAGGACTAAAAGACTCCGTCGGGAGATCCGGGAACAGTTTTCTTTTCTGTATAAGCGTTTGAGTTGCATGGAATCCTCTAGCCGGAAGATAGGCAGGGACAGCGGTGTCCGGATCTTCCCCTCAGACCTTAAAAATCCAGAAAGGGCCACGTGGAGGCTTGAGTTACTAGTCGATAGAATAATATAGGTAAGGAAAGTCGGAAAATTGGATCCGTAACTTCGGGATAAGGATTGCTCTGAGGATTGGGGCGTGTCGGGCTTGGGCGAGGTGAAGTGAGGCTCCGAGTTACTTTCGGGTGCTTGGATGTCCTCTTCGTACGCCATTCAAAGGTCAGCTCAGAACTGGCACGTCAATGGTCTTAAAATTTTTCGAGCGAAATCAAATCGGAAAAAAACCTTAACACAGTGAGGTTTTTATTATGCGCTCCACAACCCTCTGAGAAAACATAAAGATATTTTACTAACTTCATATTCTCTGTAAAACACCTCATTAGAAATGAGCAAACTTCATTCGGCCCCTTCGTACCGTGATCCTCATGATACAGGAAAACCGTTGCTTTTCCTGTTTTAATTATTGTTAATATAAAAACTGTTCATTGTTACCTGGCGAAGATAGAAAATCTTTTGCACCGGAATTTGTGGCAGTTGAAGGTTCTACATAAAATCTATAGAAATAACCTCAATTTCCTCGTTGGACTCTATTTCTTTACCAAATTTCATTAGAATTGAAAATTTCTTAGCTCGACGTAAATGAATCATTTTCTCGGTAGCTGCAACTCTCTTTACATTATCGTTCAAATGGGTACTATTTATTTTCATTCCAAGCTCCTCACACACACATAAGTCTACCTGAGGTCTTCCAATGATAATTCAAAATCTTCTTTAAAAACTTTTCTGTAGTATCAATGTAGTATGAACAGTGACATATTCCAGAATTTCCTTGTTAGTATAGTGAGCTAACTTTGTAGGATATGATTTAATATGTTACGGAATAGCATCTGTAATAATACCAGATATAGCATTGCCTGAGGTACTTTTTCCCCGTTTGTCGAATTGTGATTTTCCTGCACTTAGAAGAAATACAAGCCGCCTCACTCGGTCAATTGTTTCTCCGTGAAAAATCAGAAGGGTAATTTGGAAACGGTAATGTTTCCATTAGAAGTTGGTATGGAGTATACATAGCTACTAGTTCTATTAGGTTTTGAAGATTCACCAAGTTCTTCCTTTCTACGTCGTAACTTAACTTCAGTTGCGGAAATTAGGCTTTGTAAGTAACAATCTTGCTCATTTTTTGTCGTCAGGTCCCTAAATCGTTGGAAAATCTGCATTTTTTCGTCTCTTATAATGGTATTTAAAAATTTTATTTCTTTATACATTCTTCTCAGGATCTCTTTGTTTATAGCGTGTTCTGTCCACGATATTTTCAGAATTCTTCTATACATCCACAGCTCGAATGATTCCAGTTTTTTCATTGATGTCGCATTCAAGATCCAAGATTCCATTCCATAAAATAAAATCGAAAAATTATAGCACCTCTCCAACCTAACGCTTATTCCCTTTTATTCATTATAACATTTATTTATCTACGTGGTAGTCACAGTACAAGCGCTTTAAGTCATGGACTATGGTGTTTCTCTAATAAAGTTTCTCAATACTGAAGGCGTGTCTTTACAAAAATGTATGTATGTATTTACAGTTTAAAAGTCCATTTAAGTGAACAAACGATTTTGGTAAAATTATCACTTATGAGGTTTCTCAAATAAGTGATTCAGAAGTAGCTTCAAGACTAGTTTGGGACGCAGTCTAATAAAATTTTTACCTCAACAACAATTATAGTGTAATAATTCAGTAGCTTTATTGACATAAAACGATCGAGAAGAATCGGATTAGCCGAAGAGAGAAAAATATTGTAATGTAAACATAGCAAGAAAATAAAGAATAGAAAAAATAAGGGCTAGTAGCATAGGGAGCATAATAATCATTCAATTAATTATTATATATTCCATATTAGATACAGTAAAGTATACATTTTTAATTATACAAATAATAACAATTGACCTAGTTTTGACACAAGCCCGAATGTTTAAGAATTACGAAATCCGAAGACCATCGTGAAAATTAATACAACGAAGCGACACACCATCGCATGTTACATTCCAACAAGTGGAACAGTACAGCAGAATCAACAAAATAAACTAGGAGGTTCGAGTGGGACATAAAAACAAACAAAAAATTAGTCAACCAGGCAGTGATAGCTGGGCACCGTGATTGCCCGCTCCAGGCAGTGAGTGCGGGTCGGAGGCGGTAGCGTCCAGTAAGTCAGTATTACGGCGAGGTGCTGCTGCGACGATAGGCGGCTCCAGATGCGGATTACGCGCGATTATTATATTTATGGTCCAGACTAGTGGGACCAGTATTCCTTGCAAGCCGCTCGCAGGGATAAGCATCCTTTTAAGGTTCATTAACAGTATATTACAGTGGTAACAGCGTTGTACAGTGGTGAAGATTTTCTCACCCTCTAGTTCCAGATGTTACACTATGGGATATAACTCCCCGCGAGGTTGTACAGTGGTAATAGCGGAGCCCCACAGCATATTATATTTGGTGACAGCGGAGCCAGTATATTACATTTGGCGTCAGTGGATGTTCCCACTTAGGTTACAATATGACAGAGCATTAGAAATAATTCCAATTATAATTTATATTCGAATTGTCCACGGCTGAATGATTAATGTCTATGTCACTAAAAAAATATTCCATTGCCTCTAAGCTTTTAAACAAATGTGAATTTTCCTTAATAAAATAATCGAACTTTATACTAAGATTACAATTTCTTCGTTTAACAATCGTATTCACCGAGTATAATTCTCTCTCAGATGTCTTAACGTTTTACCTTCAAATTTCAGAGTCAGTGCCTCGTTTAAAATACCTTATAGCTACTGTCGTACAATGAAAGATATGCAGACGCAAACATACAATTTTCCATTCGTTAAAAGTTGTCTGTCTGAAGTAAAGCCGGTCTGTATGGAACAGTCGTTTCGGTCGCCTCAAGGATAGAGAAATATTGTATTTCAGGGAACACTCTTGGAAAATAGAGTTTTCAACGGTTGTATGCAATTGGGATAAATTGATACAAAATGTTGAAGTTGTTGGAAAATAGAATTGATTTTAATACAAATCGATATACTGCAGGATGTCAGAAAAGTTATATTGAAGTTTTATTTTGTTGTTTTACTGAAGGTTATTGATGGAAGTTTTAAAAGCTAGGTCAAAAAAGTTATTATTATTATTTACATATATATTATATAATATATACATTATATATATATTATATATATATAATTATATATATATTATATATATATATATAATATATATATATATATATTATATATATATATAAATATATATATATATATATATATATATATATATTTATATATATATATATATATATATATACTACTACTACTACTACTACTACTACTACTAAGGATTTCCCCTGTCTTCCTTCACTCAAACCGTTTTCTCCAATTTTCCCTGTCATTCCAGTCTCCATCTCGCAGGGTTCTTTTCTCCATAGCCTCGTCGATTTCGTCTCTGAATGACCTTCAGGGTTTCCTCTCTTTCTTCTTCCGATCGGGCTCCATTCTGTAATTTTGTTTATTCCAGCGTCCTCTGTCCGCTCTTCTGACGTGTCCGTACCAGGATAGTCTCTTCTCCTCTATATAGTCGATTATGTCTGATTGCAACTCCCATTCTCCGCTTAATCTCTGCGTTTTCAATTCTGTCTCTTTTTGTAAGTCTACAGCTTCTCCTCAGGAACTCCATTTTTACTGCTCTTATTCATACCTCTATTTCACTTTTTATTGTCCAGTTTTCGGACCCATATGTCAGGATACTTCGTGTCAGGGTATTATATATTCTCTTTTTTTGTCTTTATCGTAATGTTCTTATCCCACAGCACTGAATTTAGTTGTCCTTATACAGAATCTTGTTTGTCTTAGTCTGTTGTTTATATCTTCTTCTGTTCATATCCTTCCTTCCTTCTATCAAGAAATAATAATAGTGCGGGATCTAAATGGAAGAGTCGGAAGAAAAGACAATGACAGAACAGTTGGTCCATTTGAGAAGACACACATAACGACAACGGAGAAAGATTGATAGAACTATGTGAAGTAAATGATTTGAAAATTATGAACGGCTTCTACAAACACAAAAATATACATAAGTACACATAGACTTAAGAAACTAGAAAACTAAGATCCATTATTGACTACATTATCATGAACCACAAAGCAATATATATATATAGTATATATATATATATTATATATATATATATATATATATATATATATATATATATATATATATATATATATATATATTAGTGCTTACATAGTACTTGTATATTATACTTTAAGAATAATAACAAAAAATCAACTGCGGATGTTAAAAGATAATAAAAAAGGTTTTATTTAGGACAAAAATGATAGAAAAAATAAAAGAAAATCATAATAGAATTGGAAGAAAGATGCCTATTGTAGTACTATTTGAGATACTGTAGTACTGAATGTTCGAAATTCTCACAGAAATATTTATCTATTCAATAGATTATTTCTATTCTTCTATACTTTTACTTGATCCCAGCCGCTAATAGTATCCCTAATATCCCAGCCGAGGTTTACCCAGCCGCTATTTTCACAGAAGTATCGACACAATACCCTAGAGAATCCAATATCTGCTGAGGTTCTGCGGCTGAGAATCTAATCCTGCTGTAGTACAGTAGAGTCTCGATTATCCGCCCTTCGGTTATCCGCCGTTCCGTTTTATCCGCCGCACCATTTATGCAAAAAAAAATTAATTTTGTATAATTTTGAAAATAATCTGCTACACGCCAATGACTGTACAGGTAGGAATTTGGTGTCAGGCTGCCAGACAAAATAGATTATTTACCTCCCCGTCCCCAGACCAGTCATAAATACTCTGTTTTTATAACTTTATTACTTTATTTGCTATTTAGTACACTTTCGTCGAATCAACTATTGTTCCTTTCAGTGAGTCATGCACAGTAAGGTTATTTGTTCGCTTTACCGTTTTGAGGCCCGTACGCTACGAGTAAGAGTTTATTCTTTGCTATCAATCGATCGTGGTTATGGAGAAACAAAAAAGGAAAAAGATTGTCTTATCAATGCAAGACAAACTAAATGCATTAAAAAGGCTTGATAAAGGGGAAACACTGCAGAGAGTGGCTGATGACTATGGTGTTGGTCGTCGTACTGTTGGAGATTGGAGGAAAAACCGATCAGAATTGGAAAAATGGTGTTCTTCACGAGCCACTGAAATCGACTTGAAAGACAGAAAATCCATGAAAAAAAGTGATTACGAAAAAACTAGCGAGGCTTTGTACATTTGGTTTGTCCACTTTAGGGATAAGGGAGTGCCTATATCCGGGCCTATCTTAAAAGAAAAGGCATTGCACTTCCAAAAGCAATTTCAAGAGGGTGAGGCAGATTTTACAGCAAGTGTCGGCTGGCTAGACCGTTGGAAGAAGCGGTACGGGATTCGTCAGCTGTCTATTTGTGGTGAGAAATTATCATCAAACTTTCAAGGAATGGCTACATTTAAGAAATCGTTTCAAGCATTTATTAAGGCGGAAAATTTAACAAATGATCAAATATTTAATTGCGATGAAACAGGCCTTAATTATAAAATGTTACCCAATAAGAGTCTTGCAGCTAAAAGTGAATCAGCAGCTCCTGGCTATAAACGCAGCAAAGAGCGAGTAACCATTTTAGCATGTAGCAATTCCACGTCAAACCATAAGATGGAACTCACAATGATTGGAAAGGCAAAGAACCCCAGAGCATTTAAGGGAATTTCAAGACATGCTCTACCAGTGAAATATTGCAATCAGAAAAGTGCGTGGATGAGCAGTGACATTTTTAAAGATTGGTTCTTCTCGGATTTTGTACCATCAACAGAGAAGTTTCTAAAAGACAATAATTTACCAAGAAAAGCAGTTTTACTGTTAGATAATGCGCCGACTCATCCTGATGAAAGTGAACTAAAAGATGGGGACATAAAGGCCATGTTCCTCCCTCCGAATGTCACAGCTATCTGTCAACCTATGGACCAGGGTGTTTTGGAGACGCTGAAAAGAAACTATCGGAGAATCCTTCTATCGACCATGATAGAAGAAATGAACGATGGCCGAGACTTAATCCCTATATTGAAAGCCATTAACTTGAAAGATGTGTCCTACTGGATCTCAAGTGCATGGGATAAGGTTGGGGCACAAACAATTACTAAGTCCTGGGATAAGCTGTTGTGTGAGGATGAAGGAACTGCTGACAACACTTTGGATGAACTTCAGGAAAATATATTGCCCTTAGTGAAACGTATCCCTGGATGTGAGGATGCGTCTTTGGGTGATGTTGGAGAGTGGTTTTCAAGGGATGAACAATATGAAATAACCGATGAAGAAATTGTTACGGTTGTTAATAGTGAAGGTGTTGAAGACATCGAAGAATTAGAGACTGTTGAGCCACAAAAAGTTTCACACAAAGAAGGAGTAAAAATTTTTGAAGCTGCGATAAAATACGTCGAGCAACAAGAGGAAGCCAGAGCTGTCGATATTATGATGCTACAGAGATGGCGAGACTTGGCAGCAACACAACGAGATACATCAGCAAGACAGATGAAAATCACTAGTTTTTTTCGTTCACCCTAAACCATTATGTCTACAATATCCAATGTAAGTCAATGTTGAACTGATTCTAGTTTTATTTTAATCTTGTTAATATTATTATATACATAAAGTATACAGTACATAATTACACTTTTATTGCACTTAAATAAAGTCCATTGCAATGTTATTACAATAGCCCCAAACTTGTGTTTCATTTTCTACCCTCCCTATTATCCGCCATTCCAGCTTATCCGCCCTTCCGTCGGCCCGTTTATGGCGGATAACCGAGACTCTACTGTAGTTCCTTTTCTCCTAGTTAGTTACAATCTCTCGTAGTGTTATCTTTGATAGTGTCTCACAACTTACTTGTATTTCGATCTTGGAGAGGAAAGTTTGAAATAAAATCACAGTCCGCTAGTACCAATAATACTCGTTACTCGAGTATAAGGCCGTAAGTCTTCTGAGATCATATAATATTTATGAATTAAAGTTGAAGTGAATTGATTCCGAAAGTTAGACACTGCTTTATCACAAACACCAAATATATTACTAAAATTTTCGTATCTACAAGTTAAGTTGACATGACCTTGGTCATGAGTTTTATTTTATTACATACCTGATAAATAAATCTTCTGCATACTGTAACGATTATTTTTGTCCACCACATTGATATCATTATCATCATCATCATCACAGTCATTAACATCTTAGTAGATGTGTTGTGGTTCATATTGGGCTTCAGCAAACTCGGACAGTTTGATTAATAATATTTCTCCACTGGTCGCGGTCATCAGTTATATGTATTGCCTCAGTATACTGTTTATTGAGAAGCTTTTTAGTAATGTCCGCCCATCGCTGTGGAGATCTTCCGCGTTGGCGTTGAGTCTGAGGCTTCCTTGGACCACCAACCGCTCCATTTTGTGAACACTTCGATAGATATGGCCAAAGAACTTTAAAATCCTAGAGTAAACGTACTAAAGAGACGCTGATCCGGTTTAATTTCATCCAGAACCGAGATATTTGTACGGCGAGCCGTCCATGGAATTCGAAGCAGGCGTCTCCATGTCCACATTTCAAAGGCGTTCTATACGTGGCTGTGAAACATCAGAGATTGGATCCACACAAGAGGAAATGAATTAATTCATCAAGCCCCGAACAGAAAGAAATTTGCCATATTGACCACCACCCTCAACAGAGAAGGCACTTAAGGGGGAGGAGGATAAACAGTTAACCTTATTTCTCGATTCTACATGTTACCTCTGTATGATCTTGTTAATGAGATTTATTACATTCCTATCTGTGAGCTATCTGTGAACAAGCACTCGAGGAAGAAGATCTTGGTCTGATAATAAATGGTGAGACGATCAACAATATAAGGTATGCTGACAATACAGTTCTCCTAACGGGAACGCTAGTAGAACTACTAACATCTCGTTCAAAGTCTCAATATATACTGTAACAGTTACGGCTTGAAAATTAATTTAAAAATAACTAAATTTATTGGTAATCACGAAATCAAAGAACATCAGAGCTAATCTTGTAATAGACAATACAACGATTGAGCGTGGTGCCCTGTTATAAATATCTAGGTGCTTGGATCACAGACGATACTGATCAAACAAAAGAGATTAGATGTAGAATAGAAATCGCTAGATCAGTCTTTAATAGAATGCGCAAACGCTCATGCAATCGTGATATCAATATAAAGTTACGAATACGAATGCTGCAGTGTTATGTCTTTTCTACCCTGTTATATGGAGTTAAGGCTTGGACACTAAAACAGTTGACCATAAAAAACATCGAAGCTTTCGAGATGTGGTGCTATAGCGCATTCTCAGAATATCATGGATGCACCGCGTCACTAACACGCAAGTACTCCAAACTTTAGACAAAAGATGCGAAATTCTAAATGAGATAAAAACTAGAAAGATGGAATACTTGGGGCACATATGTGAGAGGTGAAAAGTACGAACTTTTAAGAAACATCATGCAGGGCAAAATTAAGGCAAAAGAAGTGTGGGAAGAAGAAAAATATCGTGCTTCGTAATCTACGTGAATGGTTCGGGTGTAGTTCGATTGAACTTTTTAGGCGCGCTGCTAACAAAGTCTCAGTGGCCATGATGATTTCCCATCTCCGCTAGGAGTGACACGAGAAGAAGAAGACATTCCTAACAAATAAATCTTGAGTATATATTAAAACAAAATGAGTTTAAACGAAATTCATATTATCTTATTTTTTTAATTTTGTCTTTTAAAGGAAGAAGATAATCCAATACAAAAGTTAGGTCAAGTTATAGTGTGGAATGATTAATCTTTAAATCCAAAGAAGTCGTATTCCAAGGTCTGCTCTATTTACAGTTTTTTCGAATGCTATATATAAAAAATATTTGCTGAAAGCTTATGTAGTTTGATAATACGATAATGTTAAATAGCCTTTGCCACGTTATCAGTCACGAAAAGATCAATTTCACGATTATTCCACATACGAACGTTGTAACTAATTCAGCAAGCCAGATATTAAACCATTAATCACAACAACTTTCCACATACCCAGAGTTAATAAACAGGTTTATAGGGAGCCGCAATTTCCAGAAACTGCATGTTCCACGTCGTGATTTCCACAAACAGCATGCTTTAAATTTCCTAGTCGAGGTCTTAATATCCTTCTTAAATTTTCCGAACGACGGATATATTCGCATAACTTTGTAGAAGCAGTCGTTTGGTTTTTATGAGGTCTACGAACTTGTCTGTGTACAGTATTTATTCTGAATTATAAATTTAACAATAAAATATATATAGCTGCTTTAAGAAAACTCGTTTGAAAGTAAATTTTACAATCAATAAGTAGACTAAATGTCTATTTTGTATATTATGCATTTTGAGGGGTAAATCAAATGAAAAGTTTATGTTGGTACCAAACACGGCAATCTCCTTGCGGCCAATCAGAACCACGTTGCGCACGCACGTGATCAACATATCTACGTTACATTTGCCGTTACATCGTTCTATTATAATTTGTTTGGAAATTAATGTATTTCCCGTGACACCAACAAAGACAAGGAAGCGAATAAGACAACCTGAAAAATTGAAGAAAAACGTTGCAAAACGTCCAAGGTGAGTACTTCTGTGAATGTTATGATTCCATTTCCAAACCGTTGTTGAATTTTGATATTTTGTTTTTCGTCTTTGTTAAAATTTGAACCTATTTCAGTACTTATGTTCCTAATTATTTTTTGCTGTAGATATTCTGAAAAGAATTATGCCAGAATACTCAACATGTGGTCATAATTCAAAAACATATAAGTGCTGCTTGCTGAAAATGAACAATATACAGAAATTTCTTATAAATGGCTTATTCTATTAGACCAAAGATAAAGCGACTCAAGATATCTTTATTTTGAAATACTGCACTGCGAATCGCATTGTCCGTTCTTTATTTTTTAATATTAGTGGTCTCGTCTAACCGACAAGATGAATCCTCAAAGAGCTGTCTCAATGGATCGCAGCGTGGAAACTGCTCTACCAGGTACAACACCCTGCCAGGTACGTAAGTCGTCTACAGACAATTCCGAGTTCCAACATCGAAAAGAATATAATACCCATGTTCGTCCGTCTAAAGATCTGGTCTACTGGCAAGGATCAATCCCACCGTAAACCGATAATCTCAACGGAAATAAGAGCTCGTGTGACAATCGTAGCGAACTACGATTGCCTAGTAAAGTCACATTGTTTTGAGCCTTTCGATTCTCGGAAGTCCAAGAGATATCGTTGCCACCTTTGTACTCGTACTGGGCAGGATTACTATTGTAATGACAAGTCATCAGTAGGGTAAAACTAACCGTCTTATGACGGTCTAAACCCAGCTCACGTTCCCTATCTATGGGTGAACAATCCAACGCTTGGCGAATTCTGACTTGCAATGATAGGACGAGCCGAAGAGCCTGTGGTAATTTTTCTAACACATCTTGCTGAAAATTCTTCAAGCCAAAAGGATTGATAGGCCGTCTTTTCTTAGTTACTGAATATCAGGATCAAATAAGCTTTTGCCCTTTTGCTCTACGCGAGGTTTCTGTCATCGCTGAGCTGGCCTTTTGACTCCTGCGTTATTATTTGACAGATGTATTGCCCCAGTCAAACTCACCGCCTGGCAGTGTTCTCGAAACAATCGAAATGAAGCACACGAACGCTAGCGGGTATCCGAAAGGCGAGCCTTATCGGAACCAGAGAACATACGACGGAACCACGAAACCGACGAACGGCACAATTTAACAAAACGTCACTCTGTGCCCTTTGCTCAAGAATACTGTAACAGTCGCTACCTCGTGAGCGAACGACGCACGCGTTTCGACTTACCGAGTAAGTAAAAAAAACGATGAAAGTCGTCGTCCGAAAAATGAAAAGTTTTCTGCAACGAAGCAGCAGGTAAAATGTTTTATCCGTAATTTTTTATTCAAGGAAAAAGTTCCAGTGTACCAAGCAGCTTTTTTCAACGTGCTAAGGATAACAAAACAGGCTTTCCTATGTGGTAAAACGATTTAATAAAACAGGCCAAGTACCGATTGAACGCAAGCGGTAGTGATCGAAAAACTGCGAAATATCTGGATAAGCTGGAAGGAGTGCAAAAGTGTATAAACCAATTAATATGTACTGAATCCCATTACTGCCGTTTAGTGACAAAAATATTGTATCTTCCATCTGAACTCAGCGTCTCAAAATTGTATTTAATGTACGCTGCTCAGAAAAATCCATAGGATACTGTGAATAGATCGTATTTTCGCTATTTCGATATTTAACACAAAATATAATTTGTGCTTTGAAACTCCAAGAACAGACGTTTGCTCAAAATGTGTAGAGCTAAGTGAACGCGTTAAATATGAGAAAAATGAGCAATCTAAAATTAAACTAATGACTAAAAAATGTCCTTATAAGTCCTATATAGAACTTTGCATAAAGTACCGACAAATAACAAACGTCCTCGTTTCTCGACGTATATGTTATAAAATTTAAAGACTACCTACCTTTTATTAGTCGATTTTTTGATGCGATTTTTATTACCAATCATTTATGAATTGTTCATATAATCCTTTCCTCCTTTTTTCCGCCAGCGAGATTGATTGCCCTCGATCTATTTTCCATTAAGATAAAGCCAAAGTGTGATGCAATTAATCTTGCGAAGTCAATGCTTTTTATGCTGTTGCTTGGAGCGAAAGAATATTTGGGTCATTTTTCACAACGGAAAATAAAGAATAAACAAGAAATTACACGGAGCGTAGAGGTTTTTAGCGGACGGAAAAGCTCCAGCGATTCATATTGTAGTTGGGACTTGAATTATTAATTGGTGGATGCTATAACTATGCAGATAACGCGTTCTTTATACGAATAGGTTGTTTTCTTTTTTGGAAGCTAGTTATAAGAATATAATGTTATTAAAATCAAGTCATTCACGACAGTATTTATAAAAAGATTATATAAAAACCTTGTTATTAAAACGTTAATGCATAAATATATAATACAGCCATGAGTGTTCTTTCATCAAATTATGTTTCTACGCATATTTGAGTCATACCAATATTCACTCCTGAAACAGATACACTCTACCGTGTGCCTCTCTGCATCCAGAAACTTTTAGCGCAGGCTTTCATAATATTTAGTATTATCTTCTTGAGTTTCTTGAATTTTTGTTATGTGATGATACTTTTCCTTTTTCCGCTCGCCTAATGTTCAGTTCTCACCCCACTTAGTGCTTTTGAATCATTTTATCTAAGAGCCTCTCTTCAATTTTTAGATTCTTTTTCTAATTTCTTGTTTAGTGTATCCCGCCGAATGACATGATCAATGGAGGACAGTGCCCAAATCCGGACCCCTTCTCCTAAAGCGGATTCCTAGCCTTCTTGATACGTTTTAAATTTGAATCGTAGCGGAATGAGTCTTCTTCTTTACGTGCCATCTCCGCGACAGAGGTTGACAATCATCATGGCTATTCTGATCTTAGATGCTGCTGCTCTGAATAGTTCAATTGATGTTCATCCGTACCATTCCCTCAAGTTACGCAACCACGAGATTCTTTTTCTTCCTACACTTCTCTTCCCCAGGTTTCCAATACTTCCATTCTTTTGTTGATTCTTCTCATGACTCCATGACTCAGTGGTGAAGCGCATAAGCCGGCTACGTCACTTATCGCTTGCCAGTCGTCCTGAACGTATGTTGATTGTGTGGAAAGTTTTACGTTGTGTTATATTTTTCATTATTTCTTCAAGATATTCGCAGGTAATCTTCTTCTTCTTAACGTGCCCTATCAAGTCCCCTTGACGTTGGCGATTAACATGGCGAAACTGTCTCTGTCTCGAGCTATTTTAAAGAGTTGCTCAGCTTTCCTTATTCCTGTCCACTCCCTGATATTCTTCAACCAAGAGGCCTGCTTTCTACCAATCCCTCTGCGTCCTTTGATTTTACCCATCATAATAAATTGAAGAATATTATATCGGTCTCCCCTTACTACGTGTCCAAAATAGGCCATCTTTTTACATTTGATGTTATCAAGCAGCTCGCGTGCAGCATTTGCTCTCTCAGGGACTGCCATTTGTCAGCATAGCCGCCCATGGAATTTTTAGTATACGTCTGTGCAGCCACATTTCAAAGGCCTCCAGACGATTAATGGTGGATATTTTTAATGTCCATGATTCGACACCGTATAAGAGGACTGACCAAATGTAGCATTTAATCATGCGCTTTCGAAGTCGAAGTTGCAAGTTATCATTACAGAAGAATGGCCTCATTTTTAAAATGTCGTGTGGGCTATCTCGATTCTACATGTGATTTCTTGAACTGGATCTAGTTTTTCAGTAATATGGAAATCAAGATAATTAAAACTGGACACTCGCTGAATTATATGACCATCAACATATAATCGTGCATCTTGATGTGCTAAACGGCTAATCACCATGTGTTTTGTTTTTGAACAGTTTATGTTTAGGCCAAACTCTCTTCCCACCGTATCAATGGCATTTAAAAGGCATTGTAGTCTATTCATGTCATCACTTAAAATAACTGTATCGTCTGCATATCTGATTGTATTTATCAGAATTCCATTAACTTTCACGCCCCATTCCAAATTATGCAGCGCTTCTTTAAATATTCTTCTTCTTCTTAACATGCCATACACCAAAGTGCGTAGGCGACTATCTCATTTCTAGAATTCTGTTCTTGGCGGCGTGACTCAGCTCACCTGTATTGTGTATTCCTGTCCATTCTTTAATATTCCTTAACCAGGATAATTGTTTGCGGCCGGCTCCTCTCCTACCTTCGATCTTCCCTTGTAGGATTAACTGTGGTATTTCATATTTTGCTCCTCTCAATATGTGCCCAAGGTAACCAATCTTGCGTTTTTTAATTAATTTAAAGAGTTCTCTTTCCACGCCGGCTCTATTAAGGACGTCATCGTTTCGAACTCTATCCACCCAAGGTATGCGCATCATTCTTCTCAATGACCACATTTCAAATGCTTCAAGTTTGTTGATAGATGTTTTTTTCAAAGTCCACGTTTCCATACCATAAAGCAAGATGGACCATATGTAGCACTTGACCATTCTGTAGCGTATTTCGAAGTTTAGGTGTTGATTACATAGGAGCGGTTTGAATTTCACAAAAACTTGTCTTGCCATTTGTATTCGGGTTTTTATCTCGTGTTGTGGATCCGATTGGTCATTGATTGTGGTGCCAAGGTATTTAAAAGTTTTCACGCGATTTATACGATTGTCACCTATGCATATTATCGGGTTTTCTGGAGGGTTTCTGCTAATGACCATATATTTCGTTTTCAAAATGTTGATTTTGAGGCCATATTTTTTACCTATGCTATTCACCCTATCAAGTAATAACTGCTGATCTTCCAAATTATCAGTTATAATCACTGTGTCGTCCGCATAGCGTAGGTTGCTAATTGGTATGCCGTTCACCTTAATGCCTAATTCCGTATCTTCTAATGCTTCCGCAAATATATTTTCAACATATAAATTAAAAAGCATCGGAGAGAGTATGCAGCCTTGGCGGACACCTTTCCGGATTTCAAATTCATCCGTATATTGGTCTCGATCAATCCTCACCTTTGCCATTTGGTTCCAGTATAGATTCTGAATAATTCTGATCTCCTTCTGGTCAATGTTGGCCCTATGTAGTAGTTTCATCATGATATCATGTTTAACATTGTCAAATGCCTTCTCGTAGTCGATGAAGGTGAGGTAGACATCTTTTCGTTGATCTAAGCAGTTTTGTATTAAGGTGTTCAAACATAAAATTGCCTCTCTTGTTCCTAGTCCTCCCTTAAAACCGAATTGTGTTGACCCGCTAATTTCTTCTAGTATCTTGTACATTCTTGAGTGTAATATCCTAAGGAAAAGTTTCAACAAGTGACTCATTAAACTGATTAAGCGGTGTTCATTGCATTTTGTGGCATTAGCTGTTTTTGGGATCATCACAAAGGATGACTGCAGCCATTCTCGCGGAATGTAACCAGTATCATAAATTCTATTGAACATCCTTACCAAGATTTCGATATTCTCCTCGTCTAGTAGTTTTATTGCTTCTATATTAATTTCATCTGGACCTGTTGCTTTATGCATCTTTGTGGTTCTAACTGCATATTCTATTTCACTTCGCATTATTGATGGCCCTGATAAGTTTTCGGAAGGAAGTTTGCACGTTGGTTGTGTTGGTCTTTC
This sequence comes from Diabrotica balteata, assembly GCA_918026665.1. Classification (NCBI taxonomy): domain Eukaryota; kingdom Metazoa; phylum Arthropoda; class Insecta; order Coleoptera; family Chrysomelidae; genus Diabrotica; species Diabrotica balteata. The sequence continues at coordinate 149,384,726 of OU898281.1, read as the reverse complement.
GTCATTAAAAAGGCTTTCTGCGTATTCTTTCCGCGCCATTGCTATCTCCTCTTCTGACTCTATGTATTCGTTTCTGTCGTTGCGTATTCTTGTTCTGTGGTGGCTTTTGTGTATATTCGATATTTCTTTGATCTTCTTATGTAGTCCAAAACATATCTCCTTTTTCCTGCAATTGTTCTATTTCGTTGCACCTTTCCACCATCCAACGTTCTTTTGCTTTCTTAATTTTCTGACACATTTCTTTGTGTATCTGTTTGTATTTGTCTTGATTACGTTGTTGTTTATGTTGCCTTCGCTTTTCCATTAGATCCATAATTTCGTCCGTCATCCATTCGTTATGCTTTCTCTTTCTGATCTGTGTTTTAACTTCCTTGTTTACTGCCAGTATCGTTCCTTTAATATCATTGACCATTTCTTCGATATCATCATTTTGTTCTATTACTCGCATTCTTTCATTAATTTGATTCGCATAACTCTTCTTCAGATTTTCGTCTCTCATCAGTTCTCTTGTATTTATAGGTGTGCTGGTATTTGTATTTGTTCTCTTAATTTTTGCTAGTTTTAACCTCACATCTGCTATTATCGGATTATGATCGGATGCAATATCAGCACCTGGATATGCTGCGATTCTTTTGATAGCGTTTGATAGCGTTGATAGCGTTGATAGCGTTGATAAATATTCTATCTGAATATAAATTAAATAACAGTGGGGATAGTATACAATTATGTCTGACACCCCTTTGTATTTTACATATTTCTGTTGATTTTCCGTTTATGCAAGCTGTCGCTGTTTGACGCCAGTTTAACTTTTCTATGAATCGTATGTCTTAACTATCAACTTCTTTATCTTTTAATATTGTAATTAATTTGTGATGCTGTACTCCATCAAAGGCCATTTCATAGTCAATAAATACAGCAAAGACGTCTTTCCTTTGATCTCGACATTTCTGCAGTAATACATTTAGTGCAAAGAGGGCGTCCCGAGTTCCCAGTCCATTTCTGAAGCCAAATTGTGTTTCATCCTGATCTTCTTAATATCACATAAGTGTGGCTTATAAGGCGTATCATTCTATAATCGCTACAGTTTTTCGGACGTTGTTTTTTTAGTAGTGTTATGAATTCGGACTTTAACCAATCTTCAGGGATATCACCAGTCGATTAAACATCATTGAAAAGCTTGACCAGTATTCCAATGTTCTCCTCATTTATAAGCTTTAGCATCTCTGTCGGTATGTTATCAGAGCCAATGGCTTTCCTGTTCTTTGCTAACTTTTTAGCATGCAGTATTTCTGATTTTAGTATTTCTGGTCCTTCACCTTCAACTAAAGTCTCCAGTTCTTCGGGTCTATCATCATTATAGGTAGCTATTCAGACTAAATATTATTTTAAATAATAAGGTTTGAGGTTATTGTTTCTAACTAGTAGGTATAGTTCATGTAATGGTTTGGTTAAAAAAGTATGACATTAATAAAACGTATGTGTTTTAGTTCGCGCTCTTTACCTATCCTATGTAGTATCCTATGTATATAAGAGGATAAAAATATTGAGATATATAGCGATGTTGTATCTCCATTTGGTGTTTGGTCGTTCTAATATTCTTCTTCCTTCTGGGTTAGACTACTTATAATATTATACTTATATAAGTTAGATACTTATAATATCGCTTCTCTTGTATATGTAATAATTTGTACAAGTAAACGAATAATACCAATACTTCTGCTTGGGATAAATAGAACTCCCCCAAAAGACAGTTAATAAAGTAAAGACAAACGGTATGGTGATCCATTCTTATCCACTGTTTATCTTTCGTTTAATATATTATTAGAAATCTATGTTTAATAGATTACCACTGTAATAGGTAACAGGCAATCTTCTGCATTAGAAACACGCGGCTTACAGTAAAAATGCTGGTAATGAGTTTTTCTAGGTGATTAGTTTATGGGCCTCCAAAACATACCGGCGACAGCTATATTTCGGAGGGTCTAATAATTTTATGGAGGAATGGCTAAACTGATATGCTCTTATACATCCAAAACTTTTGCATTTTTATTTTTTTGTCAAGCATTTATTGCACTTTGGTTAAAAAATATGGATTTTTCTTGGATAAATGGGGTTTTTGTTTAACCATATATCAATATGGTTTAACCATATAAAAATGGGGTTTATGTTTAACATATCAATGATTAATATAGCCAGATTTCAAGCTCATTAGCTCATATAGCAAGTAGGTACTTTGTACTTTTGACTAAAAAATGTCAAAAACTTAATTTATATCATTTTACTCAGTTTCTCCCCTTTGTAGCATTTAGAGTAGAGAGAAATAAAACGAACTATAAGATTGAGAACTTGATTCTAAAATAATATAAGGTCAAAGTTGCTTGTTTATATACGAAACATATCTACAACAAATTCCTAAGGGAACGTACTACATTATTACAAAACATCACTAAAAGTTTCCAGGACATCCATCAGTCCAATTAGGCATCGTAATTAACGTTTCATTGTATACGTCACATGTTGATTAAATTTCTCCGTTTGTAATTCAACTCCGAAAAGTGGCACAGATAAAATTGTTGAGTTGAAACAGAAGCGTCCGCTATAATTACGTTTCCCATATCCATGCTTGTTTTCGTGGTTGTTCTTTTGTTAGCATGAGCACTTCCTTCGTGTGCTCCATTTCCAGAGGCGCCTGGCGCTGCGCTTAGGGCTTCTGGTGATTTACGGTTTCGTGTAAGCATTATTATTTTCTTATCTTACGAATGGTCGCTGTTTACGTATGAATAAGGAATTTCTATAATGTTTGTAGTTACAGTGAGGCGGGAATGAAAAATGGAGGATTTCATTATTTAACAAAATTTATTCTAACAAAGGACATGTCGTATTTTTAAATTATATTAATATTTTAAAATAAGTACACATGATACTTCTTATTCGACTTTATAAACAATTCTACTCGTTTATTAGCGTATCTATTATGCCTTTATGGAAGGTGTATCACGAAATCCAAATTGTAAATACCTTAAGATGACAATGGGAATTGTAATATTAATACCTTTATTGGTTTTAAATATATTAATAAAATAGAGTCAATCTTATATCAATTTCTCCCTTGACCATATTTACCAACAACCCTTATTTAACAAAAAATCAAATATAATTAAGGAACATGTAAGAAGGCAGCTCATGAAATCAACTGTGTGCCGAATTTTGTAGGGACTACCCAGAAATCTAAGTATATATTACATCTGAACAAAGAGTAGCAGACAAGTACCGAGTATTTATAAGAAACAATCTTATCATAGAGACATGATCAGAAGCGAAATTAAACGGGAGAATCATAACGAAGAGCAAGTTGTAGAGAAGTCTCTAGTGAAATCGCTAATGAGCAGATTTCTGAGCTTCTCATACAAAAAACTCAACCTGATTTACTGTACAGCAACAGCATATGCTAATGTTATGGGCATTAAGATTAGAACACGACCGAGTACCAACATCGTTAGGACTGGTAACAGAATAGCACATTGGGAAAAATGACTGCTGAGGAAGACTGAAGTACTGCGTATTGAGATTGGACAAATTTCGAAATACATACGAGGAGTGAGAAGTAGAAAAATCACCAAGAGAACTGAAGAAATATTATTTAACACTATAAGACACCGAAGATATGGTCCAGAAAACAACACAACTCAACAATGCCTGGACACATTAAAACAAAAACTCTCAGTGTATACAGATCGCCGAAGGAGATACAAAGTTAGTAACAACCGGAAAACTTGATTTATAGAAATCTATAGAAAGCGTATAGACAATATACTTTTTGAGCATATAAAGAAGGCTTTCTATAAGAAACTTAATTCCACTGTAAAAACTGTAGAAAATGTAAATAAATCCTACTTAAGCCAAGATGAAATTCATGAGTTTTGAGGAAACCAACTTTCGACACCAGGTACTCATAATAACAATGCTGGATGGATTGAAGACACGACGAACATCTGTCAACACTACAGGAATATTCCTTATGAATCATGCATCACTGAGAAATATGATATAAAATAAAAAAGAGTTGAATATTTAAGAAAACTTAAAAACTACAAAGACTTCATCGTTTCTTTACTTACTCGATAAGACGAAACGAGTGCATTGTTCGCTCACGAGGCGACCACTGTCACGGTTTTCTTGAGCCAAGGGCATGGAGTGACGTTTCGTTGCGTTGTGCCGTTCGTCGGTTTCGTTCCAATAAGGCTTGCCTTTCGGATACCAGACTAGCGTTCGTATGCTTTGTTTCGAGCGTCAACTTACCTCCAACCTGATTCGATTCCAGACCACTGCCAGGCGGGGAGTTTGACTGGGGCCTTACATCTATTAAAAAATAACGCAGGTGTCCTAAGGCCAGCTCAGCCAGGCCAGAAACCTTGCGTAGAGCAAAAGGGCAAAAGCTAGCTTGATCCTGATCTTCAGTATGCATATGCGAAAGCACGGCCTATCGATCCTTTTGGATTGAAGGGTTTTCAGCAAGAGGTGTCAGAAAAGTTACCACAGGGATAACTGACTTGTAGCAGCCAAGCGTTCATAGCGACGTAGCTTTTTGATCCTTCGATGTCGGCTATTCCTATCATTGAGAAGCAGAATTCGCCAAACGTTGGATTGTTCACCCATAGACATAGAACGTGAGCTGAGTTTAGACCGCTGTGAGATAGATTAGTCTTAACCTACTGATGATGCATCGTTGCAATAATAATCCTGCTTAGTACGAGAGGAACCGCAGGTTCGGACATTTACTTGACGCACTTACTTAAGCGGGTAATGGGGCGAAGATACCATCCGTGGGATTATGCCTTAACGTCTCTAAGGCTATATCTTACCTAGTTAAGTTATATCTCTTGAAGTTTCGAAAATCAAGCCACGATTTAGGGGGTCTTATGCCCTTATTCCATAAATCCTAATTCCTTAATCCATAATAGGATCTATGGGAAATTAGACGTAGACATCAATAACACTTAGATGGGATTCGGAAAAGGGCTGGGTACAAGGGAGGCTCTGTTTGCAATGAACGTTCTCTCACAGAGATGCTTAGACATGAACCAAGAAATTTACGCCTGCTTTATTGATTTCGAAAAGGCCTTTGACAAAGTACAACATGAACCACTAAGACAAGTTCTAATAAAGAAAAATATAGACAGCCGAGATATTCGAATTATATGCAATCTATATTGGAATCAAACAGCAAATGTCAAGGTTGAGGGCAGACTAACAGAAGAAATTCAAATCCGTCGAGGAGTCCGGCAGGGATGTATCTTATCGCCACTTTTATTTAATCTGTATAGTGAAGCTATCTGTGAACAAGCACTCGAGGAAGAAGATCTTGGTCTGATAATAAATGGTGAGACGATCAACAATATAAGGTATGCTGACGATACAGTTCTCCTAACGGGAACGCTAGTAGAACTACAACATCTCGTTCAAAGTCTCAATATATGCTGTAACAGTTACGGCTTGAAAATTAATTTGAAAAAACTAAATTTATGGTAATCACGAAATCAAAGAACATCAGAGCCAATCTTGTAATAGACAATACAACGATTGAGCGTGTGCCCTATTATAAATATCTAGGTGCTTGGATCACAGACGATACTGATCAAACAAAAGAGATTAGATGTACAATAGAAATCGCTAGATCAGTCTTTAATATAATGCGCAAACTCTTTTGCAATCGTGATATCAATATAAAGTTACGAATACGAATGCTGCGGTGTTATGTCTTTTCTACCCAGTTATATGGAGTTGAGGCTTGGACACTAACACAGTTGACCATAAAAAACATCGAAGCTTTCGAGATGTGGTGCTATAGGCGCATTCTCAGAATATCATGGATGGACCGCGTCACTAACACGCAAGTACTCCAAACTTTAGACAAAAGATGCGAAATTCTATATGAGATAAAAACTAGAAAGATGGAATACTTGGGGCACATTGTGAGAGGTGAAAAGTACGAACTTTTAAGAAACATCATGCAGGGCAAAATTAAGGGCAAAAGAAGCGTGGGAAGAAGAAAAATATCGTGGCTTCGTAATCTACGTGAATGGTTCGGGTGTAGTTCGATTGAACTTTTTAGGCGCGGTGCTAACAAAGTCGCAGTGGCCATGATGATTTCCAATCTCCGCTAGGAGTGGCACGACAAGAAGAAGAAAAGGTTAAAGTACGTTTATTGACGTTTCAATTTCCACTTCGAAAATCGTTCTTTGATGAGATCTTTAGACGGACGAACATGGGTATTTTAATCTTTTCGGATGTTGAAACTCAAAATTATCTGTAGACAACTTACGTACCTAGCAGGATGTTGTACATAGTAGAGTAGTTTTCACGCTACGATCTATTAAGACTCAGTCCTCAGCTTGTGGGTTCGTCTTGTCGGTTAGACTAGACCCCTGATATGATGAAACATATATTCATAATTCAAATACCGTACCAAAAGCATGGAACGATGGTCAAAATAAAAGTTTAAAATCACCTGTAGCTGAAGATCAAAGGCTAATTATTTTTCATGCTGGGGGTGAAGCAGGATTTGTATCAGGGACACGAATTATTATTTAAATGGTTTTAATTGCCCAACTTCCAACACCTTTAATAAATCAATCAATATCATGTTATACTTATCTTAAAGTATTCAAAACTGCAAAGGTAATACCTCTGTTTAAGAATAAAAGCTCTAATGCTATTGGGATACTCTGTATAATAATGAGGACACTATGTTGTCAGACAATAAGAAATACGATATAAACAATCTTAAATTTAAATATTGAATTACAGCCTAAAAACAATTTAATGTTTTTGTTATAAGATAAACTCTATACCGAACATCCTGTACATCAATTTTAATCTTCATTTAACTCACCACTTTTTCAGAGTTAAATTTATGATGCGGTAAAAGTAGCAACAAGAGACCGATTCCGTGGAGGCGGTCGATGAAACCGGCTTCATTATATTTAATGTTTTGTTTTCGCAAGATCTCTCCTTTTGTTATTACAAGTATTTCCTCGTTTTCCCTTCTTGCGAAGAGACAACAGCACGTTTAACAGTTTTTGTGCTGCTTTGTTGATGAAAGACATTTATTTCAAATGTCTGAAGCTCGTCTGTCGCTTAAATTACGTTTGTGGTGTTGTTTGTAGTTGGCTTTTGGTTTTGTGGAAGCATGAAAGAAATTATACGAACGGTGAGTGACTATTAGGGTTAGATACAGTATACAGTTGAGTCCACGGTTCTTTGCCCATGCGCGAGATAAAACACGTACTTTTTATCTTGCATCATTGTCTTCCACGCATGAAAATAAAGACAACCCATCTACCGCATGTTATTAAGTAAAGACACCGCATCTTTTATTATTGCTCTAGACTCAATACATCAAAAACTTTATGTACTGATGTACAGAGAATGGAACTTGTTCCTTGTGGCAAATAAAACGGATTCATTTTAAAACCGGTTTCAAGGCATACAAAAGATATTTTCAGTCACAGTTAGGAACAATAAACAATCCTGGATTTATCCAATTCGTTAGCAGAATTGAATATAATTACACCATCTCTAGGAGTAATAGTTAAAGACATTCAGTTGAGTGATGAAGACATTTTACGAGGAGGAACTCTTTTAAAAGAAATAGCTGCCAAAGGAAACTCAACTCATGAAACAACTGAAAGTAATAATATGATAAATATATTCTTTTGAAAATACAGAAATTTGTAGCCCTAATGAATATTTAGTTGAAATGAGTGAAGATCCTGAACAAGGATGCCTACAAGAAATCACTGAAAATTACATGACTGACGCAGAGCCTTAGCAGGAACTTGATAAAAATGGATGTGGGACGATGAAGAGAAGAGAAGTTTTAGGAAAACGAAAAAGGAATAAAAAACCGTATAAACCCTCTATGGAGGACAGAAAAGCGTAAAGAAAAAAGAATGAAGGGGTGAAGAGTATTATGAAAGGGGAAAAATGAAGCAGGAAAAATTGTGTATGAGGTCAAAAGGTCTTAAAGAGAAATAAAACCTCGTTGTTTATGTAAACCTAAAAACACGTCAGTTTTTCAATATCATAGAGTTACGGAAGAAATTAGGAAAATGATTTTCGCAGATTATTGGCTTTTGAATTGGAACGAGCGCCGCATTTTCATTAAGCAATTAGTTGACAACAGAAATATACATTGTAGAATAATAGTCAGAAAATGTACGGCGAAAGGGTTCTTTATCTTCTTCTTCAAGTTCCACTCCTATCGGAGATTGGAAATCATTCTGGCAATTATAATTTTATTGGTTACTCGCCTAAATAGTTCAATTGAACTGCATCCAAACCACTCACGGAGATTGCGTAGCCACGAGATTTTACGTCTTCCTACGGTTCTTCTACCTTTGATTTTACCCTGCATTATATTCCTTAGTAGTTCGTACTTTTCACCTCTCATGATGTGCCCCAAGTATTCCAATTTCCTGATCTTTATGGAATTTAAAACTTCGCATTGTTTTCCTAGTTGTTCGAGAACTTGTTCGTTTGTTTTGCGATCCATCCATGATATTTTCAAAATGCATCGGTAACACCACATTTCGAATGCTTCTAGGTTTTTAATGTTGGATTTTTTAAGTGTCCAAGCTTCAACTCCATACAAAAGGGTAGAGAAAATATGACATCGAAGCATTCTTATCCGGAGCGATATATTGATATCGCGATTACAAAAAAGTTTTCTCATTCTATTAAAAGTTGACCGCGCAATTTCAATGCGGCATCTTATTTCTTTTGTCTGATCAGTATCTTCTGTGATCCATGCTCCAAGGTATTTGTACGAAGATATTTGTTCAATTTCTGTATTATCTAGTACTAGCTTAACTTTGATGTTTTGTGCTTTTGTAAATACCATGAACTTGGTTTTCTTCAAATTGATTTTTAGTCCATAATCGTTGCAATATATATTTAGTTGTTCAGCAAGGTGTTGCAGTTTTTCTAGTGTTCCTGCCAAAAGGACGGTGTCGTCAGCATATCTTATGTTATTAAGTGGCTCACCGTTTATTATAAGGCCCTCACTGATGTCGGCAAGCGCTAATTCTGAGATGGCTTCACTGTATAAATTGAATAACAAGGGTGATAAAATACACCCTTGGCGGACCCCACAGCGAATCTGGATATCCTTGGTCAGTTCGTTTTCAACTTTCACTTTTGCTGTTTGATTCTAATAGAGGTTACAAATGATTCTAATGTCTCTACTGTCTATGTTTTTATTTAATAAAATTTCTTTAAGTCGATTATGCTGCACTCTGTCAAATGCCTTCTCAAAATCAATGAAACAGGCATATACTTCCTGATTAATATCTAAGCATCTCTGCGAAAGAACACTTACTGCAAACAGTGCATCTCGTGTTCCCAGACCTTTCCTAAATCCCATTTGTGTATTACTTATGCCTTCATCTAATTTCTTATGTATTCTATTGTGAATTACTTTTAAAAACAATTTCAAGACATGACTCATTAAGGCTATGGTGCGATGTTCATTGCACTTCTTTGCATTGGCTTTTTTGGGGAGCAGTATGAATGTTGATTGGAGCCATTCTTTAGGTATTATACCTGTTCTATATATGGTATTGAATAGATCCAAAAGAAGATCAATAGATTCAGTATTCACAATTTTAAGTAATTCGATAGGAACTTCATCAGGCCCGGGAGATTTACCATCTTTGCTTGTTTCATTGCATATTCAATTTCTTCTCGTATAATGTCAGGCCCAGTATCATCCTTAAATTCTTTTGGTGCTTCTGTTCTTTCTTTGTCTTCAAATAGTTGTGCTATATATTGTGTCCATCTCTGCATTTTTTGGTTTATATCTGTTATAAGTGCACCCCTTTCATCTCTTAGTTGCCTAGTTTTAAGTGTTTTTCTCATTCCTGTTAATTCTCTAATTCTTTTATGCATGTTAAAAAAGTCATATTTTTTCTCAATTTCTTCTAGTTCTTGGCACTGCTCATGTAACATTCTCTCCTTAGCTTCTTTTATTCTCTTTTTTATTAATCGATCAGTTTCATTATATTTAATTGGATTTTTTGTTTTGAATGATTTTCTTTCATTCATTAATAGTAGTATTTCTTCAGTCATCCAATCTTTATGTTTTCTATTCTTTGGGTTCTTTATACTATCATTTAAAAGTTGGTCAAAGTCAAGAAAGAATCCGTGTATGCAAAAATATGTTCCTAAACACCTTATGTATGGGAGAACTGGGTAACAACTCAATCTAGCAGGATAAGAGAAGAACTGCATACAGACGAATAGAAAAATGGGGATGAAGGAGAGGAGAAGATTTACATAGGAGAACATAGGAGTACAAAAAAAAATCGCTGATACCTCACGTAAAACAATTCTCAAAGAGTTCTTTAATAATTTGCCAATGTTAAAGTTGTACTATTGTAGAACAACCAGTGTGATTTGTGCTGTTTATTTACTAAGAGTAACTCATCTCAGGAAAAATACTCTACTCATTTAGAAAAAAAAAAACTAAAGAAAAACTAAGAGAAAATAGACAACAGAACCGCAGTGTTTACTATGGATGTACAGGCTGTGCTTTTATGCCTATCACTGAAGGCATCTGCTTTGTACTATCGAACGAAATTGAAAGTACATAATTTCACAATTTATAACCTCAAAACTAACAAGACATCTTGTTATTACTGCATTCTATTAAATGCGCTATGCCTTGTTTCATAAAAAAACTGTATTGATTATAAATCAAAAATACTTAGAAAAGGGGCAAACAAATGAAGTGCGATTCGATTCACAGTGTTATTGAAAGAAAATTAAGACATAGAGAAATAAACTCTCCTGCTGGATATGTGGTTGTATGCCGTACAGCACAACTCAACCTAAGTCCCTACAAAGTTCAGTACCTGGATCACCAGTTTTTTAAAATGTACAGTAAATTAAATTTTATACCCACGATCTGACCCAGAAATAAAAAAGGAGATTTCCGTAGTTACTGATTTGAGATGCATTCAATATAAACCAGAAGGTGGGGTGAAGAATAAATTAAATTTTTCAGATGATTTTTCGGATCTTCCGTGCAGGATTAAAAAGCCAGCAGCTGATGTTACCGTGAAGTTCCTGCACAAAACAAAAATTCCTATTCAGTCAAGAAAGTTAATTGATCTACAATAGATTAAATCTGTCTTGCCAAGAGATGTACATATTTTTTATGATAGCCTTCCTCCCTACATGAAAAACTCCAGCAGTATTTGTAGCGAAAGTGTATGCTCATGTATTTTAAAATAATGTATCTTAATATAAATAAATATTTGCATTTCTATATTGTTTATTTCTATTTTCCTAAATCTTTCTTTCAAAATGAGTAGCCAATTATTGTTATAATTTTGATACTTATAATACACATATCACTATCAAATGAATGACTGAACCAATAGTAATCAATGTTTAAGTATTAATTATTTTTAACAATCTATTTAGCAACAATTATTCATTTTCTTCTGTGATGACTTTAAAGAAAACCTTGCATATAAAATAATAAGGGTAAGAAAACTATGTAAATATAAATGGACTAAAATGGATAACCTCGTATTTCACTGGTTAAAAGTGATAATAACAATTTACACATAAAATTTTAGTATGTTTATGCTAAATGTAATATCATTACTTTAGTTTTTAAAGAAATTTTATTAAGTATTCGATTTCAAGGTGGCTAATCAGTTTTTACTATCTCCTGTAAAGTTTGGTTTTTGTGACATACCAGGTTTTCTATTTAAGGCAACGATATATTATTAATATTATTTATTTGCCAAATTTATTACAGGCTGAAATTGTAGTCTTTTTCTTTTTTCATTTAGCTCACACTTTTTTATTCTCACTTTATATACTTGATAGACAATAGGAGGAATGGCAAAAATAGGAATTTAGAAACAAATAGTGAAGAAATACCACAACAGGTAAAATCATAGTTAATAACCTTTTTTTGATTTACAATAAATAGAAACATAGAAAGACGAAACGATTGTTTCACTCTATCAAATTTACATTATTTGGTTAACAAATATATCTAGACGAAGTTCAGGCAACATGTATAAACAAAAATAAAATTTAAATGAGTAAGTAAAGTGGTACGCAATTAAAAATAAAACTCACGTTACATTTTTAAAACTGAACGAATTCTTTGTTGACGGTTCTACGAGCTTCTAAAGTCAACATTTAGGGCCTTTTGTGTGATACTTTTAGTATACGCGAATATTATACGTCTCCTTTGAGGGTCCTTCATGTATAAATAGCTGCGTTGGCTTTCGTTTTTGGTTTATTTCTCGTTCGTTCGGATTTTCTCTTTGGAAAAGCAGTTGGATTGATACGGGATTAAAGTAGTTTTATTTTTTGTTGTTTTTGGCTGGAACGAAAGTATTTTTTACATTTTGAGGGAGTATAAAATAGTTATAACCTATTTGTATCAAATATATATATATATATATATATATATATATATATATATATATATTTGCCAAACTGAAATACTACAGTTACTAAGTAACAAAGGATTATATATCATCTTTACTAGCATTATATCTAAGTAATCAGGCAACATTTTGGAACGGGCTCCACCAATTTTTCCTCCTCAGTGTCCCCTAAATTTTATATTTTTGAAACTTTGCACAGCTGGGGTTAGCTAATAAGGCACAATTAAATGTACAGTGAATGCATAAGCAATTTGACATATATTTCTATATATACGGCATCTTGTTATAAAACTAAAATCATAAATAGAAATGCTAGATAAAAAATGAAACACAAATATTTAATTTATAAATGTTTGTAATATGAAAACAGTTTAAAAAGGCTAAAATTGGCTGTTAGGAATAAACAGTTCATATTTCTAGAAACTAGTTCGTCAAACTGTAGTTATTATTTGATGTTAATTACAAAGCAAAGCTGGGTAAAGCTACCGAAATACATCGATATATCTGGTAGTGACAGGCAATCGGAACAATCTAGTGGAGGGTAGGAAAGCGTCATTAGAGTTACTAATAACACGAGTAGATTTTTATGAAGAATAGTAAAATATTGTATAGTAATGGCCAACGCTTACTTACTGTTAGGGTTCTAGGTTTATTATTATTTTCCTTGTTCGATTTGTATGCTTTACCTGAAATAGAAAGAAATTATTAAAATCCTTTGTAAATAGAAATTGAAATAGAAAGAATAAATTAAAAATTGTTTATATAGGTCTTGATAGAATATATTTAAATAAATATTAATAAATATTTATGATTTTAGACATAAAACATACTTCTTCTTTGAATAATGCAGTCAATGTGGATCAGTTTTGACTGTTTAATTTTAAATTTAAATGAATATCGCCATATATGTCGACTCATATCGAACCAAAGTGCGCCAAAGCCTTAGGGGTTGTTGCCACCCCATCTCGGGGGTGAATTTTTTTTTACGTTTTAACTATAGGTTCCGATTAAAAAAGTGATTCTAAACAAAAAATGTTTTATACATTTTTTTTGTAAAACTGATATTTTTCAAGCTATTCGCGATTGAAAGTAACAACTTTTAGACGAAAAAATCGATTTTTCGCGAATAACTCGAAAATGGTGCATTTTATCAAAAAAATTGCAGAGACCAAATTTGTAGCTTTTAAAAAGACAAATACAATGCATTTTTTAAAATGTTTTTGCGATATAACAGGAACCGAAATACGGCCCATCAATGTTCAGCGGTTTTCTTCAAATGCCAAATTTGAAAGATTCAAAGTCAAATATCGGGAAAATGATGCATTTTGGAAGAAAACTCATAGAACCTTTTTTTAAAGAGCATAAATAGACCTATCATAAAATAGACTCTAGCTCAAAAATGGAGTGAGTTATGATAAAAATAAGGTTAATACCTCATTTTTTTACGAAAAAATCGATGAAAACAACCTCCTAACCACCCTCATAATTAAAATCGATCTTCACCCTTCTGCAATTCTCTTTATACATGTATTGTTAATACGTCCAAGAAGTTTGACCCATTTAAAATGCTCAGTTTTAGAAAAAGTACAGTTTAAAGCGAGAAACGATTTACAATTTCATATTTTTTACCCTTATTTTTTTTAAATATCCCCGAAAATACTGAATATATGAAAAAAATAAAAAAGTCGTAAATAGTAGCTTTTTTAATGACTAAAATCTTCCTTTATTTAGATTTGTTGTACAATGAATTTTGGCGAGATATAGCCGTTTAAAGCATCGATTTACGATCAAGCAACATCTTTTTCGAGCCCTTTAAACTCACCCCATTTAAAAACCAAGGGTTCCAAAAAGGTTTAATTCATAGATCCTTGTAGCTCTTAAAAACTTCTACAAAACCGTTTTTGAAGAAACACTCTATCGTTAAAAATGAACAAAATACGTTAAAAAAAGCAATTAATTTTTTTCCGGAAAATTCCATTAGTATAGTACAGTACATTTCGGAGCATAATAATCTACAAAACCGGTTTATTAGGTAGTGGGGCGTTATACATTCAAAATTTTAAGCGGTCCTTTTTTGAAATCCCATACAACAGAATAAAACATCTGCTCATATGTCTATGGCTTGGCAATGAAAATATCAGAGCAACAGATTGGGGATGGTATCCAAAGATGGTTTGTTATTACCCGTACGCATGAACAAACAACCTACACCCGATGAACTTTTGTTGTTGTTGTTATAAATGTAAATATTTTCAACTATTTATGTAAATGTATAAGAATATATGGTGCTTTTTTATGTTGATAAATTTTTTTGTATTTAATTCTACTTTTTTCAATTTATATCTATTAAATCAGTTTATAAAAACTGCAATGTTATAAAGGGTGATATATAAAAGTTGAAAAGTTGCAAAATTTTGGCAAAAAATTGTTTTCACCTATAGCACTCATAACAATTGATTTTTAAGGGTTGAAAATGTATGAAATTGTATTTTAAAGTATAAAAAAATCACTATTTAACTAATACCAAACCAAATTTCACTCATCTTATGATTTGTAATGTTATTTTACAATTTTTTAAAATTAGGCGGTAGTTTTCACCCCTAAGAACAATCAGGGTTCATCGGCATGACATAAACTATAAAGCAGAGGGTAAGTTGAGCTTAATTCCAAATTTTTATCCAAATCGTTCCAAGGCGAAATCATTTTCTTCGCATTACTACTTTTTTTACATTAATCTCTAACAAGGGTCGCTTTTTAAGGGTTGAAATATGATGGAACTTTATTCAAAAGCACGAAACTATCATTATTTAATTAATTCAAACCAAATTTTACCCATATACCCATTAATATATTATTTTATAATTTTTGATAACTAGGGGTAGTTTTCACCCCTAAGAACAATCAGATTCGTCGACATGACATAAACTATAAAGTAGTGGGTATACAGTAGTGGGTGAATTGAGTTTAAATCCAAATTTTTATCCAAATCGATCCAAGGCGAAATCATTTTTTAGAATTAGTAATTTTTTTACATTAATCTCTAACAAGGGTTGCTTTTTAAGGGTCGAAATATGATGGAACTCTATTGAAAAGTATAAAATAATCATTATTTAACTAATTCAAACCAAATCTTAGCCATATTCAGGTTTAATATGTTATTTTATAATTTTTGATAATTAGGGGTAGTTTTCACCCCTAAAACCCTTCAGCGCACTTCGGTTCGATATAGATTTTGATCCTTGAGCTATCACCTACCTTCTGTTAAAATTTCAACTTGCATGCATGCAGGACGAAAAAATTGCGAAGTTTTAACTTTTTTCGAGCTTCATTTCCTGAACTATTATCGCTTCCTTTACGCAAACAACATTGTTGCGAGACAGATAGTTGAACGATATTTTATACAATGTCTATACCCAGGTATGGATTTATTTTTGTCCAAGTTTTATATTGGTCCACTATTTCAAATGCAGTTCAAACAGACATATATTAAATTGTATGATCCGTTTTAAATTCGTTCAATCTGTTTTAGTTAGGCCCGTTTAAGGGTTAACCACAATTTTAGTTTAAATTATGTTTGCACTTCTAAAGATAGAAAATTGTATTTTGTAAATTATAAATTTTTATTTTTAATGTAAAATGCCACCCCTTGTATTCAAAGAAAGTTCGGTCAATAACTTTATTCCTTTCAGAAATTCCGCGTATTGTATTTCAGGCGATTATCTTACGACATGTCCCAGTGTATCCATTTATCTATAAATCCGACTGAATTCATGCCAACCAATCCAGCGTATTAAAAAAACGTGATGGTGATGCGAAATCAATATTCGTGTAGAACATGACATGGATACGGATTAGCTGCTTAGAAAGAAATATCAGAAGGTTGTAACCCGATATTTCGTAAGATCGAACTTAATTTTCAGAAAGCCTACATTTTAGTATAAACTGTGGGGAAGAGGGTAAACATTTCTTGTATAAAATGTTTGGGGTTACTGACTTCTTTAGCGAAAATTTAGGTTAGCGATTTCAAAGAAACTGCTTTTAAAGTTTCATATTTTCTGTTAGTTCGTTTTCCTAAAGACCTGTAACATAATATTTGGTAAGAAAGTTATGCAAAGAAAATATTTACTAAAGAACTATAATATAATTCTCTAGCAAATAAAGTCATTTTATTATTTGTCAAACTATGGGCGTTAATGAGTTCAAAATGTTCTGTAACTCTTTCTGTAAGGACTGACTATTAATTTTTAACCTTGCGCCTCTTCAAGTTATGGGGAAATGGGGAACTCCTTTTTTTTGACGGAGTTGTGGGGGGGGGTGTGAGAAAAACGTCAATTGAACGAAAAGCGAGCTAAGAAGTAGAGAACTACTAAGGAAAATAGGAAAAAGAAGGTGGTTATTTTGTGTGATCGATAAGAATCGATAGAACGCACAAGAAGATGTTGGAATTGCCTAGAATGCAGTGTAAGGTACTTCAGGGGTTACCAGCCAAACGGTAGGAACGGAACTTTATCAGCGTTTTTGGCGCGCAGTTTATCTGCGATAGTAAATGGGGAAAGATTCAAGAATATCGAAATACTCATCAGAAAGTTCAGGTCCATCGTTGTGTAGAAGTTTAGCTGGAGGGAATGGAACTTTCTTTGCAGGGTGCCTGGTGAGTATTTGCCCTCTATGCGAACAAGGTGTCTTTAGTGTTTGTTTTGCTCGGTTGTTCGAGCCAGCTATGGTTCTTAGGACATAATTCCTACTGAGGGTTAGGATTCTGTCCTTAATTGGCGTGATGTTAGTTAGTGCGTATATGTGGGCTGATGGATACAGCCAATCTTTTCTCAGGCAGAAGCGTAGAATTCTATGCTCGGTAGCAGTGATAGCGTTGAGTTCGTGGCTCTTCAGAGAAAGGTAAACGCACGCCTTGTACTCGATTATCGGCCTGATAAAAGCCTTGTAGGTGTGCAACAATGTATTAGAGGACGTTCCTCCTAGCTTTCCGGCTAGCACTTTCAGGAGATTAAACCTCCTTCTCATCCTATCAAGGGATTCATGGACGTCAGCCTTCCAGTTGAGAGTTCTCGTAAAACGAACTCCCAAGTAGAGAACCTGAGAATAAGGTCCCCTCCCAAAAGTGTAATAAGGACTGTATCTTATTTTTATATACAAAATTAATAAGTGAATTTATGTAATAATAGTAGCACACACTAGCAGAAGAACAACAAGGTTTCAGGTCAGAAAATTCATGCACCGACTCGGCATATCTATGTTTCGTGGACCTTAAGAAGACATTTGACCATGTCAAATTAAAGGACGTTATTTACTTATTGCACGCAGGAGAGATACCTCTACGAATAATCAAAACGATCGAAAATATTTACAATGAGATAAGACAGGGAGATTCCCTGAGTCGTCTCTTGTTAAACCTGATTATGGATGCAATAATAAAAAGGAAGAACTGAAAAATGATGCCAAATGGAAGAAAAACAACTTAAAATAATCTATCATAGGTATACCATACTTAAAACTAACATGTGGTTACAACAGCAAATTTACTAAGATGTAAATTGGAGCTGGAAGGTCAGATAATAGAACAAGTGATGGAGTTCAAATATCTAGACATCACATTATGTAGCTACGGAAAGCTACAAACTGAAGTGGGAGATTAAGTGAATGGAGCAAACAGAGCCACAGGCGGCCTGAATCAAACAATATGGAGAAATAAAAATATTGGGAAAGAAACGAAAGGCAGAATTTACAAAACAGTCATCAGACCAATAATGACATACGCATTAGAAACACGACCGGACACAGAGGGGACAAAATGAATTTTAGAAACAGTAGAGATGAAAACACAAACAGAGAAAAATTGATGGAAAACACTATGGGACAGAGCTAGAAATACAGATATAGGACGGCGATGCAAGGGGGAGAACATCAAGAACTAGGTAAGAAATAGAAGAGTAGAATGGAAGGATCATATAAGCCGAATGGAAGATAGGTGGTCCAATAGGAAGATGATCAGTATTAAGACCAAAAAAACAATGCAACGACAACTTACTCGAGGCACATTGAAAAGCAAACAGTTATGTCTACATAAAAAGAAGAAGGAGGAGATAGATTTACACCTGTAAATAATTGAGGAATTTAATACTATTCGTGATGTAGCAAATAGCCCAAATATAGTTGTCAATAGTTGTTACGTCTTGGAAAATGTCAAAGATGTCTTAAATTAGGGTGAGATTGATGTAGTGAATAATCCTGAAGATAATAATAAAATTGTATCCATTATTTGTCTTATAATCCCGTTATTAAAAATAATGGTGAAACCATAAAAATAAGGCACATCTTGTTGAGAACATTGTCTTTTGACTAACCAACACACCAATTCTAGCTGCCAATAGTTCCAGCTGCTACAAGGAAAATTGAAACATCATAATTCCAAAAAACTCTTTAAAATACTACGGCCACATAAGCTTTCTTACTTGCATCGTAAAACGTATGCAAGCTCAAATGATCAGCGTTCATTAGTCCAGCCTGAATCCAGCCTGAAATATCAATATGTCATTTTTCAACTGGAACATCCCATCGCTGACGCTTTTCCTAAAGTTTCTATAGCAACAGTTTAAGGAGTAGAGATACTGAACAGGTAAAAGCAACAAGGTTATATGTACTCTTGTAACGGTATAATTTGCCTACCACATTGGGTATCACTTATAGAGGGTTGAAAGTGAGGACTGAGCAATTACTGGACTCGAGATAGTCCAGTCCAACAACGAACAAACAATAACTAATTTAAAGAAAATCCAAACTAAACAATGGAACCAAACGCTTTGGCGTTCCATCGTAGAGTCAATCACTTTACACTATATTTCCATGGCAAAAACAAATAACGAACAACAATAACGAATTTGAAGACAAATCCGGATTAGACAATGAACCAAAGGCTTTGGCGATCCATCGCAGAGTGATTTCATCATCTTTAAAAAATTCTTCGCTGTCCCGCATACTTTTCCCATCAACCAAGTGGATATTTATTTGACGCGCAATATTAAACGGAATCAACATCAAAAAAAGGCAATTAAAATTATTATATACAGACCATAAATGTTTATATTATCAATCATAGCGATGCAAAAGGATTGAGAAAATACTTTGGTGTTTTAATATATATGAAAATCGAATTGCTACACTCTGAGCTATAGAAAGCATCACTCTCTCACCTTTATCTCCATATCCCCTATCACTGGTCGGTGTTGACCAACTACACAGTTACCCTTTATTATTTTACAGTTGGTAACCTCGTTCAGTTTCTACATAGCACAAAATCTATCTGACTTTCCCTTCCCCCGCTACTATAGGTAAATACTAGCCTTTAGTCTTCAGAAAGAAAGTATTAATGACAGCCAAATCCCATGCCACTGCAAAGTGAATCACACTATTTCCTTCATCATTTCTTATTCTCATCCACAAACCACCATGCACTCTGTTTATTCCCGCTCTTTCTCTACCAATATGTCCATTCAAATTACCTTCTTCGTCTACAGGAATCTCGAGCATGTCGCAATTAAGGACCTCCAAAATTCTCCCTTTTCCTGTTTTTCACAATCTTGGATTGAGTTCAACAATTGAGTTGGATACTCATTATTCCATTACTTGTTCTGGTTACCCCTAGAAAATGTTATTTCCATTCGTTGTTTAAAACAATTATTACTCCATTTCTGCCGTGACTGTTCATGGTATCCATCATCAAGATCTCTCGACTTATTACCTTTCCAATGAGTTTCCTGCACACAAAATACACCAGTCCTTCTCCTCTGCACGATATCAGTGAGCTCTCTTCCTTTACCTTTTATGCCTCCGACGTTGAGAGTTTTAACTCTCGGTTATTATTGTTTGGTATTGTTTGTTATTTTTGAACACTTGTGAATTTTTAATGCTTCAATATCTGTAAATTTATGAGCAGAACAAACTTTAGATTTTAGATGCCCTCAGAAAAAAAATCATTTGGAACCAGATCTCCAGATTTCGTATTTCACTAAATGTTACAGTTAGGTCCAATCAAATAATTATTAAATCTCAAATGGTTATGCCCGACTTCTTCTCACTTTTTTTATAAACTGTTGTGAATTATCTATAGTAAAGCATTTATTTTTGATTCATAGGACCAAACTCTAGACATTATATCAGGTTAATCTGTTTTGTATGGAAATAAAATAGATTCTGGTACGTGTCTTCTAGTATATCTCAGTATCGTCAATTAGTTAAAATAATTAGACAACTTATTTATTTATTAACAACCTAATCAAGATTAGGTTGTTAATAAAATATTCGACGATAAGATTTCGCCGTTGATCGTGGAGGAGAATGGCCACAGATTGTAGCGAATGGTGCGACTTGCCGAGGAAGGCCAGGGCTTCTCCATTGGTCTGTCAGTTGTCCGACTTCCATAATTTTATTAAACAAACCTGTTAGCCAACTTCTTCCCTTCCCTTCCGTTTTCCCCTAAAGCTGTCCACACTTCCCCAGAAATATCATCTGGTGCAACTTATTTACCTTTCTTTATTTTTTAAAGTACTTGAAAATGAAGTTTAATAAGCTTATAGTAAAGTTGGGAGGGCTACATGGGAAAGTATTGTAACCTCGGAAATCTTTTTTGGGTGGTGCTAGAAAGATAACCAATATAGACACTGCGGACGGCAGCCAGATGGTTGGTGGAGAGCGAGTCGTGGGTTCGAAACTAGGTTTTGGAACCGGGAATGGATCCAACGGAAGAAATAGGTAAAGATAGGATAAGAGATATTAGAAAAGATACAGAAATAAACAAAAAGATAGATGGGTAAAATTACCAAAGATAAGAGAAGATAGAAACAGGGCGCCACTCAATTTTTTGGGGTTAAGGAGAAAATTAAGAAAACCTTAGAGAAGAAGAGAGATAAGAAAAGATATTTAGGTTCAGAGATCAAACCCAAGGAAAGATACCAACAGTAAATTATCAAATAAATCTGGTCAACGCAATATATAAACAAATAATAAATATATTAAGTATTACACTTACTTACCTACGAAACTTAATCAGCCTGATCTTTCTACAGTTCAAAAGCATAGTAATATTTAAAGATAGTAATTGTTCAGAGCTATTATTTTATCAGGTAACTTGTTAGGAGGCGACAAATAAAATACATGCATAAAACAATAACAATATATTAAACACAAAATTATGATGCTGCTAAATGCAACACAAGTAATAAAAATACACAACTATGAAACGGTGTTATATGTATAAAATTAAGCAATAATATAATAAAAAAATACCTTTACCAAGATATTATAAGGCAATCATATACAAATATAGTTTGGCGTATCTCGAGATATTATAGGAAAGATAATGAACAAAAATTATAGCAAATACAAAAGATATCAAAAATTACTTAACTGTAAATTTACAAAAAATACAAAAAGGTTACAGAAATGAAAACATAAACCAAACCGCACTTGGTTAAGTCAATTAACTATCTCGCACTATTATTTAATAAAAAACTGATACTTTTATGTTCATAGGTATTATTTATAGCAATTTCTTAAATGGTTCTTTAAATTACATTCAAAAATCGGCAATCTTCAGGTGAAGATATCGATGATACGTCCAGATAATGGCAGGTGATATGGTACCATACCATATTACTCGCCCAGAAAATTGTAGATAAAGATTACTTACGTAGATCTTGACGAAGGCAGCTTAATTCACTGAATTTAATACTTTTCTGGTACTAAACACTGAATTTAATAACCATTAAAGGTAGTGTAGAACTATATATAATTTAATATAGTCTAAAGAAAGAAAACTCAAATATAAAGTGTATACACACTTAGAAAATAATTCACAAAGACGATACGATAAGAAATAAAGTGAGCAAAGCGTAACACGAGATATTGGCCTTAACTGAACAACGGCCCACCCACAAGTAACACGAGATATTACCTCACTCAACAAGAGCCCACCGAGAAGTAACTTGGTTCCACCAAAATTTTCACCAACTATCCAAGCAAAAAGAAGAAGAAGCTATATCTCCCACTTAAAATCATCGGACAGTCGTATGTATTTCTCAGAAGATAAGGCCTTAACGACTATTGGAAAATTTGAGGTAAAATAATCGGTATTAACAATTGGACCTGAGAATATTAAAATCCTTAGGATTATATTATTGTCAAAAGATACGAAACTGCATACCGGAAAGCATTTGTTCTTTTCATACAGAGTATTAAGACGGAAGGATTAAAAACCATTCCTAATTAGGGAATTCCATTTTAGCTGGGTATCTACAATATTTTGCTATCGATACACGATCATAGGCGTATCGCACGGGGGTAAAAGGAATTAGAAATATTTAATATATTAATAATAAAAAAATGTTACAGTATGGTGAAGAAACAATAAAATGGAAATGATAAAAATTAATGAATTTTGCCAGAAGATTAATCTATGAATAAGAAACACATTTTGTGAAGAAATATTTTAGTTTTTGTTACAATAGCCTGTCAAAAATCAGTAAACCTACAAAAATATAGGTTAAAATTATAAATGTCAACAATTATTCAACAAATGGGTTAAATCAAGTTTAAAAGGAATTTCTAGATTGAAAATCAAAATGTCAACATAAAACGAAAAACGCCACTTATAATTCATTGTGTCTTATTCCCATATAAAAGTATTAAGTGAAAACTGAAATGGTATGTATATCATATGTAAAGAATTTTTCACATAAACGGTTCACTAAGAGACTATTCTAATGACAGTCCATTTAAACTTACAAACTTCTTCCAATGTCGCATTTTTGTAGGGAATAATGATCGTATATTTAAGGTGCTTCTTGTTTTATTTTATTCTCAAAAGCTTTTTACCTTATTTCACAAATAAAATGTTAATGAAAATAAAAAATTAAAACAACAAACCCACAACTACCAAAAATATTGCCCATAGACTAGAATGAAGCGGCTTCCTGTCAGTAGTGTCACGCCACCATCCCTTGTGCACGAGATTTATCGCCAACGGTGGAAGTTTGCCGGCAGCCGAAAACCTATTTTTGTTCCAAAGAATTTGGAGTTTGTCTTTCTATACTGCAATGCCGTGGCCATACAGTTTGACCTTTATCGGGGTCGTGGAGCGACTCATGAAGTTTCGTCAGAGTTGTAGGTATGTCGATTGAAAAGTACAAGGGCGCGGGCGGCTCTAACGTGGGCTGTTATTAGCAACAACTTTTAAATTTATAAAAGCCGAGCAGAGGAAAAATTATGAGCACGGACTAGTTAAGAAATCAATAAGTACATTGGCGAGAGAAAATAGTAACTTTTAACAATGATAAGGACAAGTAATTTTATAATATATAAATATTATATATAACTATATTTATTTTCCTTATGTTTCTTCATATTTAGAAATCTGAGCTGAAACTAATATCTTCCAATCTAATTTCAATATTCTTTATTGCCAAACCAAAGTTTGTTTTTCTACTTTTGACGATAACAACGCCTTTTAACCTAAGAAACAACTTGCCAAATTTAATAAGCCATATAGGATTTTCACAAATAGGTCAAAATCCATTTTATGAGTTGGTTGTGCAGTACATATCCAAAACAATCAAGAACACTAACAATACAGGGTGAGTCATGAGGAACTTTACATACTTCTACCATATGTAGAGTCCCCCAGGAAGCATATCATGTGGCCACTAAAAAATGTCAACTCCTCTTCTTTATTAATTAACAGGGTGATTTGTGTAATTAACCATTTATTTCATTTTACTGTAGTGTTTATACGGCTCATTTGATTTTTTTAATTTTTGCATGATACAGTACACTACTATCAAGCATTCGACTGGTATTAGCTAAACTAAAAAATGCCAGGACTGGCTTTGGAAAAATTAATTTAGGGATTCGTATTAAATATTACACCCTGTATATATTTTTTTAAATGCCATAAGTGACTTTCAAACTACAAAAATAGCCAATGAAAATGACATATGCGACAATGTTATCGCACTTTTATTAAATTTTTAGTGAACGATCAAATCTTACCAAAAATAGAACAACCATAATGAAGTATCAAATTATAAAGTATTAATTTAAACAAATGTTATAAATTTCAAACATTTTAATTAAAATGAGTTCCTACAACATAATCTAATACGTAGAAAATTAACATCTTTACTGTCACTTTGTATTATCTCTACGATAGAATCAATTGTTTTTCAATTTTAAATTTTTACTCATAGATCGTATTGGGGCATTATTTTCGATAAATAATAAATTAAATTGATTAAAAAGTCAAACCTCTTGTATGTGTTGCTTTATGTTGATTGTAAATGATTAAAATTTTATGTCAAATAATAATACATTGCATCAACTGTACTAAATAAAAATAAATCTAAAAAAGTTTAAAATGAAGATTGGCGTTGACCGTTTGACGTTTTTTGATATTTTATACCCATTGTCATTATTGTCATTATTAATTGTTATTTATGTGTACAAGAATACATATTTCTTCTGTCATATCTACGTAAAGTACATTGTATTAGTTTTGGTAGAGCTTTTGTTACTTTTGTTCAAAGTGCCACATCAGTTTTCGACCACAGAATATGCAGACATAATATTTGTTTATGGATTTTGTAATGGGAATGGTAGGGCTGCTAGTAGAGAATATCGCAAGAGATTTCCTAATCGTCGAACTCCCAGCCATCCAACATTTGGGTCAGTTTTTAATTATTTGCGAGAAAATGGCACTTTTCCTAGTGGAACAACAGAGCGACATGTAGATGAAGCGCAGGAAGATGACATTATGGACGCCGTTACTATGAACCCTACAATAAGCACTAGACAACTAAGTCGAGAACTCAATGTTACTCAATCAAAAGCAAGTAGAGTCTTACAAAAAAATAATCTATACCCATATCACATTCAAATAGTTCAGCGACTACATGCTGGAGATGAGATCGATAGGTTGGAATTTTGTAGATGGATTAACAATAATCGACCAACGCTATACAAGACACTATTTACAGATGAAGCCCAATTTACTAGAGACGGGATAAATAATTCACGAAATTCACATGTGTGGGCAGAAGAAAAGGGCAGTTAAGGTTTTCGGTTAACGTGTGGATTGGTGTCATAAATAACCAATTAGTAGGTACTCACTTTTTTGATGGTCCTTTAACAGGGCAGGTCTATCTGAACTTTCTACAAAATATTTTGCCGAATTTGCTTGCCAACGCGAACGTTGCTATTCGAGGGATGTATTTTCAACATGATGGGGCACCCTCACACTTTTTACTGGCAGTGGGACAACATCTCAATAATGTTTATGGTAACAGGTGGATAGGACGTGCAGGTCCTATTTCGTGGCCTTCAAGATCTCCTGATTTCAATCCCGTTGATTACCGTTGATTTGGGGACGATTGAAGCAACTAGTTTACGCAGTGAATATTAATAATCGATATATACATTGTTGTAATACTATTAGAAACGATCCCCAGAGTATCCGTAATTCAATACGTCAATTAACAATTCGGGAACAAAAATGTGTACAGGCTGCAGGGTTCCATTTCGAAAATCTATTTTGAATAATTTTTATTTTGTTACCATTATTGTATCTTTTCCAGTTCTAATTTAGGGGTTTATCATAACTATGTACATATTTTTAGTTTTTTTTTTTAAATTGTTCTTCGTTATTGTTAGTAGTTACTGTTTTTTGTTGTGCAGTGACTCATTTTATCATTTCAATTAAAATGTTTGAAATTTATAACATTTGTTTAAATTAATTACTTTATAATTTGATACTTCATTATGGTTGTTCTATTTTTGGTAAGATTTGATCGTTCACTAAAAATTTAATAAAAGTGCGACAACATTGTCGCATATGTCGTTTTGATTGGCTATTTATGTAGTTTGAAAATCACTTATTGCATTTAAAAAATATATATACAGGGTGTAATATTTAATACGAATCCCTAAATTAATTTTTCCAAAGCCAGTGCTGGAATTTTTTAATTTAGCTAAAACCAGTCGAATGCTTGATAGTAGTGAACTGTATCATGCAAAAATTAAAAAAATCAAATGAGCCGTATAAACACTACAGTAAAATGAAATAAATGGTCAATTACACAAATCACCCTGTTAATTAATAAAGAAGAAGAGTTGACATTTTTTAGTGGCCACATGATATGCTCCCTGAGGGACTCTACATATGGTAGAAGTATGTAAAGTTCCTCATGACTCACCCTGTGTATGTTTAAATTAAACCAACAATGTTCCATTTACTCCAAAGAACTGTTTGTAATATTATAGCAAACTCTTGAATGGGTTATTGAGAATAAACTGTCTGATCAACAAATAGTAATCATGTTGATTTCAAAATCTGCGTCGTCTGCTTTAGATGCTGGCTAATTAGTATCGTAGCGGCCAGCTGTCCGACTTTTTTTAAATGTTCCACGTTACCCTTGGAAAAGTTACACTTTGAGAACCTCTGGTTTATATAATTGTGTCACTCAAAAAAACTATCAGTCTTTTTATCTGTCTCCGAGTCACTACTGTCACTACCACTACTTATGGAATGAATTCTAAGACATTTGTTGATCCCAGAACAAGTACTTAGTCCTCATCCGCTTACATAGTTTAGTTAGTTTAAAAGTTATTTAAAATAATATATTCATGTCAGTTCTATATTGTTAACTTGATAGTAATAGACCAAATCAATAATAAAGGCGGTACTAATAAGAGTTTACTATCATCCCACCCAGAGTAGTAGTACTGTACTATTATTTTAATTAGTTAGTGTAAAGACGTCGGAACTGGTTTGTTATTAATTGCTTTTTAAGCACTTCCTTTTTATTTTTCGATTCTGATTTGACACACTTTGTAAAAAGGTACTACCTTATGATTCACCAAGAATTTATTGGTCGTGAATATTTTAAAGGTTTGGCTTGTACATTTTTTGTTCTTTGTAGTAGCTGAATTACTATTTATAAAGTAATAAATTATTTAAGATAAGAGTAAGGCATTATTTCCCATATAACAGAAACTAAAAGATACCTTACAGCATAAGAAATATTAGAATGTGTATAAAAAGTTTTATTTAATATTCGATAATACTCGATAAATGTATAAACAATCTATGAATCTTTAGTTTTTACCACGCCAATAACTGTTAAAGTTTGGGGGGTTAAAAAATCAAAAAAAAAAACAAAATAAAAACCATATTTACATTTAAATAAAATTACAATTTCTGTTCATAATGCTACAATTTATATTATTTTACAAGTTTATACTTAATTTATATAAAAAACAATGTCCTGAGTAAACAAAACATTTAATAAACACAGGCCTAAACGAAACTAGAATAAATATTTTTCATATTATCAAATTTCTCTTTGTTCCTTTAAATTTGCCCCCGTCGTTGGTTTTTAAAACTTTATCTGTAATTAAATTATATAGTATATTTTGAAAACAATTTATCCATTTATAATTCATGGAGATACAAATTCATGAGTTTTAATCCCTCATGCAAATTGAATTGCATAGGCTGACGACATAAGCCGTCAACGGTCTAGCATGCCATGTAAATGACAATCTAAATTAAGGTTATCACACTGCAGATCTAAAAAACAATTCTGAAAATATCTATGGGAAAGGAGAGAGAGGTCAGGACCGACCTCACGCGAACGAAAATTGACAATTGATTTTTAGAAAATATTATGCTCGGTATACCTACCAAACTACTTTGACGATATAAACATAAAACATAACATTAAAAAAGAATTTAACAATACAACAAAAAACATCGGAAAACAACTAGAAAATCCAGAAGAACTATGGAGTGAATTTAGAAACCAAGTTAACGATATCTCCACAAACAATGATTATAGAAAAAACTTAATCAAGAAAAATAAATGGATGACAGACGACATCTTGAAATTAATGGAACAACGTCGACTGATAAAAAATGCCCAGTTGCACCAACATAATGTAAATCAACTGTTTTGCTAACCATCAATTCGACGATTTAAATCAACGATCAATGGTTATTTTTCAAATGAGTTGCACCATTCTAAAAAACCATTGGTTTACAAATCGACAATTTATATGTGGCAACATTGCACGAGTACAGAGTATTTCGATTATTTAATTCGAATCGGAGTGTGATCTGTCAAAAAGATTGTCAACAAAGAAAGTTTTGTGAGGTTATGCCAATCTAATTGAACATTGAACTATTATAATTAACATTCTTTTTCTTGCAATTTTGTGTGTGTAGTGTGTATTTAAGATGGAAAATAAAGGAAGCCACTTCTCTATTCATTTTATTTCTTATTTGGTGGGGTTTAAGCACAATATTAATAATTTCATTATAAAATTCATACAATTATTTAAGAAATATATTTTACAAAATTTTTATTCAAATCAGTGTTTTGTGTACTTTTATTTAGTTCTACAAGATCAACAAGAACTTGTTGAAA
Source organism: Diabrotica balteata (assembly GCA_918026665.1). Classification (NCBI taxonomy): domain Eukaryota; kingdom Metazoa; phylum Arthropoda; class Insecta; order Coleoptera; family Chrysomelidae; genus Diabrotica; species Diabrotica balteata. The sequence continues at coordinate 149,355,760 of OU898281.1, read as the reverse complement.
GCAACCAGTTGCATAATACTTTAGGGTTGTTAAAATTTGACTTAATGGAGATACCAGATTATTCCTTTCTGTCCTATAACTTAAATGTACATGAAAACGTTCTAAAAGGACCGACACTGTTTTCTTGCTCACTCGATATCTAAAAATAACTAAAATGCATTTCTAGTCATTCAAATAAATAATGATATATGAACCTTGCTTTAAATTCAACTTCATTATATTAATTATACAAATCATTGCGATCTCTTACATATCTTATATTTGGTAACATATGCATTATATCTTCCAAATTGTCAGAAAATGAACTCAACGACGACGATGATAAATTCATTTTTTTAAATTATAATCTATAATACTTTAAATAAAAAATCTTTGCTAAAAACACAAACAGAAAAAATAAACAGTGTAAAAGTGTGGTTAAAAACAGTCGATTTTTTAAATAACCGTAGAAAATCCGTTGGTTACTTTTGACAGATCAAAAACAGTCGGTTCCAATCAAGTAATGGTTGGTGCAACATATTCCAAAATAAACGGGCAATCCTAATCAAAAAATCAATAGTTTATTTGTTGGTGCAACTGGACAATCTAATGAAACAGTATATAGACACCTGCAGAGGAAGAGATCAAATTAGCCAAGGAAAAATGGATGAGAGAAAGTTGCGACGAAATTGAGGATGTAATATCTAAACACGACTTATTTAAGGTGCTCAAAAAGCTAAAAGAAATGAGTAGCATATTTAAAAAACGAGTTTCCTCTGTGCTCGTTGACAATAATAACAAAATTATTGTAAATGGGCACGAAATAAGAAAAGAATGGCAGCTGTATATATCAGAGTTGTTTGAAGATGACAGGAATAATATTGCCGAATTCTACCAAAACTGTACTGACGGCCCAGATATTATGAAATGCGAGATAGAACACGCTATAAATAATGCTAAAATTAGAAAAGCCTGTGGTCCAGATAATACCCCAACTGAGTTGCTGAAACTAATAAACAATGATAACATATAAGTAGTAGTGACATTCAATATCATTGGAGTGATTCCCACAGATTGGCTCAAATCCATCGTTGTCGCAATACTTAAAAAACACAATGCGAGAAAATGCTCAGAATATCGATTAATTAGCCTAATGAGCCGCACTCTTAAAATGTTTCTAAGAATACTTCACAACAGAATTAGACGCAGATGCGAAGAAGATCTTGAAGATACCCAATTTGGTTGTAGAAATGCTATGGGAAGGGAGGCACTTCTTGCTCTTAACATCATATTACTAAAATGCCGTGACCAAAGAAAATCTGTATTTGCATGTTTCGTGGACTTCGAAAAGGCATTCGAAAAGTACAGCATGTAAAGTTAATGAAAATACTGAAAAATATCGGAATAGATGATGATTAATGAGGGCTATATACCTTATTATCATGAACTAAGAGGCGTCCGAATGACCCCTAATGGACTGTATTAATTTCACCAACGCTTGATTTTAATCACACCCCGTCCCGGGGTGGTAAGTTTGTCTAATCCTTTTTTAATATAAATAAGAATAAAAAGTTGAGTATAGTAAATACAGATTTTATTTAAACCTTACATAAATATTAATTTAGCACAATTTTGTACCGAAATACGAAGTCAGTAAACACTATATACCATGAAGAAATAGTTTAGAATTCAAATAAAATGTCAAAATGTTTTTATATCTACCAAGTCCTGTCCTGAGCAATGTTAAAACTGGAATCCTGGCTGTCCTTACAGGTCCTTCTTTGTTGTTGAACCGTAATGTGGTTGTAGCACTTATAAACACTTGGATTTATTCTTGCATGAATACGGCACTCTTAGCGATTTTTACACTATTACAAATACTTCAAATTATAATGTATGGTACTGGTACGAGTTACCATAGATGAACTATTACTATTCTCCACGCTACTTGCGAATACTTTCCAACTACTTGCGAACATATTTCATCGATATAAAAACCATGATTCTCATTTCGAGATAACTAGCAACATTTGTACAACCCCAACGGTGAAAGGCACTTCTTGACTCTCAATCTGAATATTAGCGGAAACGTCTGTACGCCCCAAAAGTGGACAAGGTACTGACTGTTTAAAATCTATCCGACCTCCTTCCGATGCATAATAATTCCCGTGATCTGTGACGTAGTTTGTTTACGTTTAATTTCTAAGAACATGGCTTTCGAAAAATAGCCTCTGTTAATATTTAGGCAGATTCTCGGAACAGATAATAAGGATAGTCGTGTCATTAAAAATTTGTACTAGAATCAAACTGCTATCTTAAAATTTTTAAATAACTACACCGATGAAATCTCTATACAACGAGGAGTCAGACAAGGTTGCATTTTGTCGCCAACATTGTTCAATGTTTATTCGGATCAATTATTTAAAAGGGCACTTGAGAGACAACTATATGGAATAAAAATCAACGGGGAACTACTTAATGTGATTAGAAATGCAGACGATACAGTGATTGTGTCAGATAATATTGAAGGTCTCCAAATTCTGCTTGATCGCATTCACGAGGTAAGAGAGGAAATGGGAATTAAAATAAACTTAAACAAAACCAAATTTTTAATGTTTAGTCGTGACCCACATCCCGATGCAAAGATTTAATGAACTGGAGTCCAAGTTGAGAAAGTTCACAAAATGACATATTTGAAAACTGTGATAACAGACCAACTAAATTCAGACATAGAAACAAAACATAGAATAGCAATGACTAAAACTACTTTTATAAAAATGTAGTCATTTCTTTGCAATAACCATGTCAGTTTGGAACTAAGACAAAGAATGGTTAAGTGTTATGTTTGGTACGTACTTTTGTAGAGTGCAGAAGTGTGGACGCTAGAAGTATCGGTCATGAACAAAATTGAAGCATTGGAAATGTGGGTTCATAGGCAAATGCTGAAGATACCTTGGACAGCAAGGAAAACTAATGAAGAAATACTAATGAGCCCTATCAGGCTCTGAATTTTAACAAATCATACAATTAAGTCCTAATTCACTATCATATTATGCATAATTCACTAATCTTGTTATTTCTTATTATTTTAAATGTACCATGGACGTCTTGCACTGGACTCTATACCTTCCACGTTTGTTGCTCGATCCTTATTTTATGTCCTAGTTAAATACATCTCTCGGTAAATTCTATTGCTGGTCTATTAATGTAAATGCTTTTACTGAGGAACAAATCTGATATATTAGAGAACAATAAGGGGTGTATGGGGTCGCATTTCTACACTCCTCAATACAAACGTGAATCTCAGTGACTCGATTAGCTAACAATTGCAGCTGGGTGCATTCTACTAGACAACTAACTAGGCTTTGGCGACCGAGAATAGCAGAATACTGACTGATATCAATTAAGGTAATTTAAATCCCTAAAAACTCATCAATATCTAATACAAACGCGACGTTTTATTGCCACAAAATCCACAAACTGTCAATTAAGTTTTAAAACAAAGTTTAATAAAGCTTAACTAATATATCTGACAGTGGCAGAAAATCAGAATAATTACGCAGGTAGGAATTTATATTATGACACTTACCAATAACAATCAATTACGATTACTTCTGTAGTAATTGCTACTTTTTATTGGAATTTTAGTGCTTTTAGTAACTGCATGTCTTACCTGCAAAAAAAAGAGGGATTAATTATTATTTACAAAAGTCCATATACAATTAATTTTAAAATACGACACGCTACATGCAACATATTTTTTAATAACTCTTCAGGTTTGAATAATTTACTATTCAGTTTTAAAATCTACTTTAGTTGACGAATAAGACTTGCGAATTATCTCAGAACTATACTGGCACCAAACAGTGTGTGTGGAGTGATACAGGGTTGCGTCTTATCACCGCTACTGTTAAATTTGTATTCGGAGTCTATATTCAGAGAAGCCTTAGACGAGGTCCAAGGCGGAATTAAGATTAACGGAATCAGCATAGATAACATCAGATATGCTGATGTTGAGAGACGAAAGATATGAATTACTTCAAGTTATACTGGAAGGAAAAGTACAGGGCAAAAGATCAGTAGGAAGAAGCCAGAACTCGTGGCTGAAAGACCTGAGGAAATGGTTCGACCGCTCATCCTCAGAAATCTTTCGCGCAACAGTTTCCAAAACTACAATTGCCATTTGGATCGCCAACCCTCGAAAGGAGACGTAGCCATGAGAAGAAGATTTGCTAAAAGCTTTTAATGGTAGATTTAATATTAAAAGAATAAGGCCAATGTCCTATATTACCGATTACAATCCTTTGCATACACAATAAACTGTAACTGGGACACAGAACTGACTAGACTAAGAAATAAACGATTTTAACGTTAGTCTATAAATTAAATGCCTTTTTTGTAAAACAATTTTTTTTTTGGTTTCAAAATACCTTGGTTTTCCTTGGTTTTTTGTTATAGTTATGTTGTACAAAAAAAAGGTATTTCTACAAATTGTAGTGCCTAATTTCACAGATAAATTGGCGTAAAAACAAAAGAAATATTTGCGAGGCCAATCCTGTGGAAGATGTGCTCTTGGGGACGCCGTGACATCGAACCTTGAGTATAAATTTAACTTGAACCAAAACTTTGAACTCAACCATTTAAATGTTAGGCTAGGTTGACACCCGCTTGAAGATACCTTAAAATAAGCTTTTATATTTAGACGCGAAGACACACGGCATGTTTAGACAACGAGAAGTGATCATCAGCATCTTTTTAATACGCGCTCCATTCAATGACATATGGTCTGTGGGAATTTCGATGCGAGTCTGTTATTTATTATTATAAATATTGTTAATGGTTTGCTTAACAGAACGTGTAGTATATTTGATTAAGAGAGTGTTATTATTTCAGTAGGATCCGTAATTGCTTTTAAGTTTATTAACAGTTGAATAAACATCGAAAGGGGATCATAAAAAGCTTATAAATATAATTCCAATATAAATAGAAGTGTCAGAATAGACAAAAACTCATTACACAAATGATGTGGCTTGTAAATAACACGATCAAGGTTATTATAATATTAAAATTGTCACTATTAGAGCGTATAATGCAAATCAGTAAAAAACAATTAATAGATCGAATTAAAAAAATGTAATCAAGTGTGCATTACTTCAGATCTTAATGCCTTTTATCTTTAATTGTCTTCTGTGTCTGCAAACCCAAAATTTCTGCTAGAACATTGCTGTTTCCTCACGTATTCGTTTCCTATTTTCATGGTGTCAGTAAACAGATTTATGGTTATCATCATTAAAATGGGTCGAGTTAAAGTTATCGATGAGAAAATTTGTTCAATCAATATTATATTTTTCGGAAATCGCAATAATTTTGCAATTGTCACGTTATAGTGTAAGAAAAAGAATCAGAAGGTACAAAACTACAGGTTCTGTCGTCACAAAACCTAGAAATGTACGAAAAAGTAAAATAACTGAAGCAGATCGAAGGGCATTAAGACGCATTATAGCGAAAAATCGACGAGCAAATTATATGGAGTTAGGCGTTTTATGGACTGGCGTTATTGGAAGATATGTTTCTAGATCAACATGTCTCCGAGATGCCCACAAATTAGGATTTGGTACTTACAAAATAAGTTTTATAGTTGACACAATTAGTACGAATTGTTTTTAATAAATTTCATTTTATTTAGGCTAAGGAAAAGTCACTTTTAACATTACAATAGAAGAAAAATAGACTAAGATGGTCAAAAGAGCATAAAGATTGGACGCAGTAGCAATGGGAATCAATGCAATGAAGTGATGAGTCCAGATTTGAAGTATGTGTTAGTGACAGTAGGAAAAATGACTTTGTGGCGCGAAATGCAGGTTCGTCAACGAATTGAAGGAAAAATAACAAGAAATATAGGATTCGTTTACATTAGAATTTTATTAGAATTTGGTAAAAATTATGCCTCGAAGAATTGCGGATGTCATTAACAATAAAGGGGATGTAACTCAGTGGTAAACTGTTTTTTGTTCTCTAAAATTTAATTTTCTTATCAATCTAACGTTGGGCCAACTGATATGGGAAGGAGCTCGTATTCCATTTTATATGCTCCAGGTCGTTTTCAGAAACTTTCAGAACTTTCTCGTCCTCAATGTTCTGGTGTTATAATATGTTTATCATATAATATTTATAATATTTATAATATTGTTTTTCAGAGTTTTGCTGTTCTTTTCTCTTGAACTTCTCGTACAATATCATCCTGGTGCACAAACTGGAATAGAGTTATTGGGAGCAATCACGGACTCTGCTTCAGTAATAGATAAAGCAGGTTGTATATTTTAAGCTAATTGAACCAAAGAAGTATTGTTATCATTATTTTTCCTTCAGAACAATTTCCTTTAAACTTTAAGGCTTATCTGGTGTCATATTTTAAAAAAGTGCGGCTTTGTCTGGGTTAGAAACGTCAATTGATTTAAGGTTTTTGCGTAATGTAGGTCATATTTGCGTTACCCATTCTTCAACAGCATTTTTATCAACACTTACAGCCTCATTACCCATTTTTCGCCGACAATTTCGTGCCGGGTTTGGAAACGTAAAATTCAACTGAACTAACGCACGAAATATTCACCAAAACGCTGAGCAAAATCGTTTTCTTTTATTGGAGAATAATTGGTCCATTTATTGTCCCATTATTTGTCCTTTGACATTTAAATCTTTCCTTTGACGCCGTATTTCTACTAAGACAAATCACAGAAAAGGCCATCGGGTACAAAATCCACTATATCTATGTTTTACACCTACTACATAAAAAGAAACATACCAATCAATATTATACAAACCATAGAAAACGTCAACTTCCATAATCAAATATAGATAAATGAAAAACTAACACAGTGTATACCAGTACAAAGCGGAGTTAGACAGGGTGACTCGTTGAGCCCACTTCTCTTTAATATAATAATGGACAAAATAATAGAAGAAAATACATCGCAGAAAGAAACGAGAACACATAGAAAAAGAACTCCAAGAAATGGAAGAACTAAATAAACCATCAGAAAACACAAAATTCTAGCAAAAACTTAACAAAAGTAGAAAATAATTTAAACCAAGAACAATTATGTGTAAAGACAGAGAAGGAGATATAGTAACTCATCAGAGTGAAATACTACAAAGATGGAGAGAATTCTTCAAATAACAGTTTGAAAAAAACGAAGATCCACTATATGATGGAATTATACTGAATCAAACAGATACCAGAGAAACAACCCCCCCCCTTCAGTAGCTGAAATGCAAGAAGCAGTTACCAGACTGAAAAACAACAAGTCACCTGGATTAGACAACATTGGCGCAAAATTAATAAATGAAGGTGGAGACTCCCTATTGAATACGATACACGAACTAATTGTGAACATATGGAATAATAAACAACTGCCACAAGACTGTAATACTAGAGTTATTATCTCACTACATAAAAAGGAAGATCAGCTTCAATGCATAAACTACCGGGCAATAACGCTACTGGCTGTGGCATATAAAATACTGTAAATATTGTGTATGACCAATTGAGACCATATGCGGAACAAATTTTTGGGGGATATCAATGTGGTTTCCGCAGGCAGAAGTCTACAATAGATCAGATCTTCGTCTTACGGCAAATCGGAAAAGACTAGTGAATTTCTTATAGACACACATAATCTTTACATTGACTTTGAGAGTGCCTATAATAGCATCCATCGAGAGTTTCTGATATTCAAAATTCAAAACGAAATAACAGATACAATCTATGTAAGAACGAGCCTACGACAAGAAGATGCCCTATCCTGTATTCTATTCAACAGCACATTAGAGAAAATAATTAGAGAGTCAAAAGTCAACATTAGAGGAACAATAATAACAAAAAATCTAAATACCCAAAACGATGTAAAATCGAAATTTATGGTAAAATAATAAAGGAGGAAGCAAGGTTTAGATAACTGGGAATAAATATAACTAGTTACGGAGATGTTGAAGAAAAAGTACGACAACAAAGCTTAAAAGTAAAGCAGCGGAATCTACTAATGACATAATCTGGGTGAACAAACACCTAAGACAAGACACAAAAACAAGAATCTATAAAGCAGCAATTAGACCTATATTAACTTACACGGCAGAGACAAGACCTAACGCATCTAAAACAAGACGACTACTAGAAACAACAGAGATAAAAATACTTTGACGAATATCAGAGAAAAGTCTGTTCGATAGGGAGAGAAGCGAAGACATAAATGGATCGGAAACAGGAGTGGAACGTACACATTAGTAGAATAACAGAGAATAGGATAGTAAAAATAGCACGAGATAAATGACCAAATGAACGAGAAAAAGAAGATCATTTTAATCGTTTTAGCAAAGCTTCCTCAATCTTCGTATGCTTTGTTGTTCTGACTCACTTAATTTTCAAAAAATTGCTATTTTAAAGGTTTTGACTTTTTCCAAATGGTTTTTCTTCTTCTTCTTCTTCATGTGCCTTGTCCGTTCCGAACGTTGGCAATCAACATGGCTATTCTGACTTTGTTTACGGCAGATCTGAATAGTTCAGCAGATGACAATCCGAACCATTGCCGCAAGTTTTGGAGCCACGAGTGTCTTTTCCTCCCTGGACCCCTTCTGCTGTCTATTTTCTCTTGAACGGTCAGCTGTAGTACTCTATATTTATTATGTCTTATAACGTGATCCAAGTACTACAACTTTCTTTTCTTTATATTTATTCCTACCTCTCTCTCTTTACCTATCCGGCGTAGTACCTCTTCGTTGGTCACGTGCTGATCCAAATGGTTGAAATTGTCAAATGTGATACACCATATTCTTTTGCCAAGTCGTTGTTTAGATTTACGCTTTCTAGATTTGTTTCACAAATAAATTTGGTTCGTCTTGTGTACAGATAAAAGTAACAAACTGACAAACTGACTTGATAGATATAAAACGACTTTAATTTTATACTCAGTTTTCTGATCCCAGTCTCAACTGTCTATACTACGTTCCACGTTTAGAAAATAACATTGCGAAGATAGGGCCATGTATTTCTTATGGACGATAGCAACGCGGCGTTGCCACGACACACACACAAGCACAATTTAGGGTTGTATAATTTGTATTTTCGTTTCCACAAACATGAATTAAATTAATGTTTTTTAACGTAATTGACCAAAAGTGCCCATTCGAAACAAGAGATGAAAAGTAGGGAAAATGATTTTAATTAGATAAATAGTATTTACAAAAGATAATTTTATTTTATCTTATTTTAATTATAGTAACGACAGTTTATTTGTTTTTCGGTGAGAATACGATATGCCATGAATCATATAAATCAGTAGAAAATATTGACCGCTTGGAATGCGTATTTATAATTACTAATTGCAACTTAAAATAATACGATGTGCGTATGTCAGCTATTTTATGTCGTCTCTGACTACATAATGATAATAAGGCTTTTATTTAGTAGTTATTCTGACTTTACAGTTAAATATTAATTGAAAATGAAAATTCAAAAATTAAGCAAAGGGAATATATCTTGGACATCCGTGCAAAAGAGGGTGTCTGAGAGTTTTGGCAACACTGATCTCCATAAGCGTAATGTTATTTTCTTAACGTGAAACAAAGAATAGTAAATTTAGTAATTGTATTATTTTTTGCTAAGTTGGTTACATTTAGACTGACTGGCAGTAGCTGGAAAAAATATTCACATGCAGTTTATTAACACAATTGAAACATAGCATTGATACAGAGCAGCGACAAGCCGCATATACGTATTTCGACCTCTTTAGGTTTCCTCAGTATGGTATAGCCACTACTCCGTATCGAACCAAAATATTTTTCCGTCGTAGACCATAGTTATTAAAATATCTTTGTACAGACGTAACTACGCCATCTAAAAACAAAAAGAGAAATCGTACGATTTCTACCTGGCGAAATCGAATTCAAATATCAGCCACCGTGCTTCCTAAAACTTGCGAAGCAAACAGCTTGATTAATAAATCGGCAAGGGAATCTAAAATTGCATTGCAAATGCCGTTCGCCAGGTAGAAATGGCTCTCTTAGTAGAGTATGATTTCTCTTTTTGTTACAATTGAAAGAGTTTATTCTGAACTTTTATTGTCGTTTATAGATCAGTATATTTACAAATGGAAGACAACTGGACAAGCAAAAATGACAATTAATAAATATACACTCCCATTTTTATGATTATTTTTCTTGGTTCAATGAAAAACTCTGCCATAGTAAGTTAATATGAGCTATTAATAATAAGACATAGGGATTTTTTATTGTATGTTTCCAACAATGAACCTATCAGAATATTCCCGAGCTGAGGGAACAGACTATAGTAGTAAACTTGTTCCTATCTCTCTGCTGAAGGAACCTTAATATAAGACTCAGTTATTGATATTTTAAAGACAACTATTTTATGAAGTAAGTCATTGAACGGTTTTATATAATAAATAAATACAAAATGATCATTGAACAGTTTTTAAATATGTAAATTTAACTCGAAATCAAATTGTGTAATGCATACCAATGTATATTTTAAAACATTTCCTCTGTTCCCATTCGTATTCCCAGACATGGTTTCCATTGTGTGTCTAAAGCGAGTTTCTTTTTATTCTCCGCTAGCAAATGCCAATTTCAAAAGCCATTTCAGCCGCCTGCCCTGCTCAGGCCGGATAGGTCCAAGACGCCATATTTGGCTCTATCTCGAATGCCAGATTTGACTGGAAACTGCCGACGTTTCTCTTTGGTTTACGTACTCAAATTAGCTTTTAGAGGGATTATGAATATATACGGGAAACAAATCCTCACAGAAGTCGGATGAAATGATTATTTGCAAAATTAATATGCGGTTCAATTTTGTAATTAAGTTCACATTCCCGTGGGGAATAATATTAGGGGGCTTACTTGAAGATGCCAACGTTGAACATAGACATCTGGTAAATGTCTAAATATATTATAAAGAAAATATCTTAATCTATTTCTTTTTTTTTATTATTAAATTTGCTAATTTACAATCTGCTATTACAAGCTATTAGTAAATGTGATTATTGTAAATACATGAGAGGAGAAATTATCCATTGATAATACTCCCAATCTAACACTAACAAATTAAATTAATGTATAATTATAATTTAAAACTAAAATTGAAATTAGTGAATACAGTCTGTTGGTCACTGTCTCTTCAATCTTCATCTGACTTCTGGTTGGAGGTGTAGTTGTCTTGTTTGGGTGGGCTGGCAGATGTTCTAAATAATTTCTTGTTAGTCTGCTGATTTCGTCTTCAACGAACGGTAGACGAGAGCCATCATGCAGTGTTTTGTTACTAACGTACCACGGCGCATTGAAAATCATTCTGAGTATTTTCTCTGAATGATTTTGGTATTAGAAGGCTTTGCACAGCCCAATAGTTGCATTCAATATGTCCATATAGGCATTATTATGCACTAATACAATAGAAGTTTATTATCTGTAGATAACTGTGATTTTCGGCCTATTAGCCAATTCATTTGACGTATTTTTATGTTGATTTGGATTTTTTTTGCCAAGATGTGTGCTTTCCAAGTGAGCTTTTGATCAAGTGTCATTCCCAGATATTTGACTTCTGTTTTTACTGGTAGTAGTATATTGTTCAGTCTGATTCTCGGACATATGATGTTTATATTGGTAAATGTTTTTTTTTTAACCTATTCTCTATCCTTCCATTGTTGGATATAGGTCTCCCCCAGTTCTCTCCATCTTTCCCTATCTTGAGCTGTTCTCTGCCATGTGGGACCTCCTTGTTTCCTGATGTCATCTTTCCACCTCATCTGTGGTCTGCCTCTTGATCTCTTTGCATTGTATGGACGCCACTTTCCGATGACATTGTTCCATCGTCCGTCTTGGAGACGTTCATTGTGTCCAGCCCATTTCCATTTCAATTTTGCTGCTTGTTCTATCGCGTCTACTGTCTTTGTTCTGGTTCTGATCCACTGGTTACGTTTTCTATCTCTAAGTGATACACCCAACATTTGTCTCTCCATCGCTCTTTGTGCCTTCCTTATCCTATCCAAATTGGCCTGTGTAAATGTCAATGTCTGTGCTCCGTAGGTGAGCACCGGTATGATACAGGAGTTATATACCTTGCTTCGTAAGTATAGAGGGATTGTTTGATTTTTTAGAACATAAGAAAGTTTGCCGAACGCTGCCCATCCCATTCTTACTCGTCTCGATATTTCGGCTGTTTGATTTTCTCTATTAGCTCTGATTGCTTGTCCTAGATAGATATACTCATTTACCTGTTCTATTTTTTCTGTTTTTATTTTTATTGCCTCTTGGTCTTCCGTGTTTGTCATTACTTTTGTTTTGTTGAAGTTAATTTTTAGGCCTTTTTGCAGTTATTTTTCATGAAGTTCATTCAGCATTAATTCCAGTTCTTGTCGTTCCGAGGAGATCAGGAGTATATCATCCGCATATCTAAGGTGATTTAGGTATTTTCCGTTAATACATATTCCTCTGTTTTCCCAATCTGTTGATTTTATTATGTCTTCGAGGGTCAAGGTAAACAGTTTAGGTGAAATTATATCTCCTTGTCGGACTCCTCGTTTAACTTTTATAATATCCGTTATTAACTTGTCGTCCAGAATTACGGTCATGGTTGCGTTTTGGTGAATATCATGTATCAATTGTCGGTATCTTGAATCTATTCTACTATTGACCAGAGCTTCTTCAACCACCCAGTGTTCAATGCTGTCGAAAGCCTTTTCATAATCTACGAATGCTAAGTACAGCGGAAGATTGTATTCATTATCATATATAGATGGTCGATTGTGCTGTATCCTTTTCTGAATCCGGCCTGTTCCACTGGTTGGTAGTTATCAAGTTTATAGGTTAGTCGGTTGTTTATTATTCTTGTGAAGGTTTTATATAGTTGTGACAAAAGGGAAATAGGACGGTGGTTGTTTAGGTCTGTTCGGTCTCCTTTCTTATGTATTAAGATTGTGTTGGCATTTCTCCATTGTTTAGGTATTTTACCTTCAAACAGACATTTGTTGAACAGTATTTTTAGCATTTTTTTTATCGTGTCTCCTCCTTCTTTTAGCAGTTCCGCCAGTATTTTGTCCTCACCGGCCGCTTTATTTCTTTTCATGTCGTTTATGGATTTTTCGATTTCATCTTCAGTTATTTCTGGTAATACCTCTGAGGCAACATTTTGTATTTTCCTCGTGAGATTCTGTTTAGATGATAGTGGTGGGTCATTTTTAGAACTGTATAGGTCTGTGTAATATCTTTCTGTGATTTTTACTATTTCTCCTAGATCTCTTTCTTCATTGTTCTCAGCTTTAAGCATGATTAGTTTTCTTTTTCCTATATTTGACTTCATCGTTTTTAAACTTTTGTTCTTCTCTATGATTTTCTTAATGCGGTCTTCTTGATATTTCTTTAAATCTTCCTTTATCTGTTTTCTTATGGTTTTATTCAGTTCGGTATACTCCACTGTATTTCTTTTGTTATCATTTAGTAGTTGTCGTCGTTTTTTTAGCATATCTTGTGATTTAGCGCTAATTTTTTGTTGTTTTCGCTTTTGTTTATTAGCAATCTTTAGGCCTGCTTCTAGTAGTTCTGTTGTTATTTTATCGTTTAATTCGTCTAGTTGCAGACCCTTTAGCTGTGATATGTCACTTCTTTTTAGCTGGTTTATGTATTGTTCTTTGCGTTCTTTAAGAAGTTCTGTATCTCTCTTTTTTAGATGGTTTAAATTTTTGTCTGTCTGTTGTGGAGTTAATTTTGATTTTGGCTCTAACAATTATGTGATCACTTCTACGGAAATCATGTTTATGACCGTAACGTCTTGTACTATGCTCTTTTCTTTGGATAGGATGTAATCAATCTCATTTTTTGTTAAACCATTGGGCGCGACCCACGTCCATTTTCTCTGTGGTTTTTTATTGAAAAAGGTATTCATCGCATATAGACCGTTCGTTTCCATATAGTTCATTAATGTTTCTCCTCTTTCGTTTCGTGTTCCATATCCAAAGTTGCCGATTTTATTTTCTGATTCTTCTAGTTTTCTCCCTAATTTGGCATTGAAGTCGCCTATAATGATTGTGTAGGTGCTTTTTTGGTGAATGTAGTTCAGGTGTATTTGAAGGTTTCCTGATGCTACTTGAGGGTCATCATCGATGGATATTATGGCGGTGTCATCTACTGTGGTAGTTTTTGTTGTTCGGATATCAACCGTGCACATGAGGTACAGGAGGGGACCCAGGACACTTCCCTGAGGGACACTGGATTTTATGGGATAGTAATGAGAGGTTTCTGTAAGGAATCTGACTTAAAAGTAACGTTCTGTGAGGTATGATTTTAAGAGTAGATAGTGAGAAGTGGGAAAGGAATACTTAAATTTATATAGGAGGCCGTCATGCCAAACACAGTCGAAGGCTTGTTCTATATCCAGGAATGTCACTTCCTCCTAGAATGTCACCATATCCTTATCCTATGACACTTTTGTAGAGTTGAATGGGCTTCGCGGAAACCAAACTGGTGGTTTAGGATCACTGAGAATCTACTTCTGAAACTAAAAGCACACTTTTATAAATTGAATGATTTTTATGTTTAAAGGGAGTATTTTGTTAGCAGTATCATATTTGATATCCATTTTAACAATATTTTAAAAGACAATGAGTTCTTGCAATGAGGATAAATAAATGGAGTATTAACCCTTAATCGGTAACGTGCAGTCTGTAAAGCTGATTGAATTTTAAATGTTGCTGTATCTTAATAATAGATACGCCCCTTTTCACGTGACTTTGTCTGTTCCTTATGGAATTTTATAAAATTTATATATGCGTATGTATTATGAACCTACTTATTTTTCTTCTAGTGCCGTCTCCACTAATGAAGGTGGGCTAGCACCATTGCAAATTCATCTCCTTCTTCTGCTTTTCTTAAGAGCGTCTGTGTGTTTAACAAGGTCCAGTCACGAATGTTTTTCATCCAGGATATTTGTTGTCTACCAGCACTTCATTTTCCTTCGGTTTTATCCTTCATAATCAGCTGCAACAACTCGTACTTATCATTTCTAAATATGATAGCATATTTCCAAATATGCTGTCTTTCGCCTTTTAATGGTGGTCAAAAGTTCTCTGTCTCTTCCCATTCTGTGGAACACCATTTCGATCGTAATATGATCGGTCCAAAGTTTCTTCAAAATTCTCCTAAAAAGCCACCTCTCAAAAGCTTCCAGTCTTCTCATTAACCCATTAGTTCCCAACGTTGCCTAAACGCAAAATTTTTAATTGTATTTTTTTTTTAAATGTATCATTACTCAAATATAATTTTTTTTTGCTACATTTTATTTAAAAAGGATATAAAATACGAATCTAATAAAATATTTTGAAATGTATAGGTGTCTATGTAGTAAGGTGTCTATGTAGTTCAAATAGCTATTTATTTAAATTTTTATCTTATGGTGGAAAAACAAGTGCTTATGAAAACTAATTGAGTCTAGGAGAAAGCGTTGTGCTGGATTTGTTGTCAGTGATTGAACGTAAATCTAATCATCGCATATTTTTGGATAACTTTTTCTCATCTTACAAGCTATTCGGTTTTCTAAAAGAAATAGTACATTGTTTACCGGGTAGGAAAAGCTTAACACAGAGTCCAGGAATGTGGCTTTTCCTACGAGGTAAACATACTATTTTTCCGCAAATCGTTTAAAATTCGACAGATATTGATTGATTTAAAAAAACGCGATAATTTTATTCCCAAATAAATGGTGCTTTGAAATTCCTAATAAAATTACTTGGGTTACTATGGAAACGTATTGAGGTTGAATTGTCAAACTTGACGCTTATAAATTTAATTGCTGGTGTTCTCGAAAGTAAAATGATAAGTGATGATGAAATTTCCATTCCTGGGACTCCTCCAGAGCTGGTTGAGGCAGTGAATACTGCTTCATTAGAATTATTGGCAAAGAATTTAAGAGAAAAGTACGAAAATGCATACAGACGTTTTATGGATTATCGCATGAGTAAAATAAGAGTTCTTTCTCAGAAAATGTTGTAATGGCATACTTCCTAGACCTTTATTTAAAGATGAAATCTTCAACATTATGGGCAAATTATTCAATGCTGAAGTCAACCCTTGCACTTAAACACAATGTAGATATATCTACATACTCAAAACTTCGTTCTTTATTGAAACGGCAAGCTCAAGGTTATAGGGCAAAGAAATCTAAGATTTTAACGAAGGAAGAAATTGAAAAATTTATCCAGGAAGCTCCAGATAAAGAAAATTTAATGATTAAGGTAATTTATAAGATTATAGCTTTATTTATTTTTTAGGTGGCTGTAATATTTGGTATTTCTGGGGCCTGTAGAATGGATGAGTTAGTCCGAATGACTGTACACGATATAGAAGACTTAGAATCTAAGCTTTTAATCAGCATACCTGATTCGAAAACCAACAAACCAAGATCATTTGTAATTAATCAGATCTACTTGAATGTTTATCGAAAGTATGTTTCGTTAAGACCAGAAAATATGAACAGTGACCGATTTTTCTTTAAATATCAAAGCGGAAAGGGTTGTAGACAAGTGGTAGGAATTCATCAATTTAGAAAAGTGCCCAAAATAATTGCTACTTATTTGAACTTGGTAAATCCGACAAAATATACTGGTCACTGCTTTCGTCGGCCTTCTGCAACAATATTGGTTGAGTCTGGTGCCGACATAACTAGTTTAAAGAGGCATGGCGGATGGAAGTCATCAAACGTTGCTGAAGGATATATCGAAGAATCGCTTAACAATAAGGTTGAGGTGGCAAATAAAATTTTCACAGTACAAAATATTCAACAAAATGACACTTCCACCCTGCATGTTGTCCAAAATGTTTCTCATAGTTCTAAGAGTGTTCCTCCAATGTTCAATAATTGTACTAACTGTCAAATTACTGTAAATATAACAAATTGATCTTAAAAATGTATTCAGCAATGACTTGATGTTTTCAAAATATAAATTAATTCCTTATAAGCAATGTGTTTTCTATCATTTATGTAGAACACTAACAACTGTACGGAAATATCATTTCCTTACAGTAAGGAAATGACATTTCCTTACAGTAAGGAAGTTCTGACTTTTTCTTCAAGAAATTTTGACAGGAATGTCAAAATTTTCTGGCGATTTGCGGAAAAAGGATTTTACGCTACTGGGACGATCCGCGAATACCGTACTTGTAATAGTACAATGGAAAGTGTAAAAATATTAAAAAACAAGATCATGATACTTACGATGTTTCTTACGATTCTGAACAAAGTGTATTGTTAGTCAGATGGAATGACAATTCTGCAGTGACACTTGCAACTAATAATTGTATCATTGAATTCCTCGCAGGTACAAATAGATATGACAGGAAAGAAAAGAAAATCCATCTAATTCCTCAGCCTAAATTGATAGCTGATTATAATCAACATATGGATGGTGTTGATTTGCATGATAACGGCATATCAAATTACAGAATAAAACTAAAAGGAAAGAAATGGTGGTGGCCCCTTTTTATAAATGTAATTTATAGTGTTATTGTTTAATGCGTGAAAAATATATACCGTGCCAAATAAAACCAAAACGTCACAATTAGATTTTAAATCTTATATAGCAGTTACCCTTATGAAAATGAAAGTACCGCTTATCGAAGATAACGTTCAAGGAGACGGTATATCGGCTTCAAAGGATCCAATTAACAATCCTACAAGATCCAATTGTGGACGACCATTCAGAAACAGTTTAATAGCACAAGTTATATTTGATAATGTTGGTCACTCTATAGTTGTGCTTTTGTACTGTCTGAATTTTCTTCTTGCTTTGTTCTCTTCCTCTGCAATGAAGGGATCAACATTATCAAATATAACTTCTAACAAACTGTTTCTGGATGATGTGTATGTGCGAAGTGTAAATTACATCTACATCCAAATCGCTTTGAATCATTTATGTGTTACATTAATGTCGCAGTTACATAAGTCACAAATAGGGCGATTTGATTTGGATATTAGGTAGCTGTGAGGGAAACAGACACTAAGTTCACTAACACTGAAGAGGCACTGTGTATTGCTTCCCTGGTATGAAAATCTGCTTGTTCGTTTCCTTGAAGTCTAATGTGTGATGGAAACCATATAAAGCATACTTGGTCCTCGCGTTGTTTAGCAAATGTATAAGCCGACAAGCGAGAGCTGGCGGGTCGCGCGTAGAACAAATTGAAAAGTGGAAGGAATTGCTCATTTCTATTGCAGTCGGCTAGGAGTTCACATCGTGTATAACCGTTTAAGTACCTATACTATATACCTATAATCGCGATTAAGTACCTCTCCTATCTCTATTAGAATAATTCCTTTTCTATTTTCCCGCCTCCTTTTCTATTGGCTCACCCGCCAGCTCTCGTTTGTCGGACTATAATTGTTCTTTTATTAATATACTTATGGGATTACTTGTCTGTAACTGTTCTATCGTATGTAATGCACTCAGAGAGTCGGTAATTATGACAAAATTTGGAATTTTTTGAGCACGTATGTAAATGAGGGCTTGCAGAATTGAGTATAGTTCTCCAGAGTAAATATTGCAACTGGAAGATAATTTAAACTGTAATACAATGTTCGGAGTTATAACTGCTGATCCGACACTATCAATAGTTTTGAATGAATCTTTATAGATGTGACAATGATCTTGAAAAGAAGCAAGTATTGTAGTTTATTCGTCTTCCGGGTTTGGACCGTGTCATTTGTGAGTGACCCAAAAGTGGGTTCATCTCGACGTATTGCTACAATTGTATGTAGCTTCAAGATGGGCATATGCTCACAGTAACTACTTAACGCAGCCAGAGGTGAAAACCAAATGCCAGGACAGGGATTCACGTCCAACAGCTTAGAACACTAACGCGTCGAGAGGCGGCGAGTGAATCCGACGATTACACTTCATTGTTGCGTTGGTTTTCTCTGTTTTTGGTATGGTACTTCTTTTGTTTTGGGGTTTTGGCATCCTGTTATAGGCTTTTGCCTCTTCAGGATGTGGTTCTTGTTTGTTGGTGTTGGCTTCTGGTTCTTTGCTTCGTGGTCCACTCCCGACGATTACTCCGCTACTGCTCTATTTATAGTCGCGGTGACCTGTCGTGTCGGGACGTATCGGCACACTCCGTGGCGCGAACGTCAAGAAGCGCGCTGGCCAATCATGTGGCTGCATCGTGGTAGCGGGGCCGGACGGCAGCTCTAGACTGAGATTCCAGATGGGAGACAAGTAGTATCCTTCCTCTCGATTGATATTATGTGGATTTTTTCGGATCTCTAGAGATTCGCGGATTTTCCTGGAATAAAAGAAGGGGCTCTTGAAAATAATATGGGTTTTTTCGGACAATATGGAATGACCGGTTTCTTGGCAGTATTCTGCAACTGCAGAATGGGAGAAAAGACCTGATCGAATGCATCTTTGATGCTCTTGAATCCGAGTTTTGACGGAACGACCAGTTTCGCCAATATACACATGTCCACATGAACAAGGAATAGAATAGACACCACAGGAAGATAGAGGCGGTAATGGGTCCTTAGGAGAGGGTAGATATTGTGAGATTTTCTTGGGTGGTCGAAAAGTAGTCCTGATATCTTCTTTGCGAAGAATTTTGCCAATCCTATCAGTGACACTTCGAATATACGGAAGAAAAGCCACAGGAGTATTACCCGAAGATTCTGAATTTGTCGTCCTAGGGTGTAAAGGGGGATGTAGATGTCGGTGTGTAATATTTTGAAGAAGGATTTCATTAGAAACAAGTATGTTATAAAATGATTGAATAATTGTTGCATGGAGGTTTATTTTAGGTTTAATATTGTCAAAATATGTTTTAATGACAGCTAGACTTAGATGATTTTAATAAAACAATTTTGTCTTATTGATTAACAATGTTTTATCATTTTCATAAAACGTATTATTTTTATGGCAAATATATAGATTTGTACTTCAATGCGAAATAAGCTGTATCATCTAAATAGAACAACACTTCATCCCACTCGCTAATTGCTTTGTCTGTTATCTTCGCATTCCTATATTTGATAAACCTCTCTCACTCCACTCCAGGCTTTAAATTCGTTTCAAATAATAACGTTCATCAAACGGATTAAATACACTTCCGCCATTGTTTGACTTTATAACCCCTGACCCTATTCTTCCATTGATATTAGCACTTGCGAGAAAACAGCCTGAGTCGGCTACGAGAAGGAAAGAGCGGTTTGAGGGAAGGGAACCGGATCAATAAGACGCTACCATTTAACTGGAAGCCAAGAACTCTCCAAATATTTTATTGTCTTAGTCCTGTCTGGAACGGGAAAGCCATTACCATTACTTTCCTCGATTTTATGAATTTGATGGTTGTTGACTCGGATTTTGCAGTTTTTTTCTCGAGTGCGCTTCTATCGCTGCATGCATTTTACAGACGTAGAAGAACGGAAAAGTAAAAACCGAGCTACGATATTGACATAGGCGCCGAATGGTAATGAAGCTTCGGGGAGAGATAAACTTTGATGAAGTTCAGAATAAACAAAAAGTAGTTAGTTAAAACATCATTACTTTATTCGAGTAATCCGTAGAATAGGATTTGAGACTATAAAATAAATTATATCTACTACGGAAGATAATCAACTTGGCTTATTTGAATAATTGTCACAGTTTTTTATTCATTAGTAAAAGAAGTGTATAGGTTTTACTACTTTTCTTGTAAAAACTTACCGCTTAAAGTTTTCAGGTATTATATATCGTCCCATTGGCTAACTTTCACGTCCTTCTATCGTCCCATTGGCCATCTCTAAGATCCCTTGTACTCATTGCCTTCGTTACCCCTTCTTTCCAAGTTTTTCAAATTTGTTCAAAAATTTTATAATAAAATCATATGCTGCTATACGATTAAGGTATGCCAATATATTTTATCAATAATAACCTTACTTTTTGACGTTTACAGCTCTAGAACTGTCATTTGTGTCAAATTACGTGACAACATACACATTGTGGTGAATTTGCGCTTGGAGTTTACAACTGAATTTGTATGTTTTTGTATTATTTTTGAAAGATTAGTATCGTTTTATCTTTGGTACTTTATTTTTTTTTATTTATTGGTGATTGTGAGTGAAAAAATACTATCAGTTTTAATTTTAAAGACATTTTCAAAACATTTCGATTTTTGAGAAGAAAATCGTAATGGGTAAGCCTAAAGACATCCCTATGTCTAAAATTGTGGAGAGGAAGATACTTTTATTAAATACAAAGCTTTCCCAACGTCAGATAGCTCAACAATGCCAAGTAGCGCAAGCAACAGTCAGTAATATCAAGAAAAAAATTGATACCAACAAACCCTTGATACACCCAGAGACGAAAGAAAAATGGGGAATATCTTCGTAAACAATAGAAAGAAGCTAAGAAAAATCCTCACGGAACTTATTCGTGAAGCTGGGATGCTGATTTCTGACATGACAGTCCGCAGAAGGCTTGCTGAGCAAGGTTTCAAATCATGTCGTCCTGTCAAAAAACCAAAGTTGACCATCGCAATGGTGAAAAAGAGACTGGAATGGGCCAAAGAACTTGGAATAAGGTACATTACGTCACTACTAAAGTTTAAATCTCTATAACCACTGTTTTTATCCTAAAAAAAATCTTATAGTTTTTTTTATTCACAGTTTTGTTTCTCCGATGAGTCCATAGTGGAGATAATCATGGATAAATTGGCCTTCGTCTGAAGGCGAGTGGGTGAAAAATATTACAAGGATTGCATAGTGGAGCGAGTAAATCATTCTCTCAAGATCATGGTATGGTCTCTGATCAACAATAAGGGCATAGGGAAGCTGTACATTCTGAATGGAATGATGAATCAACATAAGTATATTGAAATTTGGAAAGAAAGCTCATGCCACAAATCAAAGACTGGTTTGGCGAATCAGAGGATTTTACCTTTATGCGCAATTCAGCATCGTACCATAAGGCAAAAATAGTAACAACGTATCTGGAAAAAAAGAAAATTAAAGTACTGATGTGGCCAAGTAATTCCCCAGACCTAAATACGATCGAAAATCTATGAGAACTTATAAAGAGGTTTATTGCCCAGGAAACTGTCACAAATAAGCAGCAGTATTTAAAGTCCAAAAAAAATATTTATAATTTTGATAATAAAAGAACGTGTTTATGATCTATTTTTATATTATATTCACATCATTAGATGCTTACACAAAGTTTTATTCTTTATTAAACAGCAAAATACAAAGTTGTTTTAAGGAGCATAATAGTTTGATCACCCACTGCATATTGTATTTTCGCTTTATTCCTATTTCGGAGCTTCAAAGTATTCCATTTAGGCAGCCAATTGTTTTTATAGCTTGTGTTACCCTTTTCGTTATTTCCTCATCGTCTTTTTTCGTTCTATCGAAGATTACTCCCAGGTACATATATTAACTACAGGATGTGATTTCTTCATTATTCTCCAGTTCAATATTGGATAACTCAACTCCTATGGGTAGGTATTTAGTTTTTTCCACATTAATTTCTAAACCCCACTATTCATATTCCTTTAGTTTCCTTTCCATATACTCTAGATCGTCTTTATCATTAGCTATGATGACTTGGTCATCAGCAAATTGTTAAGGTATATAAACAAAGTATGTTTATATACCTTATATACCTTTACCAAGGTGGGATTTCTAAGAATGCATTCGTACACCCGGCTTAGTGTACTAATTACCGATATTCCTCTGTAATTTGAGCAGTCCAACTTATTTACTTTTTTATGGATGGAAGAAATATAAGCTACTTTCCATAGACTGGGTAGTGTGACACCGTTTATATTTGTTCATACACCAAGTAAGTGCTAGAAAGAGTTTATCTGTGTCAAATTTTAATAATTCAGCTGGAATGTTTTCTGGGCCATGAGCTCTACCATTTTTTAGTTTATTTATAGCTTTCTTCACCGTATCAACTACCACTACTATCTCTTTGCCTTCAACGAATACTTCTGTTGGTGATTGTGTGGTATAGTCTGCTCTACTTTCTGTTAGCAAATTCTCAAAATGTTCTTTCCATTTTTCTGTTGGTATTAACTGAATAGAAGTAGTATTTATTTCTGTGTTCTTTATTTTGTTTAAAAGTTTCAATGTGTCTGAACTCTTTCTTTCGCCTATGTAAGTGTTGATCTCTTGGCATTTCTTATCAAACATTTCTTTTTTTTGCTGCTGTTACTGCTATTCTTGTTGTTCTTCGTAAATACGGATATATTTTCGATTATGTCTACTAATTTTTCATTTAGTCTTAGTTGATATAGTGTTCTCGTACCTTCATGTTGTAAGCTGTCCAGGTTGTAATTTGTTGTGCCAACAACTTCTGTGTCTTCAGGTGGTTCTTTTGTTTTCTTGGATCTAAACGGAAAAACTATTTCGAACTTTACCATAAAGTGGTCCGAATCACATTTTCAGGTATTATGCTATTATTATTATTGTCAAGAGAAGATATAAAAATACCCTAATATCAATCAAACCAGTTGTTTTGTCGATGTGAGTGTAACTAAATAGACCAGAGACTTAACAAAGAAATAAAAAATGCATTTTGATTTTAAATACTAAAGGTCAAAACCGGTAAGTTAAATGAAAAAGTGACGCAATTTTACTGAAAAAGGATAGAAAATCCTATAATTTTTTTTAACATCAAGATTTTTTACAATCGGTTTCACAATAAAAACAATTGTTTGTCTTTACAATGTCAAAATGATGTAAGGTCAAGTAGCCAAAGCATCAGACACAAATATTAGCTTGTTTACCGGTGAGATGCGCACATACACAGATACACGAACACGAATACTAAAAGCATCACATGTAATGGCTGGCAGCTGCTGAAGGCGTAGCTTCCACTACTGTAGTTACTGTCAGGAACGGTTTGGTAGGTCCAAGGGATCATATCCCAGGCTTCAATCTCTTCGCTTGTTGGTTGTGGAGAAGATTGTAAGAACGTAGATTACATCTACGTTCGAGGTGAACAGATGACAGCATTTTTAAGCAAGAAATATCACATTTTTGGAGTTTTCCCCCTTATTAGTGATGTTTGTGTGTGTTTTGCTACTTTCTCCTTAGTTTTTTTTTTCAATCAAGCTTTTTGCACTCAGAAACCAATTTATGCTTTCCTTCCGTATTGTCTGTTCAGGAAAAGCACCCCATCCCGCCTTTTGTAGGGAAGTAGTAAGACTTTGTCCAACATTTTCAATTTGTGTGTCTGTGTCAAATTATTATCCTCCTTATTATTCTTTATTTTTAAATATATTGTAATTTTAATTGAAGTTACTAAAAAAAACTCACCTTCACGTAATATTTATCTTAAAGTAAATTGCGGAAAACAAAAACTTTCTGTATACTGTATATATTTCTTAAGGACAAACTTTGTCATCAAACAGTTCAAATTTAATTAACAGTGGAGAAACTTTTGCAAAAATTTGACTCAAGAGCCTCGACTTCAAATCTCTGTTCGCAAAAACTTTTAACTAAAACTCTTATTATAAAAAAAATCACATATTTTTCTTGTCAGAAACTTTCTAAGGTACTTTGGTGAAATTAGATGATAATCTCAAAACTTTATATCCAATGCCTTGAGGTATATACATGTCAGAAATGAAAATAGCGATGTATTTCAAAAGTTAGTTTAAGTTGGAAATAGTAGAAATATATTCTGTTTGACACGGCCATACATAAGATCATAAAAAGACTAAATATTGAGAGTGATGGAAAACTAGAAGAGTAAAATTTGTTTCCAAAAAAAGAGGTGTAATTGTTTTTTCTATTTCGTTTAAAGTTACTGCATTTTTCTATTAACAAATTCGCATCAACCCGAAGGTTATTAGCGAGAAGCAAATATTTACAGTATTTAATATTAGATGTTTACAAAATTAATAGACTTTAAGTCATTTAGCATTATTGTAAGAGAAAAACAAGGAAAAACTGAACAATCTATAATAATATGTTTCACGGAGAGCTTGACATATTTCTGAGCTGCTACATATTCTCCACTTTGCTATATGACATGGAGAGCCGGACTCTTACAGCAACACTAATGAAAAAACTTAAGGAGTTTGAGACGTAGGTTTACCTATGAATATAACAGATAAGTTGGCTTGATCGAATAACAAATGAAATAGTTTTATACCGAATGAGCACAGAAATAACAAAAACAATAAAAATTCGAAAGGTACAAATTTCGGCCATTCTATACCTCATCTTCTCCTTACGGTGCCTATCCGTTCCGGATGTTGGCGATTTGCATAGCTATCCTTACTTTACTTGCAGATATTCGGAATAGTACGATTATACCCGTATTGGGCCACTTCCTTAGGTTTTGAAGCTAAGATATTCTTCTTCTCTACATATTCTCAACATCTATCTGATTTGCCCGACAATATTACTTGTAAACCATCTAAGCTATCTGCAAAAACTGCTGGGTCGTTAGTATATCTAATGTTGTTTAGATGCACTCCGTTAAATAAGTCGCCATTCTGTAGTTGTTCCAGTGCTTGCTCGAAGATACGTGAGTACATGTCAAATAGCACTGGAGACAGAATGCATTTCTTGTCTCACTCCTCTATCTATAGAGATTGTCTCTGTCAACTGGTCATCCACTTGAATGTTGGCAGACAGGCTAAACCTCATAATAAAGGGCAAAATCGCCAGAAGAAGTGGCTCAGGCTGAAGAAGAACATCTTGGCTCCGAAATATCCGAGAGTGGCATCAAAACATGCGCTAATCTGTTTTGAGCTGCCGTAAACAAAGTTATTATTGCCAATATGATCGCCAATGGTCGATAATCAGACAGAATACTAAAAGAAGAAAGAAGAAAGCTTGGCGTTACACTGCTCACATTTGGTTCGGATTCTTTTATAATTAAAAACTTATGTGTAGAAGTGGTATGACCTAATCTAAGACGGGTTATTGTCACTTGATCTTTTTTTTTGACTGGGAAACATCTCCAAAGTTTAATGTTTGGTATAATATTTTATTTTTATTTGAGGACAATTGTTGACTATTTTTTCTCCTTTCTATCTGAGGTTTCTTGCCCCCCTGTTGTTGCATTTTACGCATCTTGTATTTAAATTGCATGTCCTCTGGTGGTAGTAAAACTCACGACCATTGAAATACTCAATGAGGTCTAGTTCTCTTCTTTTAACTTCTTGTACATGTATCGACATGTAGCATAGGTAGGTAGTTTTTTTTCAAAGCTACAACATCCTTTTCGTACATTGTAATCAGTATCATGTAAAGCAGTAACTTCTTTTTATCTTCCCTCTTTGATATCAATTTCGTAACGTTTATTGCTTAGATGTTTCTTTCTGTCAGGGTATCTTGAATTTTTTTGATGCCTGTGCCTGCTGACAATTTTCTTAATACCAATATTTTCGACTTTTCATCATTAATAAGAAAGACAACCCATTCCATTTTGTTCTTCTCGTCCTTGAACTTTTTTAGCAGTACGCACATGTTTCTATAATCTATAGAGTCATAAAGCATAGAGTTTTTAGATTGTAAGAGAACACAACTTTTGCCTATTTTGTTTTTCTTTATGATTTTCTGTTGTATAGCTTCCACGAAAATGGACTGTCAACTACTGGTTGTTTTAAGTTATATTCTGCGTGGTTTTTTTTAGTATTTTTGACCTCTTCTGTTGCTGATATTAACATTGTTCTTCTTCTTGTAGTTCCTTGTCGTATCTGAGGTTTCCTATCATCACAACTATCCATACCTTATTGGCGGCTACTTTTACCATTGATTTCACTTTCCATTATTAGCCTTAATATCTTATATTTCGCACCTCTGGTAATGTGGCCTAAATATTCCAACTTTCTTGTTTTGATGTGCTTTATGACCTCGCAATCCTTTTGTAGCCTTCTTAACACTTCTGCATTTGTAACTTGTTGGGTCCATGATATTTTCAAAATCCTTCTATAGCATCACATCTCCAATGATCCCAACTTCTTTATATTATCCACTTTTAGTGTCCAGCTTTCCATTCCATACAACAAAGTCGAGAACACGTAGCATCTTAAGGCTCTTATCCTCAGATCCAGAGGAAGGTCATTGTTTTCATTTACCCAGGTTCCCAAATATTTGTAGTAATTTACTCTTTCTACTTACTTTCCCTCGATATCTAGCCTTCCTACTGTATGTTGCTTAGAAGTAATCATGAACCTGGTTTTCTTAACGTTCATTTGTAGTCCATATTTGATACTGACTTGATGTACCTAATCTAATTACTAAGCGTTGTAATGCTTCTAGACTGTCTGCAAAAACGGCGGTGTCGTCAGCGAATCTTATGTTGTTTAAGATTTTCCCGTTTATTGATATACCCTGGTGTTCCTGTGATATTGCTTCTTTAAAAATAGCTTCGCTGTACAGATTGAATAACAGTGGGGATAGCACGCAACCCTGTCTAACACCTCTTTTGATTTCTATTGATTGTGTATCGACATTTTCGATTCTAACCTTTGCTTTTTGATTCCAGTACAGATTGGTAATAACCGGTATATCTCGACTATCCACATTCTTTTCTTTTAACAGTTCCACGAGTTTCTTATTTACCCTATCAAAAGCCTTTTGATAATCTATAAAGCAGACATAGAGATCCTGGTTCATATCTAGTCGTCTTTGCGCGAGAAAGTTAAAAGCGAACAGAGCCTCTCTCGTTCCTAGTCCTCCTCTGAATCCAAATATTGATCTTCTTCGCTTCTTAATAGAAATTGTAGAGTCTTCCTAACCCTGTTATAAATTTGTTCCATTCGGAGCTCTCTTTCTTTTCGTTCTTTATTCTTCATTCTTTTGGATTTTTGTCGAGTTTCCCAGGTGTTCTTATTTTTCGTCCCTTTATTCCTTTTCAATACTACTGTGAATTCAAATTTGCTTTTTCTTCTTTATTTTCTAAAGTATTTGTTTCACTTTCCGTCTCAGTTACTTCTTTAGTTTTTGTTTCATCTTTGTTTTTTTTTCGTTTAAGTAATGGTAAATTTTGTATTATATTAGTTTGCTATTTTCTACGCTTAGTCTTGCAATTTATTTTCTTTGGTAATCAGTTGTTTTTTTAACTTATCCTTCTGCTTTACCTTCTCTTCTGATTTGCTTCCTTCTAGCTGTCATGTTTTCCTCCATGACAGCTATCGACTTCATCGACAGCATCCATTTTGCTTTATTCTATCTCTTTTGCTATTTTCTACGCTTAGTCTTGCAATTTATTTTCTTTGGTAATCAGTTGTTTTTTTAACTTATCCTTCTGCTTTACCTTCTCTTCTGATTTGCTTCCTTCTAGCTGTCATGTTTTCCTCCATGACAGCTATTGACTTCATCGACAGCATCCATTTTGCTTTATTCTACCTCTTTTCCCTTTTTTTGCTTTACTGTCTGAATAGCTGATTTGTTTCTTCCCTTTGGTTTTGCTTGTTTGTCTCTATCTGGCCATTCCTATTGTCTTCGGTCTGCGAGCAGACCCTCGAATACAGCTTGGACGGACCCGAAATTTTAAAAATTTCGATATCACATTATTTAAGTTTAAAGTAATTGGACTTGTCTCCATTGTCCTTGTTGCTTATCCCTTTTTATCCTCGTCAACTATTATGTGTTCTCAGGTCAGTCCTTTCACTTAATTTTAACCTTTTACCGCACTAATATCTGTTAAAAACCATTTATTTCCACTATGTATTTTTTGTTCCTGTTCTACTAGGATTTTTATAAATCTTCGACCATTACGATGATAAGAAGGAGTACTCAGAACTCGAAAATTTTTGTCTGGGATCCACCGGTGCTAAATCAAATGAATTATCAATAGAATTTTTTACGATTTTCACCGAACTGAAGTATTGCTTAACAGGAGAGCACACTTACTGGCCTAACAAAAATAAAGTGTCTGATATAGTGGACATGGGCGTTACCAAAGCAATTCCCCTAGCTACCTTAAGTGCGAAACCTTGTTTCGATCTCTCATCAAATCATAATGGTAAACAGACTAACTGGTATAATATGTTCCAAGAATTTAGCTTATTAATTGTAATGTGAACTTGGACTTACCTCTAAATTATGAATTAGATATTAGTGAAGCAATGCAAAGAATAAAAAAATTATGCAAGCAACTTCAAGGTGCGCTTAATAAAAAAAACTTTTGATTAGATGAGTTTTACCAACTATGATCAAGGAAAAGCTCGTAAAAAAAATTAAAAAACGCTTGCAGTAATCAGAGCTCCAGAAGAAAAAGTAATCTTTAATATGGCTGTAAACTGAATAGCCTCCTAATGAAAAATAAAAATGTGGAAAGTCTCTCTGAAAGTTCTAAATAATTTAAGCGACCCTAGCAATCTAATCCACATTTTTCTACAGAGAATTAGTAGTGAATTGAAAGTATTCTTTTTTTGATAATAGGTTTGTTCTTGTCCATTTATGTACCATTCCAATTCTATCCCAGTCTTTTCCATCCTATCATGTGCTGTATTTTACAGAGATCTTTTATTTGGTTAATTAATGTTTTGCCAGCAGTTCATTTCAAGACTCTCATTTCTAATGTTCTAAGTATTCTTTTTATTTCTGATGTACCTACTCGTATTTCTACGGGTATCTATATTTAAAATTTTATTTAGCTTTTGAAGCGAAGCTTCAATACTGTCTTTGTATTACTTTTCTCCCTATGGTAAAATGCTGAAGCGAGCTCCAACTTTAAATTAAAAATGGGATAAAAAATGAGAAGTAAAAAATATCTCTCAATAAAAGATTCGTTTCGTAATGATTCTCAAAATGTTTCAATTTTAAGAACGATTTTCGAAGTGAAAATTAAAACGTCAATAAACTTATTATAAACTCTGCTTTAAGATGTCACAAGAAAATAGTTTCAGAACAATATTAAAAAATCATATTAGAAGTTCTTAATAGAGTAGTACTCTATCTTGAACTCGGTTCTCTGCTTCATGACACTCGCGTTTTAACATTGTTTAAGCTCTATGCTTCTTCAATGATGGGTTTTGTTTTTGGGTGATTTTGCATGTTGGTTTGTATCCTAAGACATCAGGTATCGCCGCTAAAGCAAGAGTATCAGAAGAAAAATCCACCGACAGAAGAGAAGCCGTGTGGTCCAAGCCCGTCACTAAGTACAAGTTCCGTGGAAAAAAAAACAATTCTTTTTATATTGTTGGCCTTTTTTGTTTGTTGGAAAACGCGTGTAGGATAGCTGTGGCTATATCCTCACCTAGGATCAGTTATCGTTGTGAAATGAGATTGGGAAACCACAGAAAACCAATCTCCCCTTGTCCTTGTGATAATTATTCGACTCTTAAGGAGTGTGTGTGGTGCTCACGGTGTAAGTGTTGTGTTTGGATGTTTGAATTGGATTTATGTATTTATTGGTTTGTGTATGAGTGTTGGATTTATGTGTTTATTATTTAGGATTGTGAGCGGAGTAAAGGTAAATTATGTGTGTTTGAGTGATGGGTATTTGTGTTAGGGTGCATGTGTGTGATGATGTGTATTAGATGTGTAGATGGGTGAAGGTTTGATTTATGAGGTTGTTTGTGCAGGAAGTGGCTATGGCACATCCGTACATTGCGTTTAGATTTGGTTTAGAACTCGGATGGTTGCGCTTCTCTTTTCAGGGAAGACGTTGAATAGAAGTACGGATGTGAAGTGTATTAAGGATTTCATATTGGAGGATAGGTCGTAGGAAGGGATTTGTTTCTCTGTATATACTGGTATATACTGGTTCTCTGCTGCGGTGGATGTCTTTTTATATGGTTGCCGGTATTCCATCTCCATCGCCCTATTTGGAGACCCTTACCTTTACAGAATTATTAGCCAAAAGATTAAGAACCGCACATATGACCTTCGAACGAGCTATGTTACGAGTTTATCTGAGAGATAATATACGAAACGAGGACGTACGAAGCAGAACGTAGGTGGAGGATGTAATTGAAAGAATTGTGTAAGTGAGATGGAGCTGAGTAGGAGACATGGCACGACAGGACAAATAAACGACGATGAATATCCTTTTCCTTACAGTGTATATCTACGAGTTTTATATTTTTATACTTTGTTTGTGTGCGTGTGTGTGTGTCTGTGTCTGTGTTTGTGGAGAGAGTATTAAGGCAAAAAAAATATTTTGCATTTGTGTTTGAATCTTAAATTCGTTTATAACATAATCACAATATGGGATATGGATTTGTCTGACGATTGCTGACATGAAATTGGTCGATTATTGTTGAGGTTGATTGTCCTTATATAGATCCGAGTCTGATTAATAATATAGAAATATATAAAAAACGCATTATTTAAATCTTTGAAATATTTATTATTGCATGAACAAAAGGGAATCGCATAGATACCTATATATCTTGTAAAGATTCTATGTGAAGAAGATATGGTTGCGTTTTATTCTGGTTATGAATGATTAGGGTGGATTATCCTAATTAGCTAAAATGAGGTATAAATATGAAGATGAATCAAGAAGGAATTATTGTTTGACATTTAGACAGTTTAAGATCCATCTTTCCCAGATAATATTCTTGAAAACAGAAAATAATTCTTGTAAGTTAAAGTTTTCTATATTTTCCGATATTTTTCACGTATGTTTTGCCATTTAATCCTCAATTATTTACCAATTAGCCCACAGTTTCTTTTAACTCAGATTAAAGTAAATGTTTTATCGAAGAACCAATAGATTTATTGATTTATGATTTCTGTACAGATCATATGCCGCAATAATCTGGCAAAGGTTAAAAATTACCTTCAGAAAAAAATACCAGCAAAGTTGTTCAGAAAATCATGCTGCAATGGTTTCAGTTTTAAAAAACTCTCCACACCAATAATTGTGATTAGTACAACTCGTGAATTTCATTCAATTCGTTTTCACTGAAGTTAATTGGTTTTTGAAATTAGTTTCCCTATTTGCAGGGGCAAAACAGCAATTTTTATGCAAAATAAACAAATGCAATTAACGAATCAAATAGAGCCATATGTATATCGAAAATCAAAAGTAAGTACAATATTATTACTACACATGATTACAATAATATAATTACTGTTTTGATTGCGTTGAGCAGACGATTCCTTGGCAGTCTCAGTCATCTTCTGTTCTTCATAGCTTGATCTCTGTTTGGGATTAATATACTATGTGGTTGACTAACTGCTTTTGAGTATAATGCATTTTGTGATAGCTGACTGGAAGATGACATAACTCGTCTTTTTCGCTTGATGGTCAAACATCGACCATGCTTGTATTCTTATTTCAGTTATTTGCATTCGACTTGTAGCAAAAAGTGATCTAAGTTACAGTCTACCCTGTCGTGCTTAATACCCAAGCACTAATTTTTAGAAAGTGAAAACCGAGACGAGAAGCTAACAGTGCAAAACAATCCCATCGAAAAGGAAAGCAAAATATCTAGGTAGAATTGCAATGGTAGCAAAGAAAATTAAGACTAAAAACGAAAATAAGACTTAGATTAACAGCATCACACTTTCAATAATAACATATGCATCTCTCGCATGGGAATACATAAGTAAATCAAACAAAAAGGAAATAAGGAGGCCTATGTTCAACTTTATGACTTAGAAGGCTAGATGATGACGATAGAAGAACGAATCTGAGAAAAATGTAAAATATAATGCAAACCACATTTAGGTTTTTGAAAGCTTTTGATTCTGTGACAACTTACGCAATTCTTCGGGCCATGGATAATACAAGTCTTATTAAACTCATACAAAAATTTGCTAGTATGCAACTAAAATTAGATACAGACAAAATAACACTATTTCTCCGTAATTTGTGCTATGCCATTATTTGACACCAAATGAGAAAGAGAGACGTCACATATTTTTTGCAGTAATTCACTTTTCTTGTTAAATTGGCATTTTATAATGAACTTTTTAGCTAAAATGGTTTTATCACCAAGCGAATCAACATAAAGGGTAGTTGATACAAAGGATTAGTCTCTTTTATAAGGATTTAGACGTCATAATCCAATTTAAAACTTCGAGACCATGTACTTCTTGAACGTTTACTGGCTCAATATTTTTATAAGGGCTTGTACGGAGTGAATAAAAAGTCGTTGTGAACACACTTTACATAAATCCACAAATATTTTTTGGGGAACAGCAAAAGCTACGGGAGCAGCGAGCCGCAAAAAATGTGTGTAGCTACTGCTAACTTATAAAAAACTTTTTGAATTTATGAATGAATATAAAAATGTGGCATGTTGGGGATTTTCTCGAAAATTCGGCGTATTAAACTTCTTTTTACATATGAAAGAGACAAATAAAATGTAACAGGTTTTACAAAAATGAAATATACTGATCTTTTAATACTTTCTTAAAATTTGCGTTGTTCATTTTTATATACCGGTAAGTATATTTAATATGAATTAATCTTACCACAGCTCGTGCTATACATTTTAAATAATATACACCCTTAAGCCAATTTACAGCATTTCAAAAGATACAAGTTGTGTTGAATAATACTAAAACATTGCATTTGTTTATCGGTAGTGTCGTTTAACTCTTAAGTGATCACTAAGGCGTAAAAAAGGACGCTATTCTCATTTAAAATGTCATAACTTTACATCCAGGTATTAAATAGGCAAGAACGATAGTATATCCACCTACCACACATTCTTCTACGTTAGAGTTTGGTGTAAATCTTCGTCACTACAAATTTAGTGCTAGAATTGACGTAATAATAATAAAGTGCGCCAAGTGCCTATGTAAGTAACAATAATTTTTTGGTTATCAGAGTGAAAGTATAGTTTATTATGCTGTAATTATTTATTTTAGATCTAACCTAATATACAACTATAGAAAAAAGCTTACTAGCGATGAGTTAGAGGAGATAGCCAGAAAAATAATGGAAGAATCTGATGATGAAGACATCGGTGGCATTGATCCCGATGCGTCCGATTAATGTATTGAATACGGTGACCATGATTCCACTTCAGAGAAGAAAGGGGATAAAGAAGTATTTCAAAGAGTATGTAATCATCAAAAAGTACCTACGTTTATAATTCGTGACGGAAATATGGCGTGAAATAAATATCCTATTGTAAGTAAATTTGCCAAAACTCCCTTACAATTCTTGTGAACATTTTTCCGCGACCTCTAGTCGATCCAGAAAGGTTTAAAGACGAGCTAAGTACATTTTTTCAATTTTTAACTAAAAAAATGATAGGAAGTGTAACATTGTACACATATATTCTTATAACAACAATTCAAGGAGGGTACACAAGGGACAGAGATGAAAAATTAACAACGCCAGAGGAAATCCTTGCACTTCTTGGATTTCTCTTCCTTGCTGGTGTAAAAAAGTTAAGCCATACTGATTTTAAAAACACGTGAGCAACTGATGACATAGGAATCCAAACCTTTCCGCCATGTATGGGATATAAACGTTTTCTATTTCTCCTTGGAGCACTTAGGTTCGATACAAGTCGTGAAGAACGGAAGCAGACAGATAAATTAGCAGCAGTAGTGTGAGAAATTACAGACAAGTTTACAGACAACTGTCGGAAAATTTTCTGTCTAGGTGAACGTATTACAATTGATGAAATGTTAGTTCCATACCGTGGTCGTTGTAGTTTTGTACAATATTTGCCTAACAAGCCCAATAAATATGGTATATAAATGTTTGCATTGTGTGAGTCAAAGATGATGAGATATAATCTACCAAACACTGCAAGAGATATTGTACTCAGATTTCGCGAGCCCTTCAAAAATTTTAAAAGATACTTGACCACAGATAATTGGTACACCAGTTATCCTTTGTCTCAAGAGTTTATTTCTTTTTTTTGGTACTTTGAAAAAAAATATTAATAAATAAAAAAAAATCCCACTGGAACTATAAGCAAGCAAAACTAGACCTATACACTTCTAAATTTTTGCATTTCAGAAAAAAAACATCCAAAATGCAGTAAAAGAGCTTATAAAGAGCATGTGATCACCACATACATTTGCTTAGAATCATGAAAATTAAACAGAAAGTCGTTAAAATGAATTTCCTTTTTGTATCTTTTTATGTACATCTAAGAATTCTTTCTTATTTTTGTATTTTATACTTAATTATTTTTTTTACATAAAATATGTGTTTATTTATTCATATGTATTTAAGAAATGTAGAGTGTTCTTCTTCTTCTGGTTCCTATCCGTTTCAAATGTTGGAAATCATATTGGCAATCATAACCTTGCTCGCTGCGGCTCGAAACAGCTCCGTTGAGGTTTTCTTAAACCATGTTCTTAAATTCCGCAGCCATGATATTCTCCTTCTACCGGGTCCTCGCTTACCTTTGACTTTACCTTGCAATATAGACTGTAGCAGGGAGTAACGGTGCTGATTTCTCATAACGTGTCCCAGATATTGCAATTTTATGCGTTTGATCGTAAACACAATCTCTGGTTCCTTCTTCATTTTTCCTAGAACTTCCTTGTTCGTGATCCTTGCTGTCCATGATATTCTCAGCATTCTTCTATAAAGCCACATCTCAAATGCTTCAAGCTTTTTAATAGTGGTGTCTGTAAGCGTCCATGCCTCCGCCCCGTACAACAACACAGAGAAAACATAACATCTCAAATGTCTCATTTTTGTATTAAGGGATATGTTGTGACTTTTGAAGATGGCGCTCATTTTGTTAAAGACCGTGTTTGCCTTTCCTATGTGGCACTTTATTTCCTGTAAATTGCTCCACTGTTCGTTAATAATAGTTCCCAGGTAACAATACTGTTTTACTCGCACTATCTGCGTCCCATTAATGTATAGATGAGCCCCGTTTATATTCTCCTTGCTGATAATCATTTGTTTCGTTTTGTGGGTATTAATGTTTAGTCCGTACTGTTGACTGTACTCGTTTATTCTGTCCATTAGCCTCTGAAGTCCCTCTAAACTATCTGCTATCACCATGGTGTCGTCGGCATATCTAACATTGTTTACTCTTTCACCATTTAGAAGGATGCCTTCGTCTATTCCGTAAAGAGCCTTGTTAAAAATTTTCTCTGAGTACATATTAAATATCAACGGCGATAGGATACATCCCTGTCTAACTCCACGTAGTATTTTTATGTGATCTGTTTCTTCTCCCTTAATTTTCATATATGCGGTCTGATTCCAGTACATTTCTGAAATTATTCTGAGGTCTTTGTCATCCAGGTCTGCCTCTTTTAAAATGTTTATCATCTTTTGATGTTGAACTCTGTCAAATGCCTTTTCATAGTCAATCAAGCACGCGTATACGTCGCAGTTAACGTCCCTGCGTCTTTGAATCAGTACCTGTACTCCGAAAAGTGCCTCTCTGGTACCCACTACGTTAATGAAGCCGAACTCTCTGTTCGATATTTGTTCCTCGCACTTCTTATAAATTCTTCCATGGATGACTCTAAGAAACAGTTTCAACATATGGCTCATTAGGCTGATTGTTCGATATTCTTCGCACTTTTTAGCCTCCTGTTTTTTAGGTATCGCTATGAATTCTGATTCTAGCCATTTATCAGGGATGATTCCTGTATTGTATATTTTATTGAAAACAGCCGTGATCGAAATTATTCCTTCTTCCTCCAAGAGTTTTAAAAATTCAGTTTCGATATGATCAGGCCCTACAGCTTTCCTGCTTTTCATCCGTTTTATTGCTTCTTCTACCTCGGATTTAAGTATATCCGGGCCCGTCATCCTCTCTGAACATGAATGCCTATAATCCGTTCTTTGATCTTGAAAAAGTGTCTCCAAATATATTCTCCATTTGTCTTTCATCTCTTGGGTGTCAATGATTAATTTTCCATTGGTGTCTATGAGTTTCATTTGTGTTCGCTTTTTAAAAGTACCCGTTATTTCTTTGACCTTTTTGTGTACATTAAAATTGTCATGCTTGGCTTGTAGTCTTTCTATTTCTGTACATTTCTCTACAGCTTCTTTTTCTTTAACTTCTCTTATTTTTCTTCTGATGTAAGCCTGCATTTTTTTATACTCATCTTTATTTCCTTTAATTAACCTTCTGCATTCCATTAAGTGAAGGATTTCTAGAGATGAGAGTACTGAGAAGAATTACAGGAAATACGCTGAGAGATCGAAAGAGAAGTGAAGACAGAAGAAAATCTAACGTATTGTGTATAAATAAATGGAAACAAAATATAAAAGAATAAAATAACCACATAGAACCACATTCACCACCCGGTATATGAACAATATTTAATAGTTTTGGCGTTCTTTTATGTACTCAGTTACTTTTACATATTTTATGTTTGAGTATCAAAAATATAAAGTGGAGTAAGATAGAATTCCGTACTTGTATTATTGAAAGTGTGAAAAACGTAAAATTATTAACCAGGTCGACGGGATGAGATATGTCTGGAAACTTTAGAGGTATATATTTTAAAGACGAATAAGTGGAGCAAACTGGAAAAACTTAAACTAAAGAAAGCATTTATCGTCTCGTTTAGTGGTATTCCAAGTTTTTTAAATTCTTTAAAAATAAGAATTCGCTTAAAACTTTTAATGGAAATGTTCGTAATCGATATACAACTGAGAGAAATAAACTCTAAATAAATAAGTAGGTTAAAAAA
Source organism: Diabrotica balteata (assembly GCA_918026665.1). Classification (NCBI taxonomy): domain Eukaryota; kingdom Metazoa; phylum Arthropoda; class Insecta; order Coleoptera; family Chrysomelidae; genus Diabrotica; species Diabrotica balteata. The sequence continues at coordinate 149,318,199 of OU898281.1, read as the reverse complement.
ACAAATTAGTATTAATTTTATTTATTAAACATAATGGGTGTTGAGGGTTGGGGATTGAACTTACAGTTTCACATACAAAATAATTATTGTACAAATCCAAATAGAAAATAAAAATTTTACAAAAATATATATTTTTTTGTTAAACATATTTATTAAATCACTTAAAATTATGCAATCTACTTAAAATATTCTATATAATTTTATATTTCATTGTCACCATGATTGTGACTGCCCATCCAAGCTGTCATATAACACATGTCACCTTAACATTTCCGTTCTCCCTCCTGATGCCAACTAATATGTAGCTTCGCCGTTTTTTACAAATTTTAAACTGTTTGTCCTTGTGTCGTGTAGTGTAATGTACAATTTTATGTTTATGACATTATTTGCTTGTTGGATAGGCCAAAATTGACGATGGCTGCAGGGGATCCTATACCCCTGCAGATGCTATAGGAAGCGAAAGTACTTGGGCAAGATTTAATTAATAAAACTGAGTTTGATATCTGCCTTTCCTTTGATAAAAGTAAATCACTTTAATTATTTCGTTTACTGTACGTAGTCAAATGTAAGTTTGAATTGTAACAATAAAACACTGAAAACTTTATTTTCAAACTTTCACAAAATTTATTTTAACCTCTTATCACTACAGCTACTTTGGCTGATTGCCTTTCTCAAGTGATCTATTATTGGCATGCGTTTACACTTTATAGTGTCTAATGAAATGGGTTGAGGAGGGGAGAACTGTTTGTCTCAAGTTGGTTATTTAGAATTATATCTGTTTTTTAATTTGTTGATTTCCATAGATTCTAACAAGGAAAGCTTAAGGCCTTTATTTTTAATGTGAAGAATTTTTAATTCGTCATTAAAAGAATGATTGTAATCTAGAAGGTGAAGTGTGTATGTAGAATCTGTTTTTATATTATTGAAAGCTCTTTTATGTTCTGCTATTCGTTTATTAAAGTTTCTACCAGTTTGACTGATGTAAGTTTTTGGGCAGTCGCCACATTTAAGTTTATACGTAAGTGTAAGTGTTTTTTATTCTCGCTCTTGTTGTTTTTGATATATTTGCCTAGGTTATTATTTGTTCCGAGAGCTGGTATTATTCCTTTCTTTTTTATGTGTTTCGCTATTTTTGTTAATATTTTGCCTGTATATGTATTTGAGCAGAAGGTAATGGGTTTTTTCTCTGGTGGTGGAAATACTAATTTCTATAGCACAATAATCTATGAGCACGTGAAAGTCATGTTGTTTTATGTATATTTTGCTCGGAGCATGGTACATATTAACACCATATTCCTAGTTGTAGTTGCTTTTTAAAAGTATTTTTTTTTCCACAGTTTTTTTAAAATACTTTTTGGTCCAATTTTTAAAAAGATCACCTTTAAATCGAGTTTTGGGGCAATATCATATATATTTATCAGTTTTCCACAAGCAGAGTGTTATTTTCTGATCTTAATCTGGTCAGAAAATACTACTGAAAATTGACCATTTATGAAAAATTAAAAGACGCCAAAAATATTCAATTTAAAAGTAATATTTAAAACGCAATGAAATCATAAATCCATTCACAGTTCATACAGTAGAAATCTGTGTACGTTCTAATCCGATTTTAATGGTATACGAACTAGAATACAAAACCCTCCAAAAATGTATCCACACTTTTTCATTGCGGCTTTTTCATAATACATTGCGATGAGCAAACGATGACAGCCGCTGAAAAACTTTTTGTTCTCCAGCGAATTTTATATTTCGATTGCTTTCTCTTTGGAATTCTCTTCAAGCTTTGACACCACGAAATATTATTTTTGATCCACTGAATAAAACTCTTTGTAAAAATATCCAAATAAGGGATTTTTAGAGACGATTTATGATACAAAGGAATTTCAGTTATCGGTATAATAAGCAGAACTCAGCACCCTGAGTGAAATAGATTATTTCCACAAAGCACAAAACAAAGTTTCATTGGAATAGATGATCCTTGGCAAAGCAGAACTGTCACAGATGAACTGTAAGATATAAGTAATGGTATTAAGAAGATAGCCGAATACATTTCCATTGTAATGTTATATTTTGAAAGTCACTTGTATATGTTATTGGTACACTCTATATTTATTGACTGTGTTTTATCGCGATAGTTTTTTTTGCAACAAAACAAAAAGAAGCAAAAATGTACTAATTCTATAAATATACTAATTTCCAAGTGTTCACAAATTTTATTCGGCTACTGTTTAATCGTTGATTATTGTTAATTGTGTTAATTATGGAGTGTCAATCACGTAATTTAACCCGAGATGAATGTGCCCAAGCAGTGATACCGTCGGAAGAAGGTTGAAGTTACTGAAGAATTGGTCGTCGGTTTAATGTGTCCCACACATCCGTCTCACGGGTGTTAGAAAGATTCCTCGAAACAGGGGATTATATTCACAGATAAGGGCAAGGACGAAACCGGGTAATTACCCCTATTCAAGATCGATTTTTAAGAATTTCTGCCCTTTGACAACGTTTTGTAACACATCGAAGTCTTCAAATTCTGAAACTGTTCGGCAGCGACTTAAGGAATACAACTTAACACCTAGGATTACCGTCGAAGGTCCTCTATTAACTACAGAGCATCGAAAGGGGAGACTACATTTTGCCAAAGAACACGTTAATTGGTTAGAAGCTAACTGGGAACGAGGGCTATTTACTGATGAATCCCGATTGTGTTTGTACAATAACGACAGACCTGTTCGTGTGTTGCGACGACCCAACGAACGATATACTCAGTGTAACTTCTCACACACCCATTTTTTGGTGGAGGATCCGTTATGGTGTGGGGAGGTGTTTCTTTGACCGCACGTACGGACCTAGTGGTCATACAAAATGGAACTGTTGCAGCTAAAAGGTACATATTGGAGATCCTGGAGCAACATGTAGTACCATTCGCTCCTTATATCGGTGAAAATTTCTTACTGTGCTAGATAATGCCAGACCTCACGCTGCACAGATCGTCAGAAATTATCTAGAAGAGGTAGAAATTAACACTATGGAATGGCCAGTACATAGTCCGGATTTAAATCCGATTGAAAATCTTTGAGATATCCTTGGTAGGCGATTAAGAGCGACACCGATCCAACCAAACAACTTACAGGAAGTGGGAGAGAGGCTGTTCCAGATTTGGAGAGAACTAGACCAAAATAAAATACGGCAATTAATTTTAAGTAAGGGCCAACGATGTGAGGCTGTTATACGTAGTAGAGGTGGAAACACTCGTTATTAAGACTTTTTTCATAGTTTAGTTTATTTTTCTTATCATTATTTTTTAGAATTTTCTGATTTTCTTTTCTCCTGTACTTCAACATTTTCTGATGATTATAGTGTATTTTTATGTATGAGAGAGTAATAAAACAATAAATTACGTATGCAAATCCCTAAACTGTTGATACGGGTGACTCAATGAAAAACGGATATTTGTCAATAAGTTTACAGAAGTATATAGGAAAACAATTTTAAATTGAGTATGACCATCAGGTATAAAGGTTGGAGCAGAATAGAATACAATAGTTGTGAGGGTTACTAATCCCTAAATAAGGTTGCCAGTGTCGGAGTGATGGAGGTTAACAGGTACTTATGAATTTGCAAGAAATGTAAGATGTTTATTTTATTGGTTATATATAACCAATAAAAGTTTAATAAGTACCTACCTATTTGCAAAATAAAGTTTAATTCTTTAGATAAAATAAAACGTTTTATTTTATCTGAAATGAGTGCATTCCACGAAGTAAGGGTTTCAACAATCAAACATTTAATTCTTTAATTCCAGGAATCTACGACAGTAATTGACTAGATAATTACCTTCTAAACTTATTCCACAGAAAATGTGATAGTGGGTTTTTCCATTTTGTAGGAAGGTCCAAGTGGCGTATTCAAAATTCTTAACAGTTCACTAAAAGTAGGTACTTCAGTTGCAAGGTGCAGTTTATTGTGTATACTAGTTTTATGGAAAATTTGGAAGTGCCGTGTAAACGCCGAAAAATTGGTCCTTTAACAGTTAATGAAAAAACATTAATATTTAATTGTTTTAAATCATTTACAGACTAACGTTTATGTGAAAGTGTTGATGAGACCGTTGAGTTAGTTAGCAGTACACTTGGTGTTGGGAAATCTACGATTTACAGAGTTATTAAAGAAGAGAAATATGGTAGTTTTCAAATGCCACGTAATGCTCCAGGGAAACCAAAATTTCAAATAGAATATCATTTTAAAGAAGGACTTCGACGGAAAGTGCATGAATTCTTTTTAGACAAGAATTTCCAACATTGGATAAAGTTCTTGTCTCAGTTCGAGATGATAAGGATTACCCAGAAATGAGTCGAAGTACGTTATGAAAACTTTTAAAAGAAATAGGCTTCCGCTGGAAAAAGAATCCCAGAAAGTCTATTTTATTAGAAAGAAGCGATATTGTTATATGGAGAAGACATTTTCTAAGAACCATAAAGGAAATGAGAAACCAAAAAAGAAAAATATTTTATTTTGATGAAACATGGATCAACGAGGGTCATACACCAAATAAATTTTGGCAGGATGAAACTGTTACAAGTCAAAGGCACGCTTTTGTAAATAACTTATCTACTGGTTTAAACCCACCATCTGGAAAGGGACGCAGGCTGATAATAGTACACATTGGCAGTTCAGACGGTTTTGTTGAAGGTGGTTTATTAACTTTTGAATCAACTCGTACCGGTGACTACCATGAAGACATGAACGCTGATGTCTTTCAAGAATGGTTCGAACAAATGATAGATCTTCTTCCTAAGAACTGTGTAATAGTAATGGATAATGCAAGTTATCACTCCAGACTTATAGAAGGACTGCCCACAACCAAGTGGTTAAAAAAAGACTTGCAGAATTGGCTGAGTTCAAAAAATATTACGTACCATCCCGGATCTATAAGAAAGGAACTTTATTCGTTGTGTGCCCTTCATAAAGAAAAATTTAAAAAATACGAAATTGATGAAATTGCCAAAAATCGTGGAATGACAGTACTTAGATCCCCACCATATCATTGTGAATTAAACCCGATTGAACTGGTATGGACACAGATAAAGAGTGAAGTTTCAAGAAAAAATACCACTTTTAAAATTCATGATGTTAAACAGTTGTTTTTGGAGGCCGTAAATAATGTAAAACCTGAAAACTGGGAAAAGGCAGTAAATCACACTATTAAAGAAGAGGAAAGGAAAAAATGTGGAAGCTGGACAATATTACTGATAAAATGATCGAGCCAGTTATTATAAATATTGGTTCTGAAAGTTCATCTTCTGAATCTGATTTGGATTTGTAACAAGTAGCTGTAAGTTTTATATTAATATTTTTATTAATCTATTTAACATACCTTAAACGGTTTTAAAAACTCTTTTTCTCTTTTGTAATTTTTAAAAATTAAAAAAAATGTGAATTTTTTAAAACCCTTTTTAATGTAGGCCAGTCAGTTCTAATATAGTGTGTGATAAAAGAGGTCACTTTTGTTTACATACACATAACACTTTATAACACTGAAATAATTCATTTATTTTTTACAATTATTCAATTAATCTTGAGCACGCCCATGGAGTGGTCGGAGATACCAGTTAAAATTATGCTAATTACTCTCTCGTTCATAAAAATAAACTATAGACAAATTGTTATAATTACTAATAAAATGTAGAATAAATCTGGTGAAGTTTTATTTTTTATTCTTTGCCTATTTACAAATAAAATTGATTTATTGAAGTGGTGCGTTAATTTCTTGGAGAAGTGTATATTGTAGATTGCTTTAATGCAAATATGTATGATCTCTTTTTAAAAAAATACAGCTTCATTTTATTTTTGACTGAATTTTTATTAATTTAGGGACCCTTTAGTTGTATATTTTTAATGACGTATACTGAAAGGTGTACAGGTAGTAATAAAAAACCTAGAGTTGTAAATCGGTATATAAAATTTTGAAGTGTACTTCATGACACTGTCGCATACGTTCGCTGTGTATGGTATGTAGGTAATTACTCTTTGTCATCCCTTGGAGCTTACGCGCCGTCCCATTTATTTTTCAGTAGCAGGGAAGCAGGAGTCACGCAGGATATTTGTGCCGTATATAATTTTAATCAAAAGTAGAACGCGCGATTTACGACGTGGGTAGAGCTATGGGATGTTGGCACCTCATTGATCGAATTTCGTAAAAATAATTATACCGTCTGAATGGTCACGTTTTGGTCACAAATGGTCAGTTGGTTTCAGCTTTTGGTCAGGTCTGGTTAATTTTTTATTAAGGGTTGAAAATTTTCAAGGACAAAAAAAGATGTTGGCACCTCATTGAACGAAATCTATAAAAAAAATGACTGCATTCGATAGAGATTAAAACGCTGACAAATGGTCAGATATATTGAGAGTTTGGTCAGGTTGTTTTAGGGGTGAAAATAATTAATAAAGTTGCAATCACCTTAGCACGCAAGCGCAGTCCATTAAAAATTTTAAAAATACCAGGATTGCAGTGCCTTGCCGCAATAAACATTTTAAAAATACTAGGAGAACAGTAGGTTCCCGCGTTTCCCGAAATCACTATGTTACAGCTAGTATTTCTGAAATATAATTATACCACCTTAAAGATCACAAATTAATCTCCAATGGTCAGATATATCCAGACATTGGTCAGTTCTAATTAATTTTTTATTAATTATTGAAAAAATTTCAAGGACAATTGATGTTAGTTTCTCATCTAAATCTTAACATTTTTACAAGACACCAAGTCTTACAGTGTTGCGCGATTTTGAATATTTGATGAATTGTAAGTTTTCAACCACACACATTCTTTAAATTTTAATCATAGGAAGCGGTTATAGTAAAACTATTTGATATCTAGACAGTGTAATAGTTGTTAATGATACTAGGAATTGTAATATATTTCTTTGTTTTGGATATTCGGACGTGATTAATACAAATATATTCGAACGAGATTAACTTCGCTCATAAGTTTGGCAAATATGGATTTTAATACACATGCTCTTAAATATACACCGTTGTCGCTTCTAAAAATTAGTTTTTCTCGTCTACTATCATTGCTATAGCTTTGTAGAATATCCAATTTATAATTCGTAAATCTGATCTGATTTTTATGGAGTCATTTTACTTATTCTTTTATTAGAATAAATGTAAAAAATTATTACTTAGACGCATAAATTCATAGCAGTTGTAATTAAGAAAATTGCTATGGGTCATTAAAGATTCTGGAAATTCTCAAGTATTTTTGAGACATACTGTGTTCTGACCTGACTCAAGTGTTCTGTGACTGTTTTCTATTAAAATATTGATATGGAGTAAACAAAATTTAAATATTAGCTCCATATGTCATTTACAGGAAGTTATTGGTACAATATAAACTGTGAATTGTATTCACTTTTGGAACAAAATAAAGTATTCTTAACCATATACTCAACTGGTTCGTTTCATTTGTAAGTTTTAACAGGTTATAGTGACTTAGACCATTTTTTCCGTTGGTAAATAGATAACCGTTGTATACTAGTAAATGTTAAGGTTCACAATAGCAGTGAATTACATGTCTACGGTGCCAAAGTTATGAGGCCGCGAAAATTACAATGATTGGGTTTTGCAGTGCAAAATTATCTTTTTCTAAAAGGTTTGTCTATGTGTTTGGACGGAACTGAAACCGAAGTAGATAACTAAGAAACATCTAAAGCCGAGTTAGTTTTTGTGCTTGACCCATCGTTATATATACATATAAAACAAACAAAAACCGCTAAAGAAATTTGGGACGCTTTAAAAAAAGTTGTTGAGATTGTTATTTCTATTGATCCAATCAAAACAAAAGTATTGGACATGGAAAGTGATATTGTTCTTAAGCTATTTTCTTGTGGCATTTTAAATTAATTACTATTTAACTGGGAATAAGCCACAATTAAAGATAAAAATACGTTTATTGACGTTTCAATTTCCACTTCGGAAATCTAAATTTTTTTATTATGTGATTTCCGAAGTGGAAATTGAAACGTCAATAAACGTATTTTTATCTTTAATTGTGGCTTAATCCCAATTAAATAGTAATTAATTTATGGAAAGTGATGTTGGTAAGTGCGTTTGCAAGTGGTACTAGTAACCGAACCAATCACAACAGACAGTTTGAAAATCACAGAAGTGATGACAGATAAATAACAAGAGAGACAGAGATCTGTCGAAAATTAGATGTTACCGTTGTAAATAAACCGGTTACTATGAAAATGAATGTCGGAAGGTTAAAACATCCGAAAAACATGCGTTTAGTGCCGCTCTTCTCAATGGATACTTGGAAAAAAAACTGAATTCACAAATAAGGGTTTCAGTTGTTAAAAAGGCGTGGCATCAAAGATGAAATAAAAAACACCAAGCGCTCAACGCTACTAGTTTAAAGTGTCAGTTGTGTTAGATTTTAAAGCATGCGTCGATAGATAAAATAATATAGGCACATTATCACTTGTCAAACCAGTGTCATTGCGACTTTATTTTACTGTATTTTTAAAAATTCGCGTTTTTAACAACTGATAATTAATGTGTGACCATTTTGCTCAGCCAACCTTATATCAATCTCAAATTAAACATATTTGCGGCCACTTTTTGAGTGGTGACTATTATCAATGTATTCTCTTAATTTTAAATGTATGTAAAAATGTGAGTTTGATGAAATACGTTATGAATGTAGTGATCCTTGTACTATAAGTTAGTGTTTAAGTTAAAGTTTAAGTTTAAGTACAATAGCGAAAGAAAATTACATATCGTGCAAGACTAGTAGCTAGTTTTAATGAAAGAGAATATATTAGACTATTGAGAAAATTTTGCGCAAGTAATAAGATATTCTTAAAAAATTACCTAAAAAGTAAATTTGGTATTAAAGATTTTGGTAGAATTAAGGAATAGTTATTTATGCGAATAGACTTTGATCCAAATAAAGGGTATATTGCTTTGAATCGGAAAAACTATATTATTCGGTTGTTAAAGAGATTTAACATGAGTTATGCCAAAGAACTCCAATTGAACCAAAATTATCTTTAACAATTGATAATATTAAAATTGTATAAGTTTCCTTATCAGATGGTAATTGGTAGTTTGATGTATTTATCTGTTTTGGTCAGAACAGATATATCATTTCCAGTCAGTTTCTTGAGCCAATTTAACAATGTATATACTGAGTCTTATTTGAAATGTGCAAAAAGAGTATTCAGGTATTTAAAAGATACTTTAGATACTATTAATTATTCTCTGATTGACTCAAAAAAATGATTCAGAATTGCAAGGTTTTGTAGATGCCAACTGGGCAAGCAATACATTAGATCGTAAAATCCTTTACTGGATATGTATTTAAGCTTTGTAGCTCTACAATATCTTGGCAAAGTACAAAGCAAACTACGAGGCAGAATATACGGTCTTGTCAGAGGCTGTTTTTCTTAGAGGTTTGCTAAATGACTTAATTGAAAAAACTGAATATGTTACTTTATTTAATGATAATCAAAGTGCATTAAACTTATCAGCAAATCCCATTTATCATAAAAGAAGTAAGCATATTGATGTAAGATGTCATTTTTTTAAAGACCTAATATCTGACACAATAATTAATGTAAAATATATGCCTGCTGATGTTATTTCAGCTAACGTGTTGACTGGTAAAGGTCTAATTGCTAAAAAGCTGCATAGATTATTGAAACTGTTTGGTAGGTATAGGTAACCTATAAATTTTGTTTTATTCGTAAATGGGGGTGTTAAAATATTGATATCAACTAAAAAATTTAAATATTAGCACAATATATCATTTACAGGAAGTTAAGATTTGTACAATGTAAACTGTCAATTATTGTATTCACTTTTAGAACAAAATAAAGTGAATCTTAACTGTATACTGAACTGATTTCTCAACCGTTTTAACATTTTCTACTTGGATTTTCAGTTAAAAATTCCCATTTTCCATTTCCCACAAGCCACAATTCACTTTAAAATAAGTTTATTTAATATTTCGAATTCCACTTCGAAAATCGTTCTCAAAAGTCAAATGAACTTATTTTAAAGTAAAATTGTGGCTTATTCCCAACAAAAATAAAATATATTGCATTAAGATGATACACAGTTACATGACCAGCTCATCTTTCATCATTTTAGTGGTATTTTTTTTAAGTCTTGATCCACTTTTTTGAGAGAATCTACATCTTTTTTAAAAGAATCTACATCTAACGAATATTAAAATCATTATTAAATGTTGAAGTTGTATGTAAAATGAATAAAACATTAATCGAAGCCACGAGATATGTTATTATATAATGTTTAAATATTTACTTAAAAATGTAATTTATGTCAAGCAATTTAATTTTGGTTTAAAGAAATATTGAAATACATGCAACAAAGCCAAATATCAGCTGTTACTATCTTAGTATCAAAGAGTATGCGCATGCGTCTATCCATTTTCAATACGGAACACTACACAGATGATATTAGGGTAGGGGTAGTGTTCCGAAATGAGGTTGAGAACGATGAGCTGAAATCAGCTGTGTGTACAGCGTTGCTCGCCTTTCAATATTTCTTTAAATTAAAGATTAAAAACTAAACTAAAACTAAAATTACATTTTTAAGTAAATATTATATAATAGTATATCTTGATGGCTTCCATTATTGTTTCATTCATTTTACATACAACTTTAACATTAATTATTGATTTTAATGTTTGTTAAATATATTTACATACATGCTATCAAAAACGTGACCTTGATCTCATAGTCTCTAGTATACTTATAGTATTATGATAAGAATATTGTTCTGAAGCTATTTTCTTGTGGCATCTGAATGTAATTTACTATTTTTGTTGGGAATAAGCAATAACTGTACTTTAAAATAAGTTTATTTCTACTTAGGAAACCATATTTTAAGAACGATGTTCGAAGTGGAAATCAAAACATCAAATAAACTTATTTTAAAGTAAAATTGTATATACTTTAGAACAAATAAAAACAAGTAGGAATTTTAGATACACATATGTCGAAAAATATATATAGGTACAGATACACACATATATGTGTATAGGTATATACATATACACATACATAAAGACATCCATATATCTATGCTAGACACACACACTATTATATAGAGGTCGAAGATGGTTTAGATAGCTAGATTTAATGGCTGTAATGTTGGTGTTGAAGATATCTATGTTGCTATTTTTTAGAATTATGCATCGTCATGCTGTTTATGGGCGAGCAATCTGTCTCACAAATACAAAAGAGCCCTCTATGGCTTAACCTCAAGCTAATCTTAGATACCAAGAACAACAATACAGTCAATGAAGAATAAATAATCTTTAATTTTTCTTTATTCACAATAACATATACAAACAGCATTACATACTTGCATTCTCCGTCTCTGTTCCAGTGTTACAAATTTAAAAGTTTCAAGCATACTTTTTTAAAAGAGCGGTCTCACAAAACGTGAAGTGGCGTTCTCCATCGGCGAAGAGAAATAGAAAATACGTAATAGAAAAAAACAAAATATAAAGACGAGAACCAACAGAACATGGAGTACCGTATTTTATCTCAATATTTGTGGTTTACGAACCCAGTGATAGGGCAAAACTGTCTATTTATTACTGGCGGGTGCTATCCCGTAGTTTATCGTTAAATCGATCCAGTTTAAAAAAAATCTGAAGCTGTGGCACCAAATTACCAAACCTACGGAGGCAGTTAGGAGAGGTACGGTTATTGCCGATATAATTTTACTATAGAGTGGTCCAACGAAGTTGTGTTGGAATTTTTATTATTTTATAAATTTTCCAACTTGATAAAATTTTTCAGAGAGGACAAAAAGGATGTTAGAAACAGCAGAGATGAAAACACTTAAAAAAATTGATGGTAAGATATTATGGGACAGAGCTAGAAGTAAAGATATACGACAAGAGACGGTTCTCCAATAGGAAGACGATCAGTAGGAAGACCACGAAAACGATGGAATGACAACTTACTGGAGGCACATTGAAAAACAGAGTCATATCTATATATAAAAAAGAAAAAAAATAAAATTTTTACCACTAACACTGATATTGTTCTGAAGCTATTTTCTTGTGGCATTTTAAATTAATTACTATTTAACTGGGATTACTGTTTGTATTTTGAGAACGATTTCCGAAGTGGAAATTGAAACGTCAATAAACATTTGTTTACCTTTAATTGTGGCTTATTCCCAGTTAAATAGTAATTAATACTAACACTGATGGCGTACAACAGAGTTAATCCTCGATAACGACCATCGGAATGGTCCTACTACTGCACTACTGGAATTTACTACTGTTTGGGATATATAGATTGCATTTACCAAAAAGTAAATATTTACTAATTTCACAGTAACGTGGGGTGCCAACCGTTGTCTCTTTTCTGATCGCTAATATCGATTTTCTGTTTCTCTTTGCCGAAGCGAAGAGCATCATTCCACGACCTATCTGATTTCGGCTTAAGACACGCCTGTTACGATATAAATAATCACAACTGCGCAACCTAACGTAAGAGAATCTAGGGAGACCTTAGCTAATGTCAATTTTCAACTGAAATTTCAAGTAGAAAACAGTCACCGAACACTTGAATCAGAACATAGTATCTCGCAGGACACTTGATTTCAAGGATCTTGAGTAACTCTTCGCAATTTTCCAAATTACAACTGTTGTGAATTTGTGCGTCTAAGTAATATTTTTTACATTTTTCTAATAAAAGAGTAAATAAAATGAATGCATAAAAATCGGGTTTCAGAATCATAAATTTGATATTTTACAAAAAAATAATGAAATGAGAGGTAAAAAAACTATCTTTTAGACGCGACAACGGTGTAAATTTAAGAACATGTGTGTTAGCATGCGTATTTGCCAAACCTATCAGCCAAGTTATTCCCGTTGGAATATATTAGTATTAATCGCGTCCAATATCGAAAACAAAGAAATATATTACAATTTGTATTATCACTAACAACTGTTACACTGTCTAGATATCAACGAATTGTACTATAATCGCTTCCTGTGGTTATAATCTAAAGAATGTTTCTGGGTGAAAACTTACAATTCCTCACTTATTTTAAATCGCGCAACATTGTACGACTTGGTGTCTTATAAAAATTTTACTATTTGGATAAGAAGCCAATATCAGACTGTCCTTGAAAAAATTTCAATAATTAATAAAAAATTACTTAGAACTGACCAATTTCTGGAAATATCTGACCATTTGAGATTAATTTGTGATCTTTCAGGTGGTATAATTATATTTCAGAAATACTAGCTGTAACATAGTGATTTAGGGAAACGCGGGAACCTACTGTTCTCCTAGTATTTTTAAAATGTTTATTGCGGCAAGGTACTGCAATCCTGGTATTTTTAAAATTTTTAATGGACTGCGCTTGCGTGCTAAGGTGATTGCAACTTTATTAATTATTTTCACCCCTAAAACAACCTGACCAAACTCTCAATATATCTGACCATTTGTCAGCGTTTTAATCTCTATCGAATGCAGTCATTTTTTTTAAGGATTTCGTTCAATGAGGTGCCAACATCTTTTTTTGTCCTTGAAAATTTTCAACCCTTAATAAAAAATTAACCAGACCTGACCAAAAGCTGAAACCAACTGACCATTTGTGACCAAAACGTGACCATTCAGACGGTATAATTATTTTTACGAAATTCGATCAATGAGGTGCCAACATCCCATAGCTCGTGGGTAGGATAGAGCGGCAGAGAGAGAAGGAGAGATCTCTCGTGTGTAAAATGTATGCTAATGTCTTTGTTTCAAAAGCAATTAGTAACGACCTTTTTAATGGATGCTGTAGGTGGGATTTTGAAAAGAGTTCCATTCTGAATTATGGAGCATTAATATTGAATACAATTATGTAGAATGGAGAAATGGAGGACAAAAAAGTAAAAAAAGGAAATAAGTAAAACAAAAAGCATTTTTTCTCCTTCTAGCACTTTCAATACGTTGTGATTTGATGCTGTCTGCTTGTAGTCCAAGCTGTAGTCATGGGACATAAGACTTAGCAGTCGAAAGTCGTCACATTTTTTAGCTGTGTTAAATTTCAGGATATCATCTTCGAAGAGCTTTACAATTTCACTGTGAATGTTATCGGGACCAGGTGATTAGCTGTGCAAAAAAGCACATTCCACGTGGAGTTACCACATCCGACATCCCATGCTGGAACGACGAATGTAAAGAGCTACTTGATCAGTATGAGAAATCTAGAGATTCTGAAGTTGGCCTTAGAAACCCTAAACTCCGCGAGGACCACAAGGTGGAGAGAAAATCTCAATTTCACACACAGTAGCCGCACTGCATGGAAACTTCTAAGGAAACTAGACTCTGGCAAAAACAACGCTACAGCAAACTCTACAGCCCCAAAACCGGAAAACGTAGGCAAACGCATAGTCAACTATTCAAAACCAGTAATAGAAAAAAATCATAAAAGAGAAGTTAGATTTCAGTTGAAAGAAGCCAAAATTGCTAAACAACAAAGCCTACCAATAATGAAGCCTATCGAGCCAAAAAAACTTGCAGAAGCTCTAAAATTAATTAAATGCCGCAAAGCCACAGGAGTTGACAACATTTATCCTGAATTTATAAAACACATTGGTCCAAATACCAGTAAGTGGCTTCTTGAATGTTACAATCAAATATTAACTAAGCAGAAGTTTTCAAAATCCTTCAAAAAAAGTAAGATCATAGCAATATCTAAACCTTCAAAAGACCCTGTACTAACTAAGAACTACAGACCAATCGCTCTTTTAAGCGTCTGCTATAAGATATTTGAGTGGATAATCCAAACGAGATTGTTTTACCTTGCAAAATCAAATATTTCAAAAGAAAAAGCTGGATTCATGCCGGGAAGAAACTGTGGCCATCAAGTCCTCTTCTTAATAACTTTAATTGAGAACGGATTTCAGAAGAAATTTGAAACAGTAGCCTTCAGACGTACCAACCACCACCTCGCGCCAATTTATTTATTCCGATGACATGGCTCTGGGTGCTCAAGAAGGAGGCATAAAAATCGCCGAAACCATCATAGAAGCAGATCCAAACACTCAAACAGATACTTTAAGAAATAGGGCCTACAACCAAACCCATCGAAGACTAAAGTAACAGCCATCTTAACAACCCCAATGCAAATTACAGACTAAACATAGAATGCGATGGAACCATTCTAAAGCACAGTTCGAACCCAAAATACCTCGGCGTAACTCTAGATTGTACCCTAACATTTAAAAGCATTTGGAAACCTCGTCAAAAATTAGCAAATACATTATGGGGTTGTAATGCAGAGGTTCGAATACAGAGCGCGCTGTCCTTAGTATATCCTACTGAAGAATATTGTGCTCCTGTTTGGCTAAACAGTCATCACACAAAAGTCATAGATACCCAGTTAAACCAAATAATGAGGCACATAACGGGAACTATAAAGTCCACACCAACCCAATGGCTTCCAGTTTTAAGCAACATTGCTCCACCAGCAACAAGACGACTAGCCGCACTCAACACCCTAGTTCAAAAATGCCAACAAAACTCAGCACTACCGATACATACAGACATCACTGAGCTAGACCAAAGAGAGTTAAGACTGAAATCCAGACATCTACCTACTAGAACTGCTACAAGATTAGCTGATTTCACTACTGAGGAACAGTGGATGGGCGAATGGAATCCAGATATCAGAAATGCTAATCTTATAGAAAACCCTACAATTAAACCAGACGGCTTTTCTTTTCCTCGTTGTGAATGGTGCAACCTTAATAAAATACGAGTTGGTCATGGAGTTTATAACACATCTCTGAACCAATGGGGTATACATGCCAGTCCGGGATGTGACAAATGCAGCGCTGTTGAACAAACAACTAACCACATCATTCTCCGAGTGCCCAGCCACCAAGTTCTTTAGAAGTCTTCAAGAAATCCACCAACTTACTCCCAAGGCAAGAGATTGGCTTCGAGGATGTAACCTTCGACTTTAATCATTTTAATTTTATATGTTCTATAGGGTATATGTGTTCTATATAGAAGGCTAGGAGTGCATTAACTAACATGGCCAAATTCTAAAAGCCACAACCTTAATCTGGAGATAAAAATAGGGCTCCTACGATGTTACATCTTTTCGATATTATACTACGGAGTTGAATCCTGCATAAACTGAAACGATGGAGAAAAAACTTAAAGGTTTCGAGATGTGGCGATACAGAAAAATCCAAAGGATATCATACACGGACAAGATAACAAACGAGACTGTACTACAAAGAATTGGGAAAGAAGAAGTGATGTATACTTTTAAAAGGAGAAAGTTAGAATATCTCGGACACATAATGAGATACGATACTAAATAGAGGTTACTGAAAATAATCCTTCGAGACAAAGTATTTGGAAAGTGAGGAATTGGGAGAAGAAGGATATCATGGTTTAAAAATCTTGAAGTATTTTAGATATATAAAACAATTAATTTTAAAAATATGCGAATAAAATATAATGCTCTATATTTTCTTACGTATTTCCTGACAGTACCCAGAAGTCCAAATTTTTAATTCTTTTTTTACAAAGTATTTTTTTAACAAAGTAATTTTTTAACAAAGGCTTAATTGCAAATTGTGATTTTTATTACAATTGCAATCAATAACTGTGGCTTAATCCCATAAAAACATAATATTTAACTTAACCATGCCATAATAAAGTAGTTTCAGAACCTTGAGAAATTTAATGATCTCAAAGTAATTTAAATAAACTAAAATC
Organism: Diabrotica balteata; assembly: GCA_918026665.1. Taxonomy (NCBI): domain Eukaryota; kingdom Metazoa; phylum Arthropoda; class Insecta; order Coleoptera; family Chrysomelidae; genus Diabrotica; species Diabrotica balteata. The sequence continues at coordinate 149,301,418 of OU898281.1, read as the reverse complement.
GTAATATTTACTAAATATTTTTTTACGAAATGATTACAAAATCGTTTTCACTTAACAAATATATTCTGATTGATACATAAACAATATTTTATCCTAAAGTAAACCCTTTATTTTATATACTTGCCTGAAGTGCTAAAGAAACAAAGCAAGGGAAAATCTAACTTGATTGTATCCGAGCAAGCGAAGAAACATAAGCATCAGCAGCGGCCTTGTAATCTGTATTGGAATCGAATGTGTGTAAAATCAATTTCGGGCCTAATCCAAGCCTATTTAATCAAGCGCCCTTTTGTACTTTACACTGCTAAAAATACAGTAGTAACTGCTATACAAAATATGTAGATAATATATTAAGTTATTTTATTTTCATAATAAACAAAAACAAGAACATTGATCTTACACACTTTTCATTACTTATTTATAAGTTTTTATTTATTTATTATTGATACATGCAAGTATATCACGATATATTGGAGGAAAGAGACCAAAAGATTAATGTAATTCTTGTAAATACACATAAAAAAAATATACTCGTAACAGACTTGGAAACTACTGAGCCATATGTTTGTTGTCAAATGTATACAAACTTTTCACGAGGATTAATACCAACAGACTAAATTTCAAGCTAGATCTATACAAACCTTTCGAGCAGACATGAGTTGTCGGGATATCGCACTACTGATCATTTATGAGTCCTAAAGAGTCTTGTAGAGAAAACTTTGGGGTACAATTAAGCACTTGTTCTAATAAGGATCTATTTATAGAAAGGGTGTGATATAATCAACTAACATGAGATGCTTGAAGTTTTAGTAGACTATAGAATAGGTCATCGAACTTTTTCTTTATGTACCATGTCTTTTCAAAACGTTGGTTACCATTACAGCTATCTTAATTTTGTTCAATAATTGGACCAATACCATACCATTGGATTCTTCAACCATGAAGTCTTGGTCCTTTGTCTTGGACTGCCTTTGGCTGCTACTTTCCCTTGCCTGAAGTACTCCAGCTTTCTCTTCTTAATGCTTTTTATAATCTCAGTAGTCTTTCTAATACCGTCTAGTGTTGTGAAGTTTGGAATCTTCTCCACGCAAGAAACTTTTAAAATTCTTCTATAGTACTATATTTCGAATGTCTCAAATCTCTTAGGTCTCTGTTACATAATACCTTAGACATTCTTTTAAAAACGGTTCTGACCTGCTCGATTTTGGATCTAATTTCATCGTGACTTTGTAACTGATTTAACTGATATCCAAGGTAAACAATTTGATCAACTTACTCAAGTTTAGTCCTTCGATGGAATAATCAAACATTTCTATGAAAACGCGGTTTTTATGCAAAAGTGTTAAGTTTCAAGAATATACTAAGAAATGAAAATCAAGATGCAGTGAATCTTATAGAAAGCTTACAGAAAGGAGTATTAACTATTCCACTTATTGCGGAAACGTTTCGTTTTCTATTTACAAAACAGCACCAGTTCATATATGTGTAGTAAGTAATACATTCCATTGGTAAAACCAACCCAGTTTTAAATAAAATATTTGTCGTGAAAATCAAAAAATCACATGGTAAATTAAATTTTTTTTCAAAAAACTTGATAGAACAAAGTACTGAATTCATATGTAGAACAGATGCGATATTATGCATTTAAAGTCTATGTATAGTCTTACATTTTAACACTGGAACATCAAAAAGTCGCATAACAATTTTTTAAACAATCAAAAAACACGAGATAAATATGGAAACTCGTTTAAGTTGAAAAAATGTACTTCACAACTGTAACTTTAAGTAATCACATAGTTAAAAGCATCAATGAAAAATTCATTATTTACTTGCACACCTCTAAAAGTGTGAAATTTAAGGCATATCTTATGTTATCAGCTAATATATTTCAATCAAGGAGATAACTGAGTCATCTTGAGCTAATAAATTCTGCTTTTTCCTTCGTTAAACCCAAATCTCTCTAAATTTCTAAATTTTCTAAAGAACATATAAATTCATTATCACTTTCTAGACCATTTTCATTAGATCGTGATTCACTGGTTTTTAAAATGCCACCAATAAATAAACTATCTATCTATCTAATTAACCTTCTTCGGTCCATCTTTGGACATAGGCCTCCCCAATCCTTTTCCATTCTTCTCTGTCTGTCGCTACAGTCATCCATCTAGAGCCCACGTGCTTCTTGATATCATCTGCCCATCTCATTTGGGGCCTTCCTCTGCTTCGTTTATTGTGTCCGGCAAATCTCCATTTCAATTTTGCAACTTCTTGTCTAACATCCCTCACTTTTGTTTTCTCTCTTATCCACTCGTTTCTCTTCTTATCCATTAGTCTTATGTGCAACATTTGTCTTTCATTGCTCTTTGGGTTTTTATGATTTTGTCCATGTTTGCTTTTGTAGATGTCCACATTTGGGAACCATAAGTAAAAACAGGGAGTACGCATTGATTATATATTTTGGTCTTAAGATGCTGTGGATATCTTTTGTTTTTAAGAATGTAGCTTAGTTTGCCAAATGCCGCCCACGCTAGTCTAACTCGTCTCTTGATCTCTGCTGTTTGGTTCTCTTTGTTAAGTTTTATAGTTTGACCAAGATATATATATATATATATATTATATATATATTATATATATATATATATATATAATTCTTAACTTGTTCTATTTCATCTTGTCCGATTCTCATTGTGATGTCTTCATCTGTATTTGTTAGTAGTTTTTGTCTTGCTGTAATTCATATTAAGGCCTATCTTTCCAGCTTCTACGTCCAGTTCTTTCATCATTTTAAATAATTCTTCTTTTTTATCGGTTATCAATACGATGTCATCAGCGTACCTTAGATGGTTCAAGCGTTGTCCACAAATTTTTTATACCTTTTTTTTCCCATTCTAATCTTTTAAAAGTATCTTCAAGAGCCTGATTGAAAAGTTTCGGTGATATTGTATCACCCTGTCTCACGCCTCTACTTATTTGTAATGATTTTGTTCCTTCATATACTGTAATTGTTGTTTTGGCTTCCTTATATATATTGGTTATTAGTTCCGTATATCTGTGGTCAATTCGGCTGTTAATCAAAGAACTTTTCACTGCCCAATGTTCGACACTGTCGAAAGCCTGTTCGAAATCTCGGGTAAACTTTCACCTTTTTATTTGTTGAATTATACCCATCCACAGTACAAAATAATAATCATTTCAATAATGATTGATCTCTCGGCAGCTTACGGTACAGTATGGACAACCTTATATACAAAATTCTCCGAGCAATACCCTGTAAATAAATAGCACGTTTAATATATAGCATGCTCAACGACCGATTGTTTCAAGTAGTAATGGGCACAGATATCAGCCCACCAAAGAAACTTAAGAATGGCCTACCACAGGGATCAGTGCCCTCTACATTACTATTTAGCTTATATTTAGCAGATATGCCGGAAACACAATTAAGACAGTTCGCATAAGCCGATGACTGGGCCCTCACTACACGATGCAGAGCACTAGAAACGTCTGAAGAAGTTCTGACGGGCAGACTTATATATATATATATATTATATATAATATATATATATATATATATATATATATATATGTATATATATATATATATAGATATATATATAATATATATATATGATTTCAGTTGTTTTCTGGGTTTGACTCCGCGTTATGTAATTTTGGTTTTTAGAAAAACCATTGTTTTGGACGACGTTTCGGCAAGGTCACACTTGCCATTGTCAAGTCAGATTAGTTCTGCTTCGTCTTGATGTTTCAGGAGAACTTCAGGAGAACATCAAGACGAAGCAGAACTAATCTGACTGACATGGCAAGTGTGACCTTGCCGAAACGTCGTCAAAACAATGGTTTTTCTAAAAACCAAAATTACATAACGCGGAGTCAAACCCGAAAACAACTGAAATCACTTATAGCTCCCGCGGAAGTTTCAAATCCAATATATATATATATATATAATATATATATAATATATATATATATATATAATATATATATATATATATATTGGGAAAATATTTTCGCAAGTGCCAACTTCAATCAAATACATCCAAAACAGAAGTTAGTTGCTTTTAACTGAACAATAAACTTGCTAGAAAGAAACTCAACATACGGTTTGAAAATACCACACTTTCCCACAACAAAACACCGAAGTAAGTCCCATAACACAAAAGTTGAGTACAAGAAATAACATTATACAGAAGCTCTGCGGTTCCGCTGTACTCCAATCCTTTCGGAATCCTGCCTGCTCTACCGGTTAATAGAGATCGAGCTTTGACGTTAATCTGTTAGTTATTACTCTCATAAACAGTTTTATACATTTGGTACAGCAGGGGATTGGCCTATAGTTCTTTAGATCTCCCCTGTCTCCTTTTTTGAAGAGAAGTATTGTCAAACTTTCATTAAAATTATCTGGGACTTCTCTGTGAAGACATTTATTTTAAGACAAATTATACCTACTGGTTGCTAAATACTACTAAGTTAATCAGACCAAAAACCACTGAATCCCAAACCAGTAACAAGACACTTTCGTTATCAAATCGCAGTTAAGGATTAATATTATCAAAACACTTGCTAATTATCTAACATAAAAAAAGCAACAATATATATAAATCCAGAACTATAAGAAGAGCAAATAATATTAAAGACATTACTTAACTGAATTAACATCATTCGTTACAAATATATAATTTATGCCAAATTTGGTGTATTAAACAGTTTATTGGGCCCACACTTTACATGTTAAACCTCCACGTCTATAAAATACCGTGAATATTAACTGTCTCATAAAGTTCACGAGCTGGCACGTTAATTACTACCTCAAAATATTGTCAAAGCTATTTTTGACACAACCGACATATTTACCTACACTTTTAGCAGTGTAATCGAGACCTACATCATCAAGAGGCTTATGGATCCCTACTCGTTTGGTCCCATTATTATAATTTGTTGCTTGGATGAATATCTGCATCGTCGTCATCATTATCGTAAAGCTCGTTGGTGTTGGGGGAACGAAATTAAGTTACAATTTTCATTATCCATTGGAATTAGGAGGCAGCCTAACATTTTCACCCTTGCTTCAAGAATTTATTGCTTAATATTGAGAGTATTGTGTGGTTTTTTACTCCGTATCCTATAAACACCAACGAAAGTGAATATATAAACTCGTATTTTTTTATGAACGCAATAATGTAAATATTGGAAACCAGAAGGCCCTAATACAATTGAAGTTTTGATTATGATTGTATTCAAATCGTAATGAGTATTTTGTCTATGGTATTGTAAGGTTGGAAATATTATACAGTTAGTCATGAGAATGTGTACATACTCTACACCTCGTATGGAGATTGCTGTCGGGAATGTGGAATCCTCATTAAAAAGTGTCTGTAATTTAATATTTTCATCTATACATTTAATTTTTTTTCTTATGAAAACTTGAGTAATCGTGTGGGCCAAAAATAACTATTTTTGTTATCCATGTGTGCATTTTTTTAAAGCCTTTTTAGGGCTTTCAAAAACCATTCTTCTTAGGGTGCCTGTTCGTTCCGAACATTGGCGATCATTCTGGCTATGATGACTTTGTTGGTTGCTATACGAAATAGCTGTGTTGGGTTTTTCTATACCATGCTATCAGGCCGACAAAAAACAGTACTATCAAAGTATATGCAAAGAAATTGAGAGACATGGTCAGAATAACCAGCCGAGAGATCTATTTAGAAAAATACGCTACCTGACAAGAGACTTCAGAGCCAGAACTTGGGTCATTGAAGATAATACTGGAACCCTGAGAACAAACAGAGAAGACATAGCTGAGACATGGAGATCGTATTGCAGGGACCTATATAAAGATGATCAACGCCAAGAGCTTGTTAGCCAAATCTCTGACGAGGTGGAAGAAGAACCTGATATACTCGAAAATGAAGTAAGACAGGCTATCAACATGCTCAAATATAACAAAGCACCAGGTCCAGATATGATAACAGCAGAAATGCTTAAAGCCACAGAAGAAACCGGCGTAAAGTTACTTCATCTACTCTGTAACCAAATATGGCATTCCAAACAATGCCCTGAAGACTGGACAAAATCTACAATAACGACCATACATAAAAAAGGCAGCTTCCATAAATGCGACAATTATAGAACTATCTCTCTTATATCCCATGTCAGCAAGATAATGCTACATATAATCAATGAGAGACTGAAAACATTCCTTCAAAGAGAAATTCCACAAGAGCAAACTGGATTTACCAAAGGTAGAGGCACTCGAGAACACCTGCTAAATATAAGACAGATAATCGAGAAATCTAGGGAATTCAACATCCCACTATACATCTGTTTTATTAGTATTTACCGTAAATAGCGTTCGACAGGTAGGCGTCAACATCTAATTACGCTTATAACCGAACTGTATGAACACACTACTGGATCAGTTAAAGTAGTTGACACACTTTCGAACGAATTTCATCCAGAACGGGGTGTTAGACAAGGATGTATACTATCTCCACAATTATTCAACATATATGGGGAGTATATTATGCGAAGAGCACTTGAAGGATGGGAAAAGGGCATCTCAATAAATGGTCATAAACTAAACAACCTACGTTTCGCAGATGACACAGCCCTTCTTGCAAATAGTCAAGCAGAGCTGATAGAACTTATACGACTGATCGAAAACGAAAGTCAAATATTTGGTCTGCAATTAAACATATCAAAGACAAAGATCATGATAGTGGATAGACTACACAACAATCATCCACACATAACCACAATTGACCGGTTCGAGGTTGTGAGCTCATACTTATATCTGGGATCATTAATCACAAACACAGGGTCATTACAAGAAGAGATTAAACGTAGATGTGATCTAGCAAAAGTTGCCACAGCAAAAATGACCAAAATATGGAAGGACTGTCAAATTTCAAGAGCGATAAAGATGAGGTTGATCAACTGCTTAATATTCCCAATACTGACCTACGGATGTGAATCTTGGACTCTGAGACAATCGGAGAGAAGAAAGATAGACGCCACTGAAATGTTTTGTTGGAGACGAATGTTACGAATTCCTTGGACCGACCGCAGAACAAATAATTCAATTTTAAGAGAGCTAAAAGTTAGCCAACGACTCTCTAGTAAAGTCCATCTCCAACAATTAAAATATTTTGGGCATGTTATGAGAGCAAACACAGAAAACATTGAAAGACTCATAATACAAGGAAAGGTAGAAGGCCGAAGATCACGAGGAAGATCCCCAACAAGATGGATAGATCAAATTACAGGAATATGCCAAAGACCTATGCATGAATTAAAAGAAATGACCAGAGACAGAGATCTCTGGAGACGGACAATACACGACATCACGTGCGACCACTACACTCCCCCTGGGGGGTCAGGATTGAAGAGAGAGAGCTCTCAGGTTAGCAAGCCAAGATATTCTTCTTCGTCCTGGGGCCCTTTTTCTTCAATTTTATCTTGCAAAAACTTCTTTATTGGTGACTTTGCTGTCCATTGTATCTTCAGGATCCTTCTCTGTAACCATAGCTCAAAAGCCTGAAGTTTTGATAGAGTGTCCGCCTTCAATGTTCACGTTTCTACTTCGTACAGAAGCACTGAGTACACGTAACATTTAAGAAGCCTTATTTTTGTTTTTAGGGTGAGGTCATGGCTCTTGAACACGGAGCTCATAGTCAAGAATGCATAGTTTACCATTCAGTGCGACATTTAATCTCTTGGGTATTTCATTGATAATAGTGGTGTTTATATCCAGTCCATATGTTCTACTTGTTTCCGTTATTTTGTTAATTAAGTTTAGCAGCCCTTCTATGGTATTGGAAAACACTCTTGTATCATCTGTATACCGCAGGTTATTGAGCCTGACACCATTTATTGAGATGCCTTCATCAAATTTTAGAGTCTCTTCAAAAATGTGCTCCGAGTACAGATTAAATATCAGTGCTGAAAGTATGCACCCCTGTCTCACTCCCCTTAAGATTTTGACCTAATCCATATATTTCTCCATCTATTCGAAGCACGGTTGATTGATTCCAATAGAGGTTAACTATTATATTTTAAGTCTTTTTCGCCAATCCCTGTCCTTTTCAGCACTTTCATAATTTGTTCATGCCTGACTCTATCTAAACTCCTTTTCCCTCGTACCAACGGCGTTTACAAATCCAAACTGATTGGGCACAATTTTTTCCTCGCATTTCCGGTAAATTCGTTTGTGGATGACTTTTTAAAACATCTTCAGCAGATAAATTATTAGCCCTTATGCTACTATAATGTTTACAAAACTTTTGCTTCACGGTTTTTGGGATCAAATGTACCGAACTCGTCGCGCACCACGAAATGCTACGTACTCCTACGCTACTTTACGGCTAAGAAAAGTGGACGTTTAACTAGCAGCAACTATAAAGAAGTTAGCGGCTCTAGAAATGTGGCTGGTATCGACGCATACTGAGAATACCTTGGAACAGACAGAGTGACCAACACAGAGGTATTTAAGACGAAGGGTAAAGGAGGTGGAATGTTAACAACTGTTAAAAGGAGGAAAGCGTCATACCTGGGCCATGTGTTCCGTAATGATAAGTACAGTCTGCTACAGCTTATCGTGGAAGGCAAGATTGAAGTAGAAGAGGTTTGGGAGCAGAAAGAAGAAATCCTGGCTGAGAAACTTGAGAGAATGGTTTCAAATACCAGAAAGCTGCGAACATAATTCATGCGGCAGAAAACAGAGAAACCTATCGTATGATGGTCGCCAACCTTCGGTAGAAGACGCACATAAAGAAGAAGAAGGTACGACTCTCCGATTTGAGCCATTCTTCAACCAATTTCATCAAGTCCCGGTGCCTTTCCATCCTTCATTTATCTGACAGCTGCCGTTATTTCTCCTTGGTAGGATTTCGGGAACTGAATTTCCTCCAAAGATGGGCTCTTGTATTGTTATAAGGTCACGGAAAAATTTCTTTAAGTATTCCTCCTATACTTTCTTTTGATCTTCTTTGGTTATGGCAAGATTGCCTTTATCATCTGTTATTTTGCCGCTTTTGCGTTTTTGAAACTTTCCAACTATTTCCTTCACTTTTCGATGAACATTAAAGTTATCATGTCGACTCTGATACTCCTCTAATGAGTAGAACCATATGTATGGTAAAATAATCTAAAAAGTACTAAATTATAAGACAAATCAAAGTTACTGGTAATAAAATTTCGGTCTCCAATAAGGACTATGTCGTCTGCAAACCCCAAGTTGTTCAGAAACTCTCTATTTATGTTGACTCTAATATTTCACCAAATTATGTCATCGTAGTCTGTCCCTCAGAGTGGTAGAAGTCAGTGAAGAAAACGGACTGTCCCTAAATACAAAAAAGACACAATTTATTGTAATTACAAAAGCCCAACAGCGCCAAGAAAACATAACAATACATGGAGAACAAATTAAAAAAGTTGAAAAATATAAATATCTGGGTACAATAATTAATGAAAATAATGAGTACACAGAAGAGATTAAGGCAAGAATAGGAACGGCAAGAAATTCTTTCAACAAACTGAAAAAAGTACTTTGCAGCAGGGACATTTCAATTGCAGGGACTCTGCAGCAGGGACATTCATAGCGAAACATTTAAATTTTATACATGAGTCAGTAAAATAAATGAATTTATTCTTGTGAAGTGTATTAGTTTTTTTCTTTTAATTAATAATTAAGAAGTAATCAAATATAGTTTGTGATAGTGTTAATCAGAAATACTTCGCTAATGGTAAAAATTGACATAATGATTACGAATCATACTGAATTACGATTACTTCTTTAGTAATGATAACGGTTACTTACAATTGAAGTTCTTCTGTTCTTTTTAACTGCATGTCTTACCTGCAAAAAATGAGAGATTATATTATTTACAAAAGTCCTCATATAATTAATTTTAAAATATTACACGCTACATCTAATATGTTTTTTAATAGTTTTTCAGAGTTGAATATATTAGGCGATGTGGACTTTATGTTATTACACCAGCTATCTTGGTGCGATGAAACTGGAAGCCCCTAGAACACCAATGCACTATTTTTATAAAATTTATTTAATTTATTCATAAGGAAAACTCGTGAGGGAGTTGTTTGTAGACAACTTCAAGAAAATTTGCAGGTAGGAAAATAAATTTCATTCATTTGGGATTTTAACGAATATGTGTACCTAATATATTAGAAGCCACAGTTAAAATGAAGTGCAGGTAAGATAGGCAATGTATTTCTTACGGGAAAACAACACTTGCCTGCGGTTGTATAAAAGACTATCATTTCAACTAAAGCATGATTCAATCACCGATGTATAAATAAGAGAGATAAATAAGAAATTACTTGGGTTTTGAATATAGTAAAAGAGGTCGAGATTCGATAATACTGGAAAGAAGAGATATCAATATCCTGCAGACACAAGTACCTCAGACGACAAATAAAAACATTGAGGAAGAAGAATAATGTAAACCTTGTTTATACCGATGAATCTTTAATTAACCTCGGTGCTTTCGTCAAAAAGGAATGGAGGGACACAACGATCGATAATCCACGAGATGCCTTCATAGAAGGGCTCTCTACTAGACTGAAAGCTCCAGCCCAAAGAGGTCCTTGTTTAGTTCTTCTTCATGCTTGAAGCAAAACTGGTTTTGTGATATGGGCCGAATTAACTTTCTTGGCCAAGAAAGGAACCGCTGATTACCACGACGTAATGGACTGGGATCTATATGAAGAATGGTTTGAGTAGACGTTAATTCCAAACTTGCCGAAAGACAAAGAAAACATTGTCGTTTTGGATAAAGCGTCATACCACCTCCGCAAATTTGAATGATGGTAATCTAATACCGTCATTATGTTTTATTTCTTTACTTCATTTGAGTACCAGAAATTGAATTCACTACGAATTTTGACCATGATGAACGGCATTTGGAGTGCAATCTTTGATTCCCTTGAGGATTTGTTCATCAAGCTGCTGCTTTGCAAGTTTTAGAAAGCACGGTGGTTGAGATTTGAATTCGATTTCGCCAGGTAGAAATCGTATGATTTCTCTTTTTGTTAGAAGAAATATCTTTTGCACTCTAGGTTTCATTTTTCACAATATTTTCGATTTTCTTGTATGTGCACTTTTAGAAAACCACAATACCATGACAGGAAAATATATTTTTTAACGTTTTGTAATTGCAAAATAATTTAAATTTTAAGCCTCTTCAACCCCTTTATACATAAATCAGCTCCCCCGCTCGGTTGCAGCAAACAGCTCAAGGAAATATTAACGTATTTTGGGGAAAATCAACTAAAAAAATTACCGCGTCAGCTGTTAGGGTATAATAATAACCCATGGCGTATTTTCTGAATTCTTGAGTCCTAAATATTTCATAAATCTCTCGTAGCAACGTGACTGGATACACCAACATATACGGAAGTTTATAGGACAGGGGTGGACAATCAGGTCAAATGCTGGGGTGGTTACCAAAACGAAAAAATATATTTTTTACTTTAAATTTTTGCAAAATTGAATCTCATGTATTTAATGTTTTTACCTAGTTATTTACAATAGCTCCTCTACTTATTGAAACACATTCTTTACTATAGGAAGAGAGTATATATTGGCGAAAATAAACCTCATAGATAGGTGTTCCTTAACTTAAATTATTTGATATACGAAGTTTTACCAAAGACTTAACTTAAATGACATACATTAAGCGCACTTCAGAAAGTTTCAAGTTTCATGTAAGCTTTATTGATATTACTTACGTTAATATCAATTATCAACTGGGAAACGAGATATTTAATAGACCAGTCCATTGGTGACAACAATGGACTAGTTTTGAAATGAAATATTAGCATCAGGTTGTCATTTCATAAGCAAAGACTGTGGAAAAGCCTGCGATAAGGGACGATTGCAGTTCAATGGTTTCCTGTGTTGCACCCTCCGATCATCCTCCGAGGTATTCTGAGATTTTGGAAGGAGGAGCGAAGGTTTTTCGACTCCATCCTCTTGCTCGTGGAGTTTATGTGATCTGGGTTTCCACTAAGCGGAGGCTCTGTGGTCAGCAAGGTGTCACCGGCAACCAGAATACTTTTCGAGTTTTCTTACGTAAATTTTGTCTTACATGAATCATTTAGTCTAGTATTCTAAGCACAATGGATGCCATGAGTCTCACAGAGTTACTGGGGCTTCACGCCTCAAAATGTGACCAAGTTCACATTCCTCAAGAGGTATAGAAACGTCGGCAGAGTGTTGACTCTTTGACGGCCCTTCACTCTACACCTCCACCTCTCGAGAAACAATCTTTAGTCCCGTAGGAACTTTTACTGTTTTTGTCGAATGGTTTTTAGTGGTGAAGTATTACTTGCCTGGCCACCGATTTAGGAGTAATTCCAAGCTTACCTTAAGTTTTTATTTACTTCTTTAAATTGGTGGTCTAGTGGAACGCTGTGTCAGTTCGACACGATCTAAAATAGCTTTAGGACGACCTGTCTTTCCCTATTTCAAAGAACGTGTTAATCTGGCCAGAGAGCGTTCGTTTCGAGCTGTTAGCCGGCTTCTGCGATAAAATTATACGTCTGTTGCCAGACTTTTCTTTGCCTCTACAAAAGGTAGACCGAAAGTTACCAATCGCCAGTTCCTATACCTTTTGTAGGCCTAAATAATATCGTATCCACGCAGCTTTGTGTTTATTCAAACACTAAAGAGCTTTTGGAATCGTCTTCGAAGCGAAGTCTTACTAAATCGAAGAAATGTTCCATGAGGTAATAATAAAACGCAGAATCTTAGAAAAGGCACTCGCCAACAAGGTTTACCAGGGGCTAGTGATGTGGACAACTAGATCTCGATCGAAAGATGTAGTGATTGTAGTGCCTTTTAAACGCTTTGTGTTTGCAATTTGGCAGCGATTTTCCGCCGGGAGGCCAATAATAAAGCAGTTAATAAGAATGTTTGTTATTAGCCGACCAGAGTGACAATGTGCGCCGTGATTAGTTACTTCTGGTGACACATCTATATTTATAATAGTCATTTTAATAATGTTTACAAACCGATGTGCAATATAAAATTATTCAGTCATGATATAACGAACAATTGCAAAAAAGTAAAAATATCTTACAATTTTCTCTTTAAGTTTGGAGCAATATTTGCTATATATAAAACTATTCTGTACTTAAATACAAAACTACTCTTTACAAAATCCTTACATTTTTAAAACCAAAAAGCTTTGACGTTTTTTACAACGTTGTATGCGATATTCGACGTTTTTTTTTTCTCAACGTATTCGTTACCCCTTCCCTTTTCCAACGCACCCTCACACGTCACGACCTGATGAACCGTCGTGCCTCCACCACAAAACGAGACAAAAATAACCAGAATGGACCTTAGCGTGTTCTTATGGAATTGAATGGATTCTTATGGATTCCGATTTATTTTTCGCATACTGTTAAATTCAAGTATGTCAGCTTATTCTATACTCCTTCGTGTATTGTACACATATTTTCAATTTATTCCAGTTCTTCGTTACAGAAAAGTTTCAACCAAATTTTGACTGCCTTGCAAAATAAGTCAAGTAGCCCCGGGTACATGTTTAATTGACTAACAGCCTGGGGTTAGCTGACTCAATATTTTATTAGTGCTATAATAAGGGTAATAATAGTGATAAAATCCAAAAACAATATCGTTTGGTTCATGTTCATGGTTTTAAGATGTTTCTTTGGGGCTTCCATCTCGGGACTACTTTTACAGATCGATTATCTGGCATTCTTTCTAAGGGACCAAGCCAGTTAAGTCTTTGTGACTTTACAAATCTAACAATATCTGCGGTCTGCATTAGTTTATAGTTCAAGTCTTTGTATGTATAAAAGCACTTATTATCGCTAAGAATACCTGCTTGTATTTCTTGACTGATGTTGCTGTTGTCATTTATTATTAAGCCTAGGTAAGGAAAAGTGGAGGCATATTTGTAGGTATGGTTGTCTACCTTCAGATTCTCATGTTGATTCGATTTTGTGCACTCCATATATTTTGTTTTTTGAAAAATTAAGGCAAATATCAAGCACAAATTTAATAATCAAATCTTGCCCAAGTACTTTCGCTTTCTACAGCATCATCAGGGGCATTTCGTCAAATTTGGGCTATCCAGCAAGCGCAAAATGTAATAAACATGAAATTGCACATAAATTGTACATAACACTACACTAAAACAAACACAAACAGTTTAAAATTATTAAAAATTATTCTACGCTCTACATTCTTGTCGGCAACAAGAGAGAGAAAGTTTCTCTCTGTATGTTCTGTAAATAAACTTGTTTGCTTTTAAAACATCAGTCAATCATTCCACTCCGTCCCTGTGTAGCACACTCAAACGAGAGCAGTAGTAAAAAGCCTGCTCCCCTTTTTGCAATAATTGTCATCTAAATATTTACGCCTCCGTTGGCATTCTAGACGAGCAGGAGGCACGAGGTAATAAAATTGCGTTCAAATATTGTCTGCTTTTATGCAAAGTTCTTAAGTGGACGTGAACATTTGTGTTTGCTGTGTGATGAAAATGCAGAAAGGGATCGGCAAACACTCGTCCGACTAGTTTGCATTTAACAATTCCGTAGTTTTCAATGACGTTTCTGTTCCGTGGCAAAAAGAAGGAACCAAATAAAAGATATAAGAAAACAAAGGAAAATTATTGAACAAAGACTGCTGAAACTCATAAATGGGTGATCATGTTGATTTAAAGTGTAAAAGCAAAATAGCATTACAAGAAATCTTCAGCCAGACCAAGACTAATAACAACAACTGATCAAATCTTTATATTAATGTTAATACAAAATAATAATTCAACAAAACTAAGATTACTCATGGTATTTATTGATTTTATACAGGTCTATGACTTCAAAAGAAAAGTATATGGTGCAATGAGGTCATTAGAAATTATACGACTAGTTAGAATGGCATTAACCATTACAGTTAATCAATAGTAATTATAATAATTGGGTTTATCACTTTAAATTATTGTCAATAAGCATAATTGTACACCAGACCAAAATATTCAATTATGGTAATAGCTTTGAAGCGGGAACAGCGCAGAAAAACCTCTCCATTTCCTATTGGAAGTGGGCATTGTAACAAACTAGTAAATATGGCATAAAAATACTTATGGTTTACGATGTGGCTACGAAATATGTAATAAATGCACAACCGCATCAGGGGAAATCTACTGTAACCAACTTCATTCCTTTAGCAGAACATTTTAACACAAGCCTGACGAGACCTTTACATAGAAGTAGGCGTAATGTGACAATGGACAACTGGATTGCCAGCATCCTTCTTGCGAATAAATTATTATCTTCCTTTTAAAATTTGACAATGGTCGGAACACCCCGGAAAAATAAAGGAGAAATACCTCCTGAATTGCTCGATACCAAAACTTGGAAGTGCGGTTTAACTTGCATGTTTGTGTACGATCAAAACATGACTTTATTATCTTATAAACCTAAGCAAAATAAGACAGTTTTTCTACTTTCAACTATACATTTTTCTGGAAACATTAATCATGAAACAACAAAACCTGAAATAATCCATACACATAATTCAACTAAAGGGGCTGTAGATACGTTTGACCAAATGTCTCAGAACACTTGTTGTAATAGGAAAGTAGCAGGTGGCCGCTATGCATATTTTACAATATGATGAATATTGCAGAAGTAAACGCTTTTGTAATCTACCATCACAATGCAACTAAAAAAAAACAGGAGCCATTATCAAGATTATATTTTATGTTGAAACTTCATAAACAATTTAACGAAGCCGTAACAACAAATATGACTCCAAACAATACCAACATTGTCAAAAAGTCTCAAAGAGAGTTTTTCTGTTTTTGAATTTAACGCATGTTGCTGAAGACTAAAGAGGTCTAAAAAGGAAACGAAAACGGACTTACTGTAGTTCATGCTCTACTGTAACGATAAGAGTTCTTTATCGTTACTGTAAATGTAAAATAACTTAATTCTGCCTGTAAGGTATGCAACCAACTATACATGTAATGGGGTTATCAATTGTTTGTCAATTGGTCATACTGCCTACCTGCTGTTTCCGTTTACCTTGGAGCTGACGGAAGCCAACGATTTTAAAAGTGTAACAAGGCACTTTATATCCAGCCTTTGAACAGGACAGAGGACTGATTGAATCCAGCGGCCAACGCACGTGGTTTTCAAGTTAGCCGAAAAACCTTTTAAGTTATTCAGAGGTCAATGATTTAAGTTACAGAAGGCGTTTTGTTTTGAATTTAGAAGTTTTGGGATAGAGAAATTTTGTTTTAATTAGTGAAATAGTGTTGCGTTGGGTGAGTTTCATTTAATTAAAGTAAATGATTTTTTTTAACCATTACTAGTTTCATATTTATATCATTTATCCAATTAATTTTCCTTAATTATATCAGTCAAATCACGTTCAGAATTCTTTCTGTTCGAAATTCTCCTAAGTACACGTTCTCATCAATATCCAAGCAATTCGGTAATGTAAAGAGACCCTTCATTACTCTGTGCCTATAATATATTCGTTAAGATATGTTAAATTTCATTCTTCTTTGAAATATTCATAGTTAAATCCCAACATTATTTTTATAAATACATAGTTTTCAATTAATTTTCCAAGGTCACAAAAAGTGTCCAAACCTTCACTAATTATCATCATTCGGGCTAGTTTTTTTTGTCCTAATCGCCTTTTTGTTTATCAACTTAGAATAAAGCTAATGAGAGCTTTCTTTGATTTTATTTTTAGTCGCTGGAGGAAAGAAGGATAATAAAGTCAAATCAGGATCATTTTGAATTTGGGGTAATGGAGTCCATGTAGTTTGGTTGGAGTTTTTTTTTTGGTTTTTTCCCGGTTACTGGAGTAGCAGTTCAGTTAACTACTAGAAGAGTGTACTTCTAGGTTTCAACCTTACAAGTCCCAGTGACGTAAGCATCCGGAAGAAGAACTTTCTCAGTTTGAGATTAGTCAGGTTCCTTTATAATAATTGTTCCTACTATTTTAAAATAATTTCCTTAAATTTTGTTTAAACTTGAATCAGTCAACGAACAAAACCTTAATGATAAGATAAGATCATTTGTGCACAAAGGTCCATTTTGTATTTCTACAGCCCTACTTGTAACATCACCAATTCATCTTGTATCTGTTCCTTTCTGGACAGACCAATTTAAATATATCTACAAGTTATCTGATTGGAATCAATTTGGAAACTGTCAAACTGATATATTGTTTTATAGGGAGGGGTTATAGTTGTTTAAATTGTCAAATGTTGGTTGTCATTAATTTTTGCTTTAATTCATAAATAAAACTTCATAAAATAAGTTGATACTTTTCTAGTAGATTATTAAATGTAAATATATTGTATATATAAAAGGGGTCAATAATAGTGTATATTATAAGGGTATTTAAGTTAAATTATATATTACGAGGTTTACAGGTTTCTATTTTATTGTTATTAAATTGAGTTTTAAGTAAGACTCTGTTTTATTAAACCTTCTTTTTATTTAATAAGGTTATATCTAATTATAGAAACATAGTCAGCAGCAGCACTAAAGTTACACGGTGAAGTGTTTGTTAGACTAAGAGTCCAGTAAACATCTTCCCTGGTGCCCAAATCATTCTTCTTTCCTTTATTCCGGTTTTCAGTACTTACTCTTAGTTCGTTTTAGTTATCCTTATATTTTCTTAGTTAATTTACATCTTTTCTATTCTTTACTATTTTCGCAGGTCATGCAAATAGGCCTAACCCTACCTTGAGTATCAACTGGCCAGTCTCAAGCATACCCAGCTAGCCGAACTGCATTCAGTGCCAACTTCTATTTTAATATAGTTTCGAACTTATCTCCACACTACTCTACAGATCTTATAACATCAGGGACCTGGTCCCAAGTGATCTAGCTACTATTTGTCACAGTAGCGCCCAAAGTGGAGCAATATAAAAAATTTGTTACAATTTTGTTACACTACGGCAAAGAAACGAATGACTACCAAATGTTGGGAGTGCCTTGTGTGAAGAGCATCAAATAAAAATGTGTATGGATTGTGTATATTAATAGAATGTTATCATTTCTATATTTTTAATGTGTATTATATCCACAGGTTTATCGTGTACATATTATTACAAGATTCTGTTATGTGTCAAAAGTATCTATTTTCTGTTGTTTATGTTTGGATTATTAATATCTCAATGATTTTTATTTGTATCTCTCCTAAATAAACTTCTCTTGAAATTAAACCACTTTGTTTTAATTAGATATGAAATAAAAAGAAAATACTAGACCTAAATCAGTGATTACGTAAAATTTACGTATAGTTAGCATTTACGTATGTTAAAGAAACAGTAGTATTCTAGGTTTATTTGGGAATGGGCCGTTGGTGTACCAATATAGCAAACTATAAAATGTGTTTTGATGCACCAAGGTAACAACAAAAACAAGAAATAGAAATTCTGAATGGATCAGAGTAGAGTAGGAGCTCTCCAGTACTCCGCACATGAAAAAGTAGGAGGGAAAGTTGTTATCCCCATTTTGGCTTGGGGAATATCCTAAGAATTTAATAGGACAAAGGAGATTTATGACTAAAATGTAATAAAATACAGTCTGGCAAATGTATTGCCTTGGCGATGCAAATAAATAATTTATCACTAACTTCCACTGCCTTAACCGGTATTAGAATATTTTTAATATAATTATGATCTAAGAAATGTCTGCATAATGAACTCTTTTCATAGCCAAATATAACATCACTTAATTATTTTTAAAATCCTTTGTGTTTCAGCCTCAATTGCTCTCACACGCTTCATAAACCACAGCGTGAGTTATTTGATTTTGCATTCCCTTAGGAACTCTTCCCTGCCATCCCAAAAACCGACAAACCGCTGAAAATCGATCAGTTCCCCGACTACTGCGAATAATTATTTCGTACAACAATAAATAGTTAACGGGTAGTGTTTGTTGGTCGAATTGGGAGCTTTCCAAATACAGAAGGATGCATTATTTAAGAGATATCGGACAATTGTATGAGATAATTAGTGTTAACGATTATATCGAACGGATTATAAAATGTGGTCTCTATATATTGTTAAACTTGCAGAGAATTTGACATTTATAAAATTTTAACGTGTTTACCGTGAATATACATGAAATTGTTTTGCGTTAATTATGATAAAAACTTTATTGTTTCAATGGAAATAGATCAATAAACGGGGCAGTAATAAAAACAAAATCATTAGTAAGACATAAGCTCTTCTAAGTATTAATCAATATTCACATATATCTTAAAACATCTATCTATACTTTCTGTACAATATTAATTTTAGAATATATTCATTATATGAGAAGCAGACTTTCTTATGCATTTGGTTCATTTTTGTAATTTTGGCAACTAGACAAAAACTGCTATGCGTTTGGCAAGAAATTGAACGAAAAACTGATATACCTAAAATATGGATGAAAAATCATTCAAATATTATACCTATATGCTAAAAATCTAGTACTGGTAACATCCCAAAAAACTGAAAAAACTGTTGGACAAACTGCATTTAGATTTTCCTCCTTGGACAAAACACATTTTGATTGTCTACACCAAGCGGTATAACAGACTTTTGATAGTAACGATGTAAAAAAACTCAAGTAGCTTCATAAAAATAGTATTTTGTGGCAGCTCCTTCGATAACGTCATCATCCTCAGTTTCACCAAGGTTAACTTGATTGTCATTTTGCTCACCAGTGTCAGAAAGAATTGGTTGTAACCATGTTAGCTCAGGATCGTTGACCCAATTCACCCCTGACAGTTCCACTAATAGTTTCGAGAGGCCCTGGAGTTGTTTTGGTTTAATTTCGTTTTGGAGTTCTACAGCAGGTAAGTGTAAAGTCAAAAGCTTCTTTCCACGTTTCAATAATGTTTGGAATTGTTTGGATGTATCATCATTTCTGTCGAACAGTTCGGTCTTAAGCAAAATATTGTTGTTGTTTTGTGATCTCTTAATAATCATTCGTTTGGCTGCACTAATTCCTTAAATTTTTTAAACAGGTTAACGTAGTTTTTATATCATAAACAGTTCAGTCTCTATAAGTTTAACATTTCCCTTCTTAGAGTAAATGTCATAATATTGTGTGCGGGTTTTTATTGTATTGTAGGATCGTGTAACTTTTTCTATTTGCCCGAAAACACGGTCCGCTGGCAAATATGAATGTCCGCGTACCGGAAAAATAAGTACCACTGATTAAATATTTTGTGAGACATCTCTGTATAACCATAGCATGAGCTTATGCATCATGTGTGCATTTTTATTCTGCCCCGCACAACCATCTGCGAATAGTCTTAACTGTTTTATACCTGATCAAAATCAATATGAAAATCACGTAGAGCAGAACTTGTTTCTGCAGATCCCCTTTTTGTTTGATGTTCCATCCAGGTGTAGAAAACTGCCTTTTTAATATCCACGTCGGTTACACAAAAACAATAAAAAGACAACTGCTGGGTGTAAAATGCATCTTGAAGGGGCACTTTCGGTAAAATTTGCTGAAGGTCAAACCATTAGGAAACAGTGTGTTCCGATTTTTCCTTCCAAAATTGTTTGGCCCGTATTTTATATACACGTAGAGAAGTTCTTAATTTCTCTATTTCAGTTTTGTTATTACAAAGGCTAATAGAAGTTTGGGTTCTGACACAAAAGCCACATACGTCAGTAGCAGGGCTTACAAATGCAATAATAAAATGACTATTAAAGATCCTACTAAAATACTTGTAATTTACTTTCAAATTCTCAGCAGTACTTTGATTGTACGGATCCAAACCGAGAGCCGTGCTTCTGGTTTGTTTTAATGCCAAAATTAACTTTGAATAGGTAAAAGCTTTTTTTTAGATTATCTGCATCGACATTAGAGATCAAAGGTGGGGCCAACTGATTCAGAACATCCTCAATTAAATCTTCGGGCAATGGAGGTTTCTTTTGTTGATGATATCTATTTCTTATAGCTTTTGCATAATTCCAAATGTTTGTAAGGGGTGTAGATCTATTGAGTTGATTTAAAAAGGTTTTGAAACTATTTTTTGGTTTTGAAAATGAGTTTAGTCTTTGCTGTAATATTTTGATAATTAAGAAAATTTGTAATATTTCAATACAGAAAACACAATATATACCACTTTTTTTTTCAAAACGTTGTATTATTTTCCATTAAAAAAATATTCCCAACAGCTAATATCTCGTAGATTTAATGAGAGTTTCGCTTTATACGTAACGTTATTTTCTATAATAACAATGGGGCGTATTGGGTTCTATAAAACAATTTGTCATAGTTTGTTGTGCTTTATGTACACAAAAATGTTTTAACACATCGAAGCTGAGAGCTAGTTAGTGAGTTTCGATTAAAATTCACATAAAGAGTAAACAAATGTCCAATATGTAAAAAAGCAATTTATATTTGCAATGGATTTTAAAAGAGATAGTGTATATGCAACCAATTCCACCGGTAAACCAGTAAATCTTTTGTAATTTGAAAGTAATCTGTACATATTGGAAACAAAAATCGAACGAAACGAGAAATAAACAAAAGATTTAAATTGATATTTTTCTCTAAAAATCAGTTACAAAACGAAAAATGTTGCGCTAAAAAGAGATTATCCCAGCTCCCGAGAATTTACAAAAAAAAGCCGCTGAAGAAACAAGAATGAATGATAAGATCGGCAATAGAAAAATATTCTTCAAATTGATATCTAAGAAACTTTTTGAAATGTTTTTAAACAATGGCTACCCAAAACATCTTTTTAAAAAACTTCTATAATAGAGCTTTTATAAACAATCCACAACTTCACAACAATTTTAATACAAAATTTCACAGACCAAATTATCCAACATTTCAAAACATTTCCGAACATCAAATTAATTAAATACAATATACTTTAAGGCAATTTTTAAAAATAAAAGCTAAAACTCCAAATTCATTAGTGAGTAACATAAGTTACTAGTACTAGCAAAAATAAGAATGAGAATAACACCAAAACATTTCCTACAGGAAATCACCGAAAAAAATTTATGTAGAATCACTGTGAAACGACTCTACAAGAGAAATGTACCATAATATATTATTATAATATATTATTATATTATATTATATTATATTATATTATATTATATTATATTATATTATATTATATTATATTATATTATATTATATTTATTATATTATTAATATAGATCTTTTTAGAGCAGCCGCCAATAAGGTACGGATAGCTGTGATGATAGCCAACCTCCGACAGGAGAAGGAACTACAAGAAGAAGACAACTCAGAAACATTGTGATTTTTTCTTGGTACGTGAGGAACAGCGACCTGCAAAAGGACCTGGGTATTAAAACTGTGGCTGCCATTATAAAGAAGATGGCTGAAATTCATGAAAACCGATTTCATATCCATGTGAATCTTCAAGCAATCTAGCCCACTGACAATACAGGGCTAACTAGAAGACTGAAGAGGATAAATCCCTTCGAATTAATTAGAGTGACAGCCATCGAGCAATAAGATAAAAGAGGGAATCTAATCGTTATAAAAAGGAGACCAAAAAGTGGCCTCTGATGGCGGACACATCCGGAAATGCAAAGGCGCCAAATTTAAATTTTTCGACACTTATCAACAGTAGCTATATAATATTTTTCAAAATGTGTCTAAGACGAGAAAGTTTTAATTAATTATTAATGATAAGAGTCTAAAATGCGACACAATTGTTAAAAAACTTCAATATAAATAAGATTTCATGTGACATTTGGGACAAACAATAACATAACCCAACTAAATTTGATGTCAAACAAGGAGAGAGACTCTCTATCCTTGTCTAAAGTGGCCTCTCAAGATGGCACTTCCTGTCTATCAATATGTTTACCCCTTCTACCTTTACAGTCCCTCTTTTGTCTTATTGCTCGATGGTGACAGCCAAAAAGCAGAACATAGTGCTTGTGCTCTTGGTGCATGTTAACATTAGTACGTTATTTATCAGATTAGATTAAGAGAATACCATAGGGTCTCTTCTTGATTTCAAGCAATTTTAGTAATTTAGGATAGATTAAAATTGCTTATTAGTCAGATTTATGACCAAATTTTAATCGTAAATAAACAGAAGAAAAATTTCTCTAATATAAATAGCATCTGTTCACTTGTTTTTTTTTTGTTTTTACATTACATTACAAATTTTAAGCATTAAAATTATTCAAATCATGAATTTGTGCTTGTGTGAGTCCATTTCAAATAGGTAAAGAAATAATAAATCAGACTTACTCACAATCAATTTAATTTAACTATCCGACGACCGGTTTCGCTTTCTACAATATGCAAAGCATCTTCAGGTCTCGGTACAAAGTTAAACAAATGCTGAAATGATAAAAACCCATATTAGGGTGTTGTCTAATAAAGATAAAACATTAGATGTTATAAATTACAATAATTATGCCAATATTACCTGTCTGTGGTTTTATTTAAATGATTGAGTTGAAAAAGGTATAAATATTTTTAAAAAGTTAAAAGGACAAGGTAAGGCCCACAAGTTGTCATAAAATCTCTTCTATTGGAATAAATTAATGAATGAGCAAATAAATAAATGAAATAAAATAAAATTACTTACATGCCGGTACTCTATTAATAGATGGATGGTAGAACATGTTTAAAACTACTGTATATTTTGAATGGAGAACTCAATACTATTATTGCAGTTGTTTGACAGTAAACGGGGAGTTCTTGAGGAGGTAGATTTGATCCAATGAATTTGAGATGTGTGTGAGATTGTTTGTTAAATGCAAGTGGTGTAATATATTATTGTGTTATTGAAAGTTATTTATATTTATTCCAGAGATATATTTTTGAAATGTGTGTTATTTATTGCGTAATTGTTTTATGAAGGTGACATTTATGACAATGAAAACAATTACGCAATAAATAACACACATTTCAAAAATATATCTCTGGAATAAATATAAATAACTTTCAATAACACAATAATATATTACACCACTTGCATTTAACAAACAATCTCACACACATCTCAAATTCATTGGATCAAATCTACCTCCTCAAGAACTCCCCGTTTACTGTCAAACAACTGCAATAATAGTATTGAGTTCTCCATTCAATAATATACAGTAGTTTTAAACATGTTCTACCATCCATCTATTAATAGAGTACCGGCATGTAAGTAATTTTATTTTATTTCATTTATTTATTTGCTCATTCATTAATTTATTCCAATAGAAGATATCTTATGACAACTTGTGGGCCTTACCTTGTCCTTTTAACTTTTTTTAAAAATATTTATACCTTTTTCAACTCAATCATTTAAATAAAACCACAGACAGGTAATATTGGCATAATTATTGTAATTTATAACATCTAATGTTTTATTTTTATTAGACAACACCCTAATATGGGTTTTTATCATTTCAGCATTTGTTTAACTTTGTACCGAGACCTGAAGATGCTTTGCATATTGTAGAAAGCGAAACCGGTCGTCGGATAGTTAAATTAAATTGATTGTGAGTAAGTCTGATTTATTATTTCTTTACCTATTAAAATTATTATTAAGGATAGGATAGAGATAAAACATGGACACTCATTTCTCGTCTAGGGACCCATCAAGACATTGCTTTTAAGACAAACTAGATTAGGTCACGGATAAAAGGTAATAACAAATGGGGTAAAACAGAGGTTAGTATTTTAATTACAGTTAAATATTATGCTTACTTTCGCAAATAAATTTCATTAAACATTAATTTACAACTCTTATATTTAGAGATATCAGACAGCACATATTGTACGTAGGAAAAATTTTGATGTTGACTAAATTTTTTATTAGATCTTCAGTTTGTTTTGTATAATTTTTACATTCGAAGAAAATGTGATCTAGATCACCTTCTTTTTGACAGTCTGGACATAGATTTGAATTTACGATTTTTAGTTTGGACAGATGACTAGGATAGCAGGCGTGTCTAAATTTTATTCTAATTATGGATGTTATATACCTTCGTAGAAGACAATAATTTTTAAAGCAATAATCACCTCAAAATATTCGAGCTAACAGAAGAATTTACATGGTAATTCGGTTGTATCACATTAATGGGTTGCAAGCACGAATAAAAATGTTCGATGTTAAGATTATCCTCTGATTTAAAGTCATAATCAAAATTTTTCAGGCTTCTTAAAGCCTCGTAAAGTGAAGGTGAGTTCTTAAGTCTCCAATATCGATTAGTTAAATCTTCTTCGTTCAGTTTTCTGATATTTGAGTAGAGAGTAGTGTTGCGATTTTGAATATTAATAACAAACTTTTGACTGAGGTATTCTCTTCTATAGCCCAAGGGATTTTCTAAAGCTTTCATATGTAGAGCATTAATAGGCGTCGATTTCATAGCACTCAAACAAATACGCAATGCTGTATTGAAATTTGAAACACATCTATTGTTTTCAGAATATGTTTACTTGCTGAACCATATAATATACATCCATAATCGATAATTGATCTAATATAACATAGGAAGAAAGGCAAAGAAGTTTCCACATCTGCACCCCACCATGTTTTTGTAATTGATTTGAGGAAATTTAGACCCTTCTTACATCTATCCAATATAAACTCAACGTGAAGTTTCCAAGTTAACTAGCGATCGAGAATCATTCCCAAATATTTAATTGAAGAACTGAAATTAAAATCATACCCATTCAATTTTATCTGATTTAGTTTTGGGATATTGTGTCGAGTGAAGATACTAATACTTGATTTACTTGATGCAATTTCAAACCCATTTTGTTTGAACCAATTTTTGGATCTATCATGTATTTTTTCTAAAGTTATCGTATTTTTGGTAGAAGAATACATAAGATAGTCATCAGCATACTGTATTATTTTAAAGCTAATATTTTTAATGGAAATGTTATGTAAATCTACAGTATCTGTTCACTTTACAAGATAAGACATTTTCAGAATAAGGACCGTTTGTTCCGTTCTCTTGCATTTCGTGCATTCATCTCTTTCCATCTTGGCCCCTAAGTATGTCATACTTTTTCTTTTCCAACCAAAGAAAAATAAATAAAAAAATCCATCGAAATAAAATTTCAAGATATCAATATAAACAAATTGTATATAGTAATTTAAGATAAGATTTAGTGTAGATAAGAATAGAAATTTGTTTGGCAAACGACCTTTTTCCGTTTCAAACAAAATTATCAAAAAACCGTTTTTAGAATTAGAAGACATTTTACCTGTAAGTAATCTTTTCATTGTTTGTATAGTCGAGTATTAAATGACCATATTTTAATCTTTTGAAATATGTATAAATGATGTATTAAAAAAAACAATTTTAAAGTAAGCTATTTAGTTTTGTATGGTAAACACAATTTAAGCTTTTTGATTGGACGGTCGTTTTTAAATGGGAATTTGGTGAGTCGATCATGAGAGAGGAGAAGTTAGTCATATTTTGGTCATCGAAAGGAAACAGTCGTTTGTCTCAAGATAGGGTGTGGTTCGTGAGTTTGGATACCGGCGTAACGAAAAGAAGTGAATAGTTTGAAGAAGGAGATAACAAGTGGATTAAAAGAGGTCCTTGTATCTACCGTGGGCATTTTATAAAGTATATGTGAAAGTATTCTTACGGCAGCAAGTTGACAAAAGGAGGTCCTGGTGTCATAAATAAGTAGCGGAGTTTGGAGAAGTGAATCAGGTGTTTTTTGTGTAGTCTGAAGGAGGTTTGCAGAGACGTAAAGAAGGAGCCGAGGTGCCAAAGAGGGGAGATCACATATTTGAGGAGACTGGACTTTTCTGGGTATGTTCCAACATACAACTCAAGAAGAAAATAAACTGTAAGTGTTTTGTACAATTGAATTTTATATCTGTGAAGGATCGTTTCGACATCATGGTCATTATCATTAAAATTTAAGAACTGAGGTTTTGTTAGGCTAATCAAAAGTTTTAAAGTTTTGTGTTTTCTTTTTTCAAGTAAAGAAAATTTTAAGTAAAATTGGTTTTTCACGTAATATAAATGTATGTAGCTTTATAACCTTATTATCATAATAATTTGATCTATTTTCTTGTATGCTGATTAATAAGATAACGACAGAATTTAATAATTGTTTTATTCGTTCATATAAAATAAAGAAACGTAAATCTTTGTAATATAATATATTTGTATTCTTATCCTTTTCTTCTCTATCCCGATAAAAGACAACTAGAAAATCTTTTGAATCCATCGAACACAGGTAATATAAGGATTATTTTACTTTTGATAACAAATAAGTTATAATTCTTTTTTATTGGCTCAATAAACTAAGTTTGAACTCAAAATAAACAATCATAACAGTAGATATATCCGGAACTTAAGGAAGTTTCAACTTCTCCTACCCACATGTATTACATTTTTGTTTATTTAACATTTAGTCCACATCTGGTATTCCTATATTAATTGCTTTGCCATAAATTGCAAATCTTCCTGATCCTGTACGAATAAATTTGATGTCCTTTTTTATGAAATTCTTTTTATTATGCAATCATTAGCAAAGATCTTCGATTTGACAGTTTGTCTCCACTTGCCAATTACGATTAAAAATCACCATAGGGCGTCCGAAAACAAAAGTAATTCTACACCTTCGAGAAGTGAAACAGCGTAAAATCCGATCATTTATAAATTATCTCAGATAAATATTCAATAAGGTCATCCGGTGTCGTGACCGTACTCCCGAGGGAAACTTTCCCTTCGTTTTTCAAGAAAAACAACCCATCGATTATTCGTGTCAAACTAATAAATTACAGTTGTGTAAAAGTTTCAAGTAATTATTGGGAATTAACAGTTCACCGAACTGTATAAACACATAATGAAAACGGGAAAGAATGGGAATGGCATCAATTAGACACTCGAGTTAAAGGGATAGGCAAAAAATAAAAGGGAATCAGCACAAATTGATTAAATTATTAATACAGTAAATATAAAAATTAATACAGTAAATATAAATTTCAACTTATAATCGAGGGTAAAATTAAAGGCAAGAGAGGAATGGGACGCAAGAAAATGTCCTGGTTCCGAAACATAAGGCAATGGACAGGGATTAACGACATACAATCTCTGATACATATTGCAAGAAATAGAGAGTTAATGGAAAATGTGATCGCTAACATCCATTAGTGGATTTGCATCTGAAGAAGAAGAAGAAATATAAATTGGGTGTAGAGCATGGACTAGTAGTAAGGGCATGTCTGAAGCAGAATTTAACTGATTACGAGGGCAGCGACTTAAAAGTTTAGCAACCCATAACATGGAACAAAACATAAAAAAAAATGAAAAATGGATATACAAAGCCATAGTTATACAGTGGCTATTACTACGTACGAATTAGAGGTGTGGGTGATAACAGGTGAGGGCATTTCCAGAGTTTGGAAGAGTAAGGGCGAACTCGCAAAGTGGACGGTTCATAAACAGTCTCATCTTTCTCACAAACCATTAAGGAATGCTTGTGTATATTATAAAAGCATGTTTCGCCCTTCACATTCCTAAAATTCTGTAAGAAATAATATACCAATCCATTCAAGTCAGTAACTCAACTAAATAATCGTCTAGAAGAGCAAGGGAGAGCCCCCAGCACAGTATACAGCTTTATAAAGAATCCCACAGGTTTTCGTTGCGTTTTCGTTCAAGGTTCCCCCCTTATCCTCTGTAACCGTATCAACACGCCGATGTTACTCTATAGTAAAATTCATTAAGCGATGCAGGAAGATGTAAACATTAAATCGTGTCCGAACCGGTATGAGCTGCCGACAACGTCGGCAGACGAAATAAAGATGCAATAAAGATGCAATAAAGATGCAATAAAGATGTATTTATGCATAAAATATTTATTAATTTTATAATCGGATTATTTTTTCACTTACTATGTATTCAGTGATAACATTAATTTATTTACTATGCAATAAACATGAATATTTGAGAAAAGAAAAATAATAATAAAGTTTCATAATTATACTGTTACTTATCGGAACGAGTAGACTCATTTGGAACATCTTTAACAATTATGTGTTAAATTTATCTTTGTTTATATGCCCTGCATCGCTTAATGAAATAAGGTATAGTTTGTGAGAGATAGTCTTAGATATATGCATTGTTCTTGAGTTTTTGGGTACTCTAGTATGCTTGTTGTAGTTTTAATTACTCGTATTTCAAGAAAAACCGACGTTACATTAGCCTTAAACCTGTTTTGTTTTTTTTCTGATTTATTTTCAAAATGAACGTCGAGAAAACGACATGGCTTATTATTGTGTGTAAAACCCAATGAAACTGTGGTGAAGCGTACGTTTCAATACGTACTGTACGATGAATGTAAGTGTCATAAAATTTGTTTTGAAAAATTGAGCATGAAAAATATCAATATGATTTTCAATAACTTTTGGCAAATTGGCACCTACGATAAAAAGGCCAATAACTTTTGAAAGTGGTAAGTTGGAATGATTGTAAAAGTCTTTAATTACTGACAGAGCTAATAGGAGGCTTCGAACAATAGAATATAGTGTTTCACTAAATGGAGAAAGAAAATGTGTTTGTCGCCAGGATTTTATTAGCATCTTGAATTAAGCGAAAAAAAAAGTTCGCATTGTTTTAGACAAGCAGGCCACCACAGGAACTGTGATGGGTAATAACAGAGGGAAGCTAAGTCCAGGAAATAAAATGATTGGATATAGAAAGCAGTTGGTCAGAGATTACATTGATTCACTTGTTTCCAGTGAACCGTTTCCAGTCGCTATAGCAGAGACAAAAGTCCTTTTCGCAAATATATGCTACCGGGTTCGTCAATTACTGGAGTATATGGAGCTAATATGGAATGGCTAAGAAACACACATCCTGAAGCCTGTGATAGAGTACTACTATCGAAATATCTTTGTCAACGAATTTAATATAAGTGTTCAGCCTCCTTTTGTTGATGATTGTAGTACGTGCTCTAAGATTTAAGTTAAACTTGATGGGTTAGAGACTAGCAACCCGAATTCTCTCAGAATAACCAAATTGGATACTGAACTCA
This sequence comes from Diabrotica balteata, assembly GCA_918026665.1. Classification (NCBI taxonomy): domain Eukaryota; kingdom Metazoa; phylum Arthropoda; class Insecta; order Coleoptera; family Chrysomelidae; genus Diabrotica; species Diabrotica balteata. Next base: position 149,271,361 of record OU898281.1, on the reverse strand, counting down.
AAGTTCATTTAGCAAAGCAGAAAGCTGCTCAGCATATGTGGTAAAACTACGCAAGCAACCAGAATAAAAATGCTAAAGTTGTATGTATTGATCTACAACAAACTATATTCACGCCTAAACTGCAACGCCTTTTGTAGTATTGTACCTGCAACGTACAATACTACAAAAGAAAAATGTATACTTACAACTTAGCAATCCACAATGTTAAAACAGGAGCAGCCATGGTGTATGTATGGAATGAAACCATCGCTAAACGCGGATCGGGTGAAATAGCAAGTTTTCTTAGTCACTACTTGGAGAACTTTGTTAATAAACATGTGAGAAAAGGTATAATTGTTAGCGACAACTGTGCCGGGCAAAATAAGAACACAAACGTTGTTTTGTCTAACCTTCGTCACATTCATGCAAATCGCGTTGATCTTATTAAGCACGTTTTTTTTTTAATTCAGGACATTCGATGATGGGATGTGATCGAGATTTTGGTTCAACTAAATTCAAACAAAAAGCATACTCTGGTAATTATTTTCCTATAATTACCACAACTGCCGGTGCATTTGGATTTGGTTTTAGTCTGCTTTCAAGTCTCTCTGATAACGGGTATACCCAGAAACACGTGTTAGAGACTCGAATACCCCCGTTCTCCTTTATTTTGTCAATATTGTAAAAGTCATTTATTTCAGCTTTGTTGTACTATAATTAAAGGTGGGTGGAACACTATAAAGAACTACTTACTATCTAAGTAGACGATTCAAATCAACCACTCTTATTAGCAAGCAACAATACACCATTGGAGCCTCCATCAATTCAAGAAGTACGGGATGCAATAAAACACCTAAAAAATAATAAATCTCCAGGAAGTGATGGTATACCCGCGGAACTTATTAAATGTGGAGGTGCTACTCTGACTAACCATATAAAATCATACTGAGAGCTTGAAATGAGAAACAAATCCCGGAAGAGTGGTGTATTTTCGAGTATTTTATATGGCCGTCTGAGTGCATATTTAGAGGAGCTTCTTGTCGAATATCAAAATGGTTTTAGGCCTGGTCGATCAACAACAGACCAGATCTTTGTGCTAAAGCAAATACTGGAAAAAAACCAATGAATTCAATGTCGACACATACCATCTTTTCATAGATTTTAAATCGACCTATGATAATGTCCTAAAAAATAAATTGTATAAAGCCATGGATGCATTCCACATCCCCGATAAACTGATAAGTTTGGTTAAGGCTACAATGCGTTGTTTGCAAAGTTGTTTGCAAAGTCGAAATACAGGACGAACAATCACAGGCATTTGAAACGCATGTTGGGCTGCGACAGGGAGATGCGCTGGCATGTTTCCTTTTCAACATAGCTCTGGAACAGGCTTTCAGGGATACAAAAATAGACTACAGAGGAAATATTTTTACTAAATCATTCCAAATTTTGACATATGCAGATGATGTTGACCTAGTTGTCCGCACAAGAAGCAAGCTAAAAGAAATGTATACCACCTTGTCAAATGTCTCAAAAAATATGGGCCTGCAAGTAAATGAGGAGAAAACTAAGATTATGGCATCAACACCCAACAATAGAGTCAGAAACATCGGCCATCAATTCACGGTTAATAATTCTACCTATTTTGTATTGAGTAGACATATAAGAAGCAGGAACTTAAGTCAAAAAAACAAAAATTACCATATACAAAACCCTTATACAACCAGTGTTGGTTGACATATGGATCGGAGATATGGACCATTTCCATATATTTGAACGAGAGATTCTGAGAAGAATATTCGGTGGCATCTGTGAAAATGGTATTTGGAAAAAGAGGTACAACTACGAGATATATTACAGATATAAACATATCTTTGGTGATAAAGACGTAGTATCTTTTATAAAAATAGTAAAACTAAGATAGTCAGGACATCTGGCAAGATCACAGCAGAACAACCCTCCTAGAAGAATCCTTAAGTCACAACCTATGGGAAGTAGAGGCAGGGGTAGGCCAAAACTCAAATGGAGGGATGGTGTAGATGAGGATGGTAGAAAAATAGGCGCAGCAAACTGGCAACAGTTGGCAATGGATAGAACTGACTGGCGTAATAGACTTTGGAAGGTCGAGGTTCTTTTATAGGGCTGTAGCACCAATGATGATGATGTGCGAGGCATGTTTTTTAAGTAAGTACCGTTTTACGATTCCGCCGCCGCAGCGCTATGGTCGGCGTTCCGCGCATGTGTTACCTACATGCGCACTGACGCCATTACAGTCTGATTCTTCATTGTAAACTTGTTTACTACAGTGCTTAAGATGCCTCCAACAATCGTGAGTCAAACAGTTGTGAAGTACGGGCTGTTATACGATTTCTTAGTGCTAAAGGCGTAAAACCAATCGATATTCATCGTGAGATCGTTGAATTTTTAGGGACAAAACATTATGAGTGATGGAATGGTAAGGAAATGGGTGGGAGTATTTAAAGATGGCCGCACAAATGTGCATGATAAAAACGGAGTGGGCGTCCTTCGGTCGTTAATGAAAATTTGGTGCAAAAGTGGACGAAAAGGTGAGAGAAAACAGACGCTTTACAATTTCATCATTGTTCGACTGCTTTCCTCAGTATTCCCGTAGTGTTTTGTATCGCATTGTTACCGAGAACTTGAATTACCGGAAATTGTGTTCACGTTGGGTTCCAAAAATGTTGACGGATTTGCACAAAACCCAACGTTTGGCAGTGCATTGACTTTCCTTGAGCGGTACCACAGTGAAGATGAAGATTTTTTAGACCAAATTGTTACTGGTGACGAAACGTGGGTGACCTACGTCACACCAGAATCGAAACAACAGTCCATGAAATGGCGACATTCATCATCACTCAAAAGAGTGAAGTTTAAGCAAACAATTTCTGCCCGGAAAATTATGTGCACAGTTTTTTGAGACAGAAAAGGAGTATTGCTAGTGGAGTTTCTGCCTCGTAATGAGACAATCAATGCAGCGTCTTATTGTGAGATATTGAACAATCTGCGTCGTGCAATCCAGAACAAAAGACGTGGCAAGTTGAGTAAGGGTATCGTTTTGCTGCATGACAATGCCCGTCCACATGTGGCTAATCAGACCAAAGATCTCATCAAATCATTTAAATGGGAAACTCTAGATCATCCTCCATACAGCCCTGATCTGGCGCCCAGCGAATACCATTTGTTCCTGCACTTGAAGAAACACCTGGGCGGTCAGCGTCTTCAAGACGATAACGAAGTCAAAACATTTGTGATGCAGTGGTTAACAAGTCAGGCGGCAGAATTTTATCAGGAGGGTATTTAAAAACTGATGCCACGTTATGACAAGTGCCTCAATATTCACGGAAATGTTGTAGAAAAGTAGGTTAAGGTACAGGCTTTCATGTAAAAATAAAATTATTGCCATATCTTTGCACGTCTTTTTTTAATTCCAAAACGGTACTTACTTAAAAAACACGCCTCGTACTTTAATGAAAATTTTAAATGCCATGACTAGAGAGGTTGAAAGTAACCTAAAAGTTTTCTATCGAACAAGAAATAAACAGTAAACTTTATATTTCCAGGGTTAGCAAACTACAAAATGTTACAGTGTATTAATCACAGATATTTTAGTAACATTTTAAAAATACCTATGTGTTTTACATTTTGACACCAAGAATAAATAACTACTGTTAGGTAATTTGCTAAATGTAATTCTAATATATTTTTATTATACACATAAGTTCACATAATTTGATTCTTAAATGTCTACTAATATAAGTATACGCCTTGAAGAATTTGTGCATTTAGCAATTCATAAAAGACGTCCACATCAGAAGTATGAATATAGATCAACACTCACCCAACCACAAATCTAAGTTAATCCCACAATTTTAAACTTTCGCAGTATGTAAATCACTTACATATGGTTCAGAACTTTGTATTTGACACATATGCTTGACTCTCAAAGTTGATTTACGGCCCTACTACAAACAATGAAGTATTACTGCATATTCTGGATATGAATAATGTTTAGATCTCTGCACATTCTTGTAACTTGACGCTGATATATGTATATATAAATATTTATTGGACTTTTCAAAGAAAACTTTATTATAAATTCTTACGTGAAGTTCTTAGTGTGAGGAAACAAAAAGTATATACATTGCAAACAAGGAAAGTAATCCATATATTGATGTAAACACTGTGATAATATCACTGGATTCTAGAACCACGTTTTAAAAGATTTCATGGCGCAAATGGTACACAATTTTTGCCAAAAATTTGCCACCCCGACAAACTATCCTACTTACTAAAATCAACCAATATATATGCTATATTCGTTGCTACAACTATCATTACATTGGCAATATATGGAGACAACACATGGAAGAATTATTCAAGGAGGAGCAAGAGACAGAAGTCAGTTTTTCTGCATGTTCAGAACCAGAAATAACACTCAGTGAAGTAACATATAGGAAGAAGAGAAAGAAGGAAAGCCCTGAGGTAAGCTCTGAAGTATAAGGTAGGAGTAAGGTAGTTTTTCTTGGACCATGCATTTGACCAGTTTTGTCCTTTACATAAGTACTACGATCATTAAATATAGAATAAATGACATTTGCTAGTTTAATAGAAATGTTATACTTAATTAGTTTAAGATATAAAAGAGAGATGTTGACACTATCATAAGTTGCTGAAATATCGAAGGAAAGTCCTACTATAAATTGATTCAATTAAAATCCTTGTAGTATGTTAGAATTTAGTAATGAAATGCATTCCATGTAACCTCTACCCCTTCTAAAACCAATTTGCAATGGATTTAATATACAGATTGAACGAAATAAATTCGGAACATACGAAATATTATGTATTTCGGCTCAATTCTGCTGTAGGTGGTTGACCAACAAAAGGTTGTCAAATAATTATATTATAAAAATCCAATACTTCAGCGAGCTGCTGGATTCTGAAATCATCAAAATTGAAAGCTACACATAAATCTACGATTTTTATTATGCTGTCAAACCACTTATAGTCCAGGAAATGAAGCATTTCACCTCGCAATTTTTTCGTCCTGCGTGGATTGACTTGAAATTTTAACAGAAGGTAGGTAATAGCCAAGGATCAAAATCTATATCGAACCAAAGTGCGCCAAAGTCTTGGGGGTGGTTGCCACCCCATCTCGGGGTTGAAATTTTTTTTACGTTTTAACTACAGGTTTCGATTAAAAACATGATTCTAAACAAACAATGTTGTATACATTTTTTTGTAAAACTGATATTTTTCAAGTTATTCGCGATTGAAAGTAACAACTTTTAGACGAAAAAATCGACGTTTTTAATCGATTTTTCGCAAATAACTCGAAAATGGTGCATTTTATCAAAAAAATTGTAGAGAACAAATTTGTAGCTTTTAAAAAGACAAATACAATTCATTTTTTAAAATGTTTTTTTGATATAACAGGAACCGAAACACGGCCTATCAATGTTCAGCGGTTTTCTTTAAATGCCAAATTGGAAAGATTCAAAGTCAAATATCGGGAAAATGATGCATTTTTGGAAGAAAACTCTCAGAACCTTTTTTAAAGAGCATAAATAGACCTATCATAAAAAAATGACTCTAGCTCAAAAATTGAGTGAGTTATAATGAAAATAAGGTCAATATCTCATTTTTTTACGAAAAAATCGATAAAAACAACCCCCTAACCACCCACATAATTAAAATCGATCTTCACCCTTCTGCAATTTTCTTTTAACATGTATTGTTAATACGTCCAAGAAGTTTGACCCATTTAAAATGCTTAGTTTTAGAAAAAATACAGCATAAAGCGAGAAACGATTTACAATTTCATATTTTTTACCCTTCTTTTTTTAAATATCCCCGAAAATACTGAATATATGAAAAAAATAAAAATGTACTAAATTGTAGCTTTTTTAATGACTAAAATTTTCCTTTATTTAGATTTGTTGTACAATGAATATTTGGCGAGATATAGCCGTTTAAAGCATCGATTTACGATCAAGCACAATCTTTTTCGAGCCCTTTAAACCCACCCCATTTAAAAAACAAGGGTTTCAAAAGATTTAATTCACAGATCCTTGTAGCTCTTAAAAACTTCTACAAAATCGTTTTTTGAAGAAACTCTCTATCGTTAAAAATGAAGGAAATACGTTAAAAAAACCAATTCTTTTTTTTCGGAAAATTCCATTAGTATAGTACAGTACATTTCGGAGCATAATAATCTACAAAACCGGTATATTAGGTAGTGGGCGTTATACATTCGAAATTTTAAGCGTTCTTATTTTGAAATCCCATACAACAGAATAAAACATCTGCCCATATGTCTATGGCTTGGCAATGAAAATATCAGAGCAACAGATTGGGATGGTATTCCAAAGATGGTTTGTTATTACCCGTACGTATGAACAAACAACTTGCACCCGATGAACTTTTAAAAATTATTTTTTGCCAATACAAAAAAGGATGCGGCGTTTCATGTGGGTGCAGAAAAGTTGGTTTATACTGTAACTCTACTTGTTCTGGGTGCTCAGGTGAAGGGTGCAATAATAGTCCACCAACAATTGAAGAAGATGAGGATGACATAGATTACGATGAAGATGTAATTGATGACGAATAAAATTAATATTATAATTGTTTTACCTATAAATGTAAATATTTTCAACTGTTCATGTAAATGTATAAGAATATATGGTGCCTTTTTTGTTGATAAATTGTTTTGTATTTAATTCTACTTTTTTCAATTTATATCTATTAAATTAGTTTATAAAAACTGCAATGTTGTAAAGGGTGATTTTCAAAAGCTGAAAAGTTACAAAATTTGGACAAAAAATTATTTTTTACCTATAGCACTCATAACAATTGATTTTTAAGGGTTGAAAATGTATGAAATGGCATTTTAAAGTATAAAAAAATCACTATTTAACTAATTCAAACCAAATTTCTCTCATCTTAAGATTTGTAATGTTATTTTACAATTTTTGAAAATAAGGGGTAGTTTTCACCCCTAAGAACAATCAGGGTTCATCGGCACGACATAAACTATAAAGCAGAGAGTAAGTTTGAGCTTAATTCCAAATTTTTATGCAAATCGTTCCAAGGCGAAATTATTTTCTTCGCATTACTACTTTTTTTACAATAATCTCTAACAAGGGTTGCTTTTTAAGGGTTGAAATATGATGGAACTTTATTTAAAAGTACGAAACTATCATTATTTAATTAATTCAAACCAAATTTTACCCATATTCAGGTTTAATATGTTATTTTATAATTTTTAACAATTAGGGTAGTTTTCACCCCTAAGAACAATGAGGGTTCGTCGACATGACATAAACTATAAAGCAGTGGGTGAACTGAGCTTAAATCCAAATTTTTATCCAAATCGATCCAAGGCGAAATCATTTTTTTAGAATTAGTAATTTTTTACATTAATCTCTAACAAGAGTTGCTTTTTAAGTTTTGAAATATGATGAAACTCTATTCAAAAGTATAAAATAATCATTAGTTAACTAATTCAAACCAAATCTTAGTAGTTTTCAACCCTAAAACCCTTCAGCGCACTTCGGTTCGATATAGATTTTGATCCTTGGGCTATCACCTACCTTCTGTTAAAATTTCAACTCAATCCATGCAGGACGAAAAAATTGCGAAGTTTTAACTTTTTTCGAGCTTCATTTACTGAACTATTATCGCTTCCTTTACGCAAACAACATTGTTGCGAGACAGATAGTTGAACGATAGTTTATACAATGTCTATACCCGACTATGGATTTATTTTTTGTCCAAGTTTTATATTAGTCCACTATTTCAAATGCAGTTCAAACAGACATATATTATATTGTATGATGCGTTTTAAATTCGTTCAATCTGTATGATTATGTTCTAAGAACCACTCAATTTTTTTTAATTAATGTTTCCAGCATTCTACCAACGGACGATGAAAGAGCAATTGGCCTATAATTAAGTGGGTCTATTTTATCCATTCCATGTTTAACAATAGGTAATATGACCGTTTGTTTCCAAGAGATAGAAACCTGTCCCTTCCAGATACATTCCTCAAAGAAAACAGCGTTGTTCGTTTATCTTATATTTATTATAAAACATAACATGACAAAACTATCGTGAAAAGAAAATATTTAACCAGTTTATAACATTTAGTGTATCCGCCTGAATACTTGCAAAAGTAAATATTGATAAAATTTTTAAAGGGAAAATCAACGGAAAGGCAAATTTTTTACATGAAACTTAAAGGCGTAAAAAGAAATTTATTACAAAAAAAAGAACATTACTATTTAGATCAATTCAATTCTGCGCAATTTCTTATTAACGACTGGTGGAATAAATATAAATTTCATTAATTTTGAGAAGTCGTAACATCCCGATCTCCTTGTCCATTTTAGGTAACAAAAACAGAAAGGTCAGGAACAACAGCCGAATCAGCATTATCTCACCACCTTCATGAAAGTCAATAAATAATCCCATGTTCCGATTCAACTTTGACGTTGCCTTTTTTTGTTGTTCGCTTTTTGGCAGTTTATCCTCTGCGCACACCTCCATGCCCTAAAACAAACTCCATAAATCTTCTGGCCGTGACGGTAATGCAATGAGTAAAACCATCCCATAAAATTGTGGCCTCCGCAAATCGCAAGAGGGTGTCGGCGTGCCACTGGCGCACACCACTTCGGTGTGTCAAAGGGCCAACGCGGGGATTAATGGGTTAATGGGTCGCGGAACAGGCAAAAGGCTAGATCAGCATCTTGATGTAGGGCGATATTATTATAATATTACGGAAAATATCACGACGACGGTATTTATATGTTTATAATGAAAACAAATCTACAAAATCTACCCCTATGCATGCATTGTTAGGTGAAAGTTGTCAAATTCCTCACAAGTACAGATGGGAATGGCTTAATTCTAAATTCCTCCTAAAACAATCTTATGCTAATTAATAATCCAATAATTTCTGCTTTGAATCAATTACAGATATCAATGCAATCAAATCATATTTACCGGAACAAAAAAATATTCGTTTTATGTCGAAAAAAAGTATGTCGTTAATCCTGTCCATTGCCTTATGTTTTCGGAGCCAGGACATTTTCTTGCGTCCCATTCCTCTCTTGCCTTCAATTTTACCCTCGATTATAAGTTGGAGGAACTGGTATTTTTCATTTCGCATGATGTGACCTAGATACGCCGTTTTCCTTTCTTGGCGGTTTCGAAAAGTTAGCGTTCTTGGTTTATTCTTTTAAGGACATCTATATTTGTGATTTTCGCTGTTCATGGTATTTTTAGTTACGGCGATAAAGCCACATTTCGAAAGCTTCTAATCTGTTTATATCCCTCGTTTTGAGTGTCCAGCCCTCTACGCCATATAGCAGCACTGACCTGCATAGCCCATATTTATTTTCTAGTGAATTATTTCCGTGCCACATTTTAAATTAGAATATCAATTAACGTCTATCCCTGTTAGGAATGTGCAATCTAATAAAGGTGATGAGCATGCATTAATTGAATTTTAAAGAATCTCACTTGACAATCCACTTCACACTATAATCTTTACAGATGGGTGAGTTGATAGTAAAGGCAGAATTTGGTGTTTTTTGTCCTGACTTTGAATACTCATACTTTAACAAACTCCGCCTTAATCTTGTGTGATTCTAAGAGTGCTATCCGAAAGATAGCAAAAACATCTTACTCAATGAAAATTGAACATACCTCTATCATGCCCAAAAGGGGCATTATAGAAGCCAATCAACAGAACATCAGAATTATTCTGACATGGATTCCAGGGCATTCGGATATTAAGGGCAATTGTCACTAAAGATCAAAGATCACTAAAAATGCCAGCCAAAGTAAAATTGCATTATTCAAACTATTTATTTCTTATTAAAAATCTAATTTGGACTCGATGGGCACAATAATGAAATTCAAACAGATCAAAAGGGTCGATTTATAGTAAAATAGTCAATAAAAGATATTTTACACAGATGGAAAGAATACTGTGGACGACTGATGATGGAGGAAAGCACAGACGCCCCATCACAACAGTAAGATGCCAGTTTTGCGACGGAACCTGACGTACTCAAAAGTGAAGTTGAAGCAGCAATTATGAGGCAAAAAAGTCAAAAAGCTGCCGGTCCAGATAACATACCTATTGAAATGATTTGGGCCCTAGATGACGTTGGAGTGGATATAATACATCAAATTTGTCAAAGAGTGTGGGAGACAGGTAAATGGCCTGAGGACTGGACACAATCACTATATATTCCCATACATAAAAAGGGAGCGAAAGATTTATGTAGCAACTATCGCACAATTGCTCTAATTGCGCATTGCAGTAAGATACTCTTACACATAATTCTCGAGAGGATAAAGCCCTTTTTACTACCTAACATTGCGGAGGAACAAGCAGGTTTCGTCCCAGGACGTGGTACTAGAGAACAAATTTTAAACGTACGGCAGATTGTAGAAAAATTCAGAGAATTCAACATCACAACATATTTGTGCTTCATAGATTATAGTAAAGCTTTCGATTTGGTCAACTGGAGTAAAATGTGGCAGGTTTTGTATGAAATGGGAGTCCCTAATCATCTGATACTGCTAATTAAAGCCTGTACAATAACAATTATGCCAGAGTTAGAATAAATGGGGAACTAACTGACAGTTTCAGGGTCACAAAGGGCGTGAGACAAGGCTGCATACTAAGCCCAATTTTATTTAACATCTATGGTTAATGGATAACGCGGAAAGCTACTGAGGACTGGAACGGTGGCATCACCATTGGCGGGAAGAAGATTTGCAACTTGAGATATGCAGATGATACTACTATCCTCGCTAGTTCTGAAACTGAATTGATTCACCTGCTACAACGAATAGAAGACGTAAGCTTAACGATGGGCCTTAAAATAAACAGGGATAAAACGAGAATCATGATAACTGACAGAGCTAACAACAATCAAAATCATCTGGTTAGGATAAACATATCGCTGTTGTAGATAAATTATGTGTATCTGGGCTCATTAATAACCAACAAAGGAGGCTGTGCTGAGGAAATAAAGCGGCGGTCAGCAATCGCAAAAAGCGCTATGGCAAAATTAACAAAAATTTGGAAAAGCCATGAAATTACTACCGATACAAAAATGAGACTAGTAAGAAGTCTAGTTTTTCCAGTTTTTACTTATGCATCGGAATGCTGGACCCTTACTGAGAAAGACAAAAAGAACATAGATGTATTTGAGATGTACTGCTGGAGACGAATGCTGAGAATACCATGGGTGGCCCGAAGAACAAATGAATCCATACTGGTCCAGCTAAACATAAAGAAACGACTAAGAACACAAATAACAGAACAAATAATAAGCTATTTTGGACATGTGCTTCGAAGAAATGGTCTTGAGAAACTTACCATCCAGGAAAAGTAGAAGGCAAAAGAAGTAGAGGTAGATCTCTTACACGATACACGGACCATATTGTTGCTACCATTGGCGCTCCATTGTCAGAATGTGCTAGATTGGCAGAAGATAGAAAAACGTGGAGGAACATTGGAAAAATTACCTAACAGCTTCATGATATCACGATACCTGCATCAGTTAACGACTAAGAAGAAGAAGAAGAGTCAATAAATGGAACCAATCACCATGGTTTAGTCAATTTCCTTATAAAGACAGAAGGCATATCAGCATAGTAATTAGGATAAGAACAGGACATTGTTCCACTCCAGATAATTTATTCCGCATAGGTACTCTGGACAACCCATACTGTGATTGTGGTCAAATCGGATTTCAAAATCCTATTATCCTAGAGCATTTAATAAACGTTTTTCCAAATTTTGACCTCTACAAAGAATTGGTTAAAACAAAGCTACAAACTCCTATAGAGATTTGCTCTCTCCTATCCAACCTTAATCCCCAAAGACTAAATTTGTTGATTACTTTTCTTAATCTAGCCAAAATCAACCTATAACATATATTCCTTTCTTATATTCTACTATATCATAACCTTACAAATTCCTCTCTTTTTTTAGACCTCTCGTTGCTACCAACGGTCCAATTACCAATACCAATTACCAATGCTACCAACGGACTATCAGCCGTTGGTAGCATTTCTGGTATGTGTTTAGCCTAGTTGCTACCCCCAAGCGAGAAAATTTTATCCTGTATTGTATTGTCTTTCCTATACTAACTGTTTGGCCCAAGAAGAAGTTTCAACACAGTGTTCACACACATTCAATATAAAATAATTTCAATTTAGTGTTATATGGAGATATTCGTCTAGAGCAAGTTGAGAATATCTTCCCTGAATTAGCGGGGCAAATTATCCCCTAGGATATTACCCAATAAAGGGAGAAGAAGAAGAAGAAGTATTAAACATTTACAGGTTAAGATCATTTTATAGGTTTTATTTCAGGATTTTTTAAAAAGAATTTTCAAATTGGAAATCTGAACGTCAGCGTCAACATCGATGTAAATTGTAAGTCTCATTGTGATTTTAATCCCATATAAAATAGTATTAAGTTTTGCTGTTGTTAACACTATTTATCAATAAAGTAGAGCAGTTATGATTCTACAAATATTTTAGGCAACATTTACGGACTTTGTTGTAGACAGTTTCTTCATTTCATAAGATACTTTAATGTTTTAGTTATTATTTCGTTTCATGTATTTTCCCGAAGGTTGATTTCCTAAGAGCTGATGTCTTAAATTCTTCTCGGTAATGTAGAATTACCGTATTAGTTACGAGTTTTTGGAAAATTATTAATAAACAGTTTGAAAAACCACTGAGCAGAAATTTCGTGTAAACTTCTACCACATTGTAAAATGGTCAATACTAACATTGATCTTTAGTACGCCAGGAAGTATTCCGCCGTTACGAAAGTTTGCGCATTAATAAGTTTACAGCAGTGTCTGCACTATTTGACTTATGCATTATGAAGGTAATTGTAGTAACTCAGAACTTCATTCCTCGTTCAAATATTCAGCGATTGTCTGCTTTACCTTAGCAATTATAAACTGAATAGGTCTAGATATTTTTGTATTCATTTTTGATTGCATCTTTCTGAGCTTCTACCTTCCTGCTACGTAATTATCTTTCCGATTTCTTGTCTGAATATCAAATATCAACTGATTGCAAACGCGCAAATGACATCCACGCTACGGCATTAGCGCCTGTATAGCAGCTCCCTACGGCTTCCACTCTAGGTCAATTTTTTGAATAATAATTAAAAAATAATTAAAAAAAATAACAATCACTAGCTATAGGAAATGAGGCGGAAATAATATTAACTATTAAAAGACGAAAACTTGAGTACTTGGGACATGTGATGAGAGGGCAAAAATACGCATTATTACAACTTATTATGCAGGGCAAAATCCGAGGAAAGCGAAATGTGGGAAGACGAAGAATATCTTGGCTTAAGAACTTAAGGGAATGGTTTGAATGCAGTAGTTCAGAACTTTTTAGAGCGGCAGTCAACAGAGTCCGCATAGCCATGATGATTTCCAACCTTCGATAGAAGATGGAACTTAAAGAAGAAGAAGCTATATTCTACAAGTTTAATATTTTTAATTGATGAACAAAAATATATCGGTCATGTATTTCTAGTCACGAAAAAATTCCGTACAAACACGATGAGAATTAATAAATGAATAGGTCCGAGTTCCAAAAATATCCCTTTTTTCAAATAAGTAAACATGCTATTTTAGGTTATTTTATAGCGTTTTTCAATGGTCGATATTAGGTCCCCATATTCTCGTAATCGATAATCGATATAAGCAGTTCATAATTTATAGCTTTTATTTAATAGTTCTATAATAATAATAATATTCTGGCAGATAGGGTTTTTATTTTAGGTGGATACTTACTGCAATGTCTTGAGGGTTCTGATAGAAGCGATAAATTATTCATGATCAATAATCTAATGTCAATAAAATTATGACTGTTATTCTCTTCTTAGATAGGCATTTAAGATCGATAACTATAAATTTTGTTTCCTTTAGCTGACTAAAAATACAATTTTTTCAATCATGAAACTGAGAGAAAATTATGAAAAATAGGTAAAGAAATAATAAATAAGACTTACTTACAATCAATTTAATTTAACTATCCAGACGACCGGTTTCGCTTTCTACAATAAGCAAAAGCATCTTCAGGTCTCGATACAAAGTTAAATAAATGCTGAAATAATAATAAACCCATATTAGGGTGTTGTCTAATAAAGACAAACAAAGTAGATGATATAAATTACAGTAATTATTATTGACTATTTATTAATCTTTATTAGACAACACCGCAATATGGGTTTATTATTATTTCAGCATTTACTTAACTTTGTATCGAGACCTGAAGATGCTTTGCATATGTAGAAAGCGAAACCGGTCGTCTGGATAGTTAAATTAAATTGATTGTGATGTAAGTTTTATTATTATTTCTTTACCTATTTGAAATGGACTTACACAAGCAACACATTAATGATTTAAAATTATGAAAGTTTTATTAAGCGATTAAAAAAAAGAACAAAAGAACCAACTAACCTTTTACCATCTGACTTTTTCTAAATAATGTTGTAAAGTACATCCAGAGGTACTTTTCAGTGCGTCATTAATTATGACGTCATAGAATGAATTAGGTGTGTCGAGAATTATTTCATATAATTATTGAAGAATCTGACAGATGCCAGGATCGTACTTAGCCACAGGGGGTAATCCCGTATATTAATAAAAATAAAAAGTAAACAATATTGTTTATTCAATTTATAAATATGGAAAAATTTTAAATTGACAAAATGATTCATTTATTGAATTTTTTGTATCTTCTTCTCAAGGGCTGTCTGCTTGTCGAAATTTTGGCAATCATCACAGCGATTTTAAATTTTGAGACAGCGGCTCTAAATAAGTCGTTATTACATGAGTTATGTCTCCTTCCTATGAATCTTTTTCTCCTAATTTTTCCTTGCATAATGACCTGGAGTGTTAGATATTTCTCTCCTCTCATCACATGACCCATATATCCCACTTTTCTTCTCTTAATTGTTAGTACTTCTATTTCCTTATGCATACGTCACATTACTTCAACGTTGGTTATTCCATCTACCCATGAGATCTCTAGTACTCTTCGGTACACCCACATCTCGAATGCCTTCAGTCTCCTCACGTGAATTTTCTTCAGTGTCCACGCTTCCATCCCGTATTATAATACGGATAGCACGTAGCACCTCAGCAGTCGTATTTTTAACTTAAAATTTAAGTCTACAGCAGAGAAGCCTTTGTATTCTTGTAAATGCGCTTCTGGTCTGTTTGATTCTGATTCGTATGTCTTGAGAGCTGTCATTGTTTTCATAATGGTTGTATCTAGTAATTTGAATTCTCTTATCATTTCAATAGGCTGATTCTGTACATATATCTTACGAATGTCCTGAGTTGTATTTGTTATTATCATATATTTCTTGCTCTGTTGAGTGATGGTCCATAGTCTTCTTCGCTTACTGCGGTCACCAAATTAAGAAATATCTGTTCGGCTAGAAGAACTGTATCATCAGCGTATCGCAGGTTATTTATGATCATGTCATTAATTCTAATGTCTACGTTTCGTTAACCCATTGCCTTAATTAATATGTCTTCCGAGTATACATATTAAATAATATGGTTTATGTATATACCCTAGTCGAACAACTCTTTGAGCTTCTATTTCTTCTGTTATTATATCTTTTATTCTCACTACTGTTTTTTGGCCATAGTATAAGTGACACAAAAAAAGACTGTTTTCAAAAATTTATAAGGTATTTTTTTTTACTTTTAGCAGATAAAATTATAGAAAAGTACTGCCGGTGGGGATGTTTCCATAAAGATATTTCCTTAGACAACTCCATGGTCAAATATTTTGGTCATAACTTAGCTAAACAGTTAATTAAAAAGAAGCCTGGTTCTTGATAACTGGTTCCACTGGATATGATTATGGTTTTCACGTTTGTTGCCAAAAAAAAACAAATGGTAGTATTAAAATAGACCACTTGAAGCTAAAATAGTAATTGATATTTTGAAACAGTTGCCTGAACCATCAACAAATGAAATTTTTTCGATAAACATTTCATGACATATCAACTAATGATATATCTGAAACAAAAAAATGTAAAGACAACAGGAACTGTAAAATGTCCAGTAATGAAGAAAGCTAATGAAGAAAAATGCATATGATTATAGATTTGACAAAACTAATGAAATTTTGTGTGTGAAATGGTATGACAATAGTGTTCTATGTTATCCAATTATGATACCTTTGAACCACTAAAAGGTCGCAATATGGTGAAAAAACATATATGTATTGAATGGTGTTTTGAAAATACCATTACAATTACCTAATGTCCCATTACGCTGAAATAAACAGTAAATAAAACAATTTTATTTTCATGGTAATTTCCAACTTACTTCACGAACAGCAGAAATTGGTAATAATGTTTGTCTAACTTCCTTTTCCAATTGAAAATATTTAAGCAAATTTAATATTAGAAATTGTTCTTTTTCCATATATCTTGTCATCTTGTACAAATACAAATAAAATCACAATCACAATACTATGTAAAACAAAATACAAAATAACATTATACAAAACAAATACCAAAGAATATAAATATATTATGTAGCGTCTATATTCTTTGCAAATACTGACCTGAACGACAGCCGTCACTTGCTGTTTGAACACTTCGAAAGAATGGCCAGCATGGACGAAATTTTACGTCAACTGTCAGTAATAGGCGTATTTAATTGGCTAGAGAAAGCGCGCATCTAAATATCAACGAATCAAACGTAGGTTAGGAAAGAACCTCTTATGTATGTAAGCTTATTCTAACGCTGCAATATAGTTCTGTTTAATCACCGAACTACCGCTTTCTCCGTCACATCCAACTTAATGCATTAGAAAGAAATCGAAAAACTGTGACGCACTGAAAAGAACCTCTGGGATGTTCTATATTAAGGAGTCTTTCATTACCTAATCTTCGTACATCTTCCGCCCATCTTATTCGGTTTGTTTTGATGAAACGTACAAACATACTGTTTTTATCTTCGTAGGGTGTCTAGTAGAAGGGTAGCCACTTGAAGACACTCTGACCTTTGACCTCTGACGTCACAAACCCCGTCTACATTCGTCCCCACTTCACGCTCAAGCCGTTCCGCTCATGCTAACTGCTTAAAATTTGTTAAAGCTGTTCAAGACCTATTTGAGACCTGATCAAGACCAGTTTAAGTCCTCAGACTCAGATACCTCCATCCCTCCTGGCTCCCGACTAGTACTTATAGCATTATTTAATCCAACATGATCCTCCGAAGAACTATAAATTTTAATAATTATTTAACCAATAAATGTCATAACCAAATCCCTGTGATTTTGTTTACGCAATAATATAGCCTGATTTAAATCTCTTTGGGTCTGAGAGTTATTGATAAAGTGACTGGGAGACTCTTTGGGGGATCTCCCATTAGGATTGTTCAATACTTTAGAATGACAACTTTGATCAAAGCCTACATTAACGGTCTTTTCCTTTTGATGGAGTGGATTTTGATTGACAGTTTGCGCATTAATAAGTTTACAGCTGCGTCTGCACTATTTGAATTATGCATTATGAAGGTAATTGTAGTAACTTAAAACTTCATTCCTCGTCTAAATATTCAGCGATTGTGTTCTTTACCTTGGCAATTATCAACTGAATAGATCTATATATTTTTGTATTAATTTTTGGTTACATCTTTGTAAACATTTTCATATATACATTAATCCCCGTATACATGAATTATGTGGACAATGCAATCTATGATTTTTTCTGAGAAATATTCACCTACACACAATTTTTTTGTCTCTATCTACTGAACCTACCTATCAGAAAGAAATAGGACACTGGAAAGAGACTACAACAACAACTTTAATAATCTATTTTTGTCACCTTTTTGATATTTTTGCGCAGTTTGCAATTTAGTAAAATACTGTTCAGCTTATGTATGTCTTTGTTGAATGGTGACGCTGTTTGTTCTGTATTGTATATCACTTTCAGATTTGTATATTTTTACACGTCCATATTTTATTATTATATTCCTTCTGTCCCATTGTTGTTTCCAGCTGATGCATAAATATTCTGTTTCGTCTATTCTGCATCAGTTCTCGCATCACATAATTCACTTTGAATAGGGAGCATTTGAAAGGCTTTGGTGTTAATATTTGTTTATCTTGCAAAGTTTTACTGCAAGTATTGCCTCACTGGTCTTTACTAAAGTTGGCAAATAACAGACGCATTTACTGTTGGAGTTATTTGAGTTAAACAACTCATATTTTTATCGATTTGGGTAGCGATAGTTCTATTTGAGTTTGGGAAGTTTTTCTAACGGATCATGGCACACACGCGTACGAATTTAGTCACATCGATAAAAGAAAATGTTTCTTTAAAGGATATTATTAGCGCTAATAAAAAAAAAGCGTGGGTAAATATTAATATAGAGTAAAGTAGACAACTTAATATAGTAGAACAACATAGAATAAAAATTGGAAAGCAGTAAATGAGACCAGTTTGGAAGAAATAGTATTAATTTGGAGATTAAAATCACTTGTGCTGATATTAATTTTTTTTTTTTTTTAAATTACATGACTTACGTATCAAGCCTTATAATATTTTAAATTTCTATACATTGAATGAATTTATTAGTAGAGAGAGAATTAAATATAATACAGAATTTCATAAAATCAAAAGAATACAAATTAATAAGTTTAATAAATTAAAAATAAAATCTTTTGATAAAATAAGATTTCAAGAAAAATGGTTTAAAAATCTAACATCTATTCATTTTCCTTTCGGAATAAACAAATTTTTAGCAGTGGGACCTAAATTTTCTCTATGTCCTTCTAAATCAGATGTTACAGTTCCAAATTTACTTTCTATCAAATTCTCTATACATTATCTATACATCTCTATCAAATAATCAGAGCACTTAATGATGGTCAAAAATATTTTGTTAGATCTAAATGTACTAATGTTATTACCAACTTTACTAATAAATACTAAACACTATGTATAAACTAAACTTTTCTTTAAGAACTATCCTGAAATTTACATTGTCAAAAGCGTCAAAGGTAACGTAACTGTTGCAATGTGGAAAGAGGATTACCTGCAAAAAACCGGAGAACTCTTAAATGATACAAGTATTACACTACACTTAGAAGGAGTCCTGTTTGTACGTTGCAACAAAAAACAAATTGTCTAGTATCTAAATTACACAGAAACCCCCTCTGCGGCTCAGTGGTAAGAGCGCCTACCTTTGAACCTAAAGGTCGTGAGTTCGAATCTCAATTGGGTGGAGAAATTTTCGTTTATTAAAAATTAATGAATGAAAATAATTTCTATCCTTGTGTGATCGGTATTCACCGGAGGACCGCAGACGTTCGGATACAATTAGCGTCTCTTAGCAAAGACAATGACGTCGACTTTGCTAGGTATTAAGACAATTACTCTACACACACACACACACACACACACACACACACACACACACACACACACACACACACACACACACACACTCACTACACTAGGTACCTGACTGCAAAAATTCACTGTACCATGCAAGAGAGCTCAAAATATATACTATCTAAAATACATAAACCAACTTTATCGATGAGACCAATAGTTTAATCTTTATACCTTCCTAATCGACCAATGACACAACTCCTCACTGATATCTTAACTAAAGCTTATAATATAAACAACAATATTTACATTAAAGATTCATTTGACAATAGTTCTTTTATCAATAATTTTCAATTACCACAAAATTGTGATCACTACAATGTGATATCATGCCAAACATGTCGCATGATATGATCATAAGAGTGGACGAATTGACAGATAAACATGTAGTAATTGATTTCAAAAATAACAGGATGAAACTCACGGAGGAAAAAGAAGAAGAACAGGATAAATAGGAAAAGGGCAAGGAACATGAGAAACGGAAAATGGACAATTCAGATGAAGAACAAACGGTGGAGATGAATTTGGTAACGAAACAAGGACAAAAAAGAAAGAGGAGAAAGCCGCAGAAAAAGATAAAATAAAATAAAACTTAGGATTCCTTAAAAGATGAGATAAACCCAGAAGAAGAAAAAGGAAAAAAGGATAAAGAAAACTAATACTTGGTATTCCTCATTGAGACGAGCCCAGAAGAAGTAAGAAAGGAAGAAGAAAATGAAACATAATATTTCTCAAAAGAAGAGATGGGCCCAGCGAAGGAAAGGATAACAAAAGACATTGACACATAGGATGAATGGAACGAGATGTAGGAATATATAATTATTCGGAACTTTAAGATTTGATTAGCTTAGATATTGTGTCACTATATTTTTAACATATTGATTAGTTTAGATGTTGTGTCACTATTTACAAACCTACCACTAGATGCTATTCTCAACAGCATTAAAAATAACTGGAACCAGCATCTCTTCATATACCAAGATCAGTTTAGATGATTTCATAAGAATCTTAACATTTATTTTTGACTCTAACATCTTTTTGTTTAATGGTAATTTTTTCAAAAAAATCTTTCGCACTCCAATGGGCAGCAAAGTATCCCCCATTCTATGTAATTTTGTTTTGGATGAACTTATAAGAACATGTAAAGAAAAGATAGCTTTTCATATACCTTTTATCAAACGATATGTACATGATTTGATTTTATCGGTCCCGGAAAACAAAATTTCTGATGTTTTAAACGTCTTTAATGCCCAGTGTGAACACTTAAAGTTTAGGGTTGAGAGAGAGGCTGATAATATGATTCCTTTTTTAGATATGCTCATATATCGTGGCAGTGATGACATGCTAAAGACAGAGTGGTATCGTAAACCTTGTTTTAGTAACCGTTTCATACACTTTTATTCTCAACATCCATCTAAGAGGAAAACAAATTTGGTTTTGGCCCTCAAAACTAGGGTTATCAACTTATCACACATCGAGTTCAGGGACAAGGGACTAAAAAAGTTGAGATCTATTCTACAAGAAAACTCCTATCCCATAGGGCTTTTAAATAAACTCATTTTTTGTACTCCTTTTCCTTTGCAATTTTCTGACAACCAAAATTTTTATAATAATGAGGTCCGACAACTGACACCGACATTGACACACAACACATCAGAGCTACCGCAATCTAAAATAACGTATGGTCGCCTACCCTATATTCCTGTCCTGACACCTAAGCTAATGAACATTTTCAAAAATGTTCGTGACTTAAAAATTGCAACCTAAGAATGTGAAAACGGTCTCGAAGTTGTACATAAAGACAAAGGATCCTTTCACAATACAGGAGTCATCGAATGTTGTTTATTCCATACCGTGTGCCAATTGTAAAAACGTGTATATAGGTGAATCATCTCATAATTTTCACAATAGGGTGATCTCGCATCGCAGCGACATAAAACCCAAAGAAATTAATGCATGTGCGTTGACAGAACATGCATTAACACTAAAACATTAATTTAATTTCGAGGATTCCTGTATTTTGACAAAGAAAAAAAATCATTCAAAACATATTTTCTTGGAAATGTGTTTCATAAAATCCAATTCGTCTTGTATAAATAAAAAGTCTGACATAGATAAACTGAGCAACATGTATTGTTATTTACTGACAAAACATCAAAAATAAAATAAAGACTTACTTTTACATATATACACCATAATACACCTGCATGCAAAACATGTTGCATACCATCAAGACAGGTTCAATACATTACTTTCCATTAATAAAATATGAAGAACACCTAATTAGTTTTTAATCATACGATTTTTGGTTTTTTTCTGTTCTCTATGGATTAGTTAAAACACACCATTAAAAGATGTCACAAATAAAATTTTTACTGTCTTAAACTAAATTTTAAAATGTATTTTGTCCATTATTTTATATGCTATATTTTATATGTGTGTTGATTCATCATATTCATGAAATATATTCATTTTATAATGAAAATTTTAAAAAGTCCCTAACATAAATTTTTTTGTTTATGTATTTTGTTAATAATTTTGAGAAAAATGGAAGGACTTTTTATACCGAAACAATCCTTTCACCCACTCTTAGATTTATTTGAATATGGACCTACATATGAAAATAAATCTGACGGGACCAAATTTCCAGATATTAAAATCCATAAATTTCTGTAATCAGTGCCAGTCTGGCAGTAAATTAAAGTTACAATCCAGGGAACAGTTACTTCTATTAAATCCCTTAACCACCAACGTACGGGACATAAGTTTTGAGATTAAATGTAACTGTCTTCAGCAGGGACAAATGGATTATTATATATTATTATTGAAATATATTATATTATATATATAATATATATTATATATATAATATAATTTATATATTATATATTATTGAAACTTCGGCGCAAGTAACTAATTTTACATTTTTTTACGTGAAAAAATGTATAAATATCTTAAAATCAGACTTTTAGACTAGATATTTATATCTATCAATTATAGTTGGTAGAATTTATTGAGGTTTTTAAGCACCTATAATAATAGCACTGAATATACAACGTAGCGCCATATATCTGACGTTTTAAACTGTCTTTCAACATGAAAACAATGTTTCAGCTTTGAAAACTATTTGAAATATTAAAAATGTCACAAATTTGGTCGACTATGCGGAACAGCGAAGTCTGGAAGTTTTCCTTCTCTCCAAATGGATGCAACAAGTTTTATTATGTATTTTTTTAGGGCGTTTGCTCCATACTTGAACAGCTCAGGGGGTATACCATCTTCTCCAGGGGATTTGTTGTTTTTTAAGCTTTTTATCGCCTTGGCAACTTCTTCTGTTGGTATATTATTTTTCTCCCTCTCATCGTCTACGTCTCCACTGTGGTCATTTACCACTTCTTGGTTGCCTATATTTAATTTCTCAGCAAAATTCTCTGCCCATCTCTCCACTTTCTGATCCGGCTCATTGATGATAAGTTCGGCTTCTCACTTTTTATTATGGTTATTCTAGGTTTAAATTCTTTTCTGTTGTGGTTCACATTTTTATAAAATTTTCGCACTTCGCTTTATGAACTGAGCCTTTCTAGTTCCTGTCGCTAGTTTTCTAAATGCCGTTTTTTGTTTTGTATCTTTTTCTCTGATTACAGAAAGCATTCCATTCAATTTCCCAGTTTTCTTTTAATTCTTGTTTACGCAGCGAGACTAAACCATTTTTATTGAGCTAACTAATTTCTAGTTCTTTTGAAGCCGCTTCTTAAGCAAAATAATCTACTTTGGTGTTACCCAAGATACCAACATGTCCCTTTAACCAAATAAAAGAGACTAAATTATTTCTTTTAAGTAATTTTAGTTAATTTTTTAATTTTTTGACGATATTAATGATTTTGTATAAATGTTTATGCGAATTATCTGACAACGCAAATTTTGAATCCGACAGAATTACAATTTGTTGATCAGACATTTTCTTCTCAATACTTCATTCCACGGACCCGTTATTTGGCGAGAGAGGACCGGGACGGCATCGTATCTCGTGATTGAAAAACCTCCGACATTGTTTTGGGATGACTTCCGTGGAGCTGTTTCACAGAGCAGTCAACAAAACGATGATCGCCAATATCCGGACCGGATAAGGCACTGAAGTAGAAGAAGAAGTTCATTCCAGAGCTTGATATCTTGCAAACTCTTTTGTGAAATAAATGCAACATTGTTGATTTAATTTAAACGTAATGTGGTTCGTGATTGTTTTGGATATATCCTCCTCCTCAGTCCTAATCCCTTTCGAGATGTGGTGACACCATCAGGCCATCACAGTTTTTTCGCGATTTCCCTTCATCCTTCTCTGTCCTGAACTAGTTGTTTGGCTTCATGTAACCCTTGGTTAATCAATATTTTTGTTTGGTCTACCCAACGGCTTGGAGATCTTCCCCTAGGTCTCTTTTCTTCAACTCTACCCTCGACTATCAGTTTTTCCATCGTGCCTGTTCTTCTAGCAATGTGTCCTGCAAATATCTCTGTTGTATTTGTTTAAGCAATATATCCTTTACTTTAAGTTGTTCTAATATCGACACGTTAGTGCGATGATCAATCCAGGATATTGTTAGCATGCAGTGGTATACCCACATTTCAAAAGCGTCTAGTTTATTTTTATCCGCTTTCTTTAAGGTCCACGTTTCGGATGCATATGTGGCTATGGGAAAAATGAGCGCCCTTACCAGCCTTATATATTGGATATTGGATATATACCGCACAACCAACTCCTAAAATGAATTTTGACCCATGTGTGAAAATACTATGGCTTATCAAATTTGACAAGTTGTTTCTGAAGTTGAATGGCTTTGGTATCATCAAAAGTATGGAAACAAACTTTGGTTTTGTACCTGCAAACTTTGAGAAAAAATTCTTAATTATTGTTTTAAATGGCAACTTGAAAACAATAACCTAGTAAGTATCAGACAAAGTGGATTTCGTACGGGTAGATCCACAATAGACAATCTAATAATACTTGAATCAAGTATACATGAATATTTTCTGCACAACCAAAAACTGATTGCCGTATTTTTGACATAAGAAAAGCGTTTGACACAACATGGAGACATCTTATACTAAAAACACTTCAAGAATGGGATGTTCAAGGGCATATGTTGTCCTTTATTAAAAATTTTCTAGAAACACGAACTTTTCGAGCTAGAACCAATGGATTTACATCTTTTAGAGGAGTACTTCAAAACGGCACTCCACAAGGATCTACTCTAAGTCCTACTCTCTTTCTAACTGCAATAAATAGTATTATACATAAAATAAAACTACCTGTATTTGCTAGCGTATATGCAGATGACCTAGTCATTTATCTAAAAGCAAACAATGTACCTCTGGGAACACATATACGGCAAACAACCTTATACACAATTGAAAGTTGGTTGCAAAACACGGGTTTTATATTCTCTAGTGAAAAGACACGATATTTAATTTTTAGCAAAAGAAAACTCCTATCACTAAATTACGTTGCCAGAATTTCAGCAAACAACAGCAACATAACCTACTCAACAATACTTTGCAGAACAAATATATCGTCCGATCTTTACAGAAACATTGCAATAAAACCTATCATTTCCTGAGCGAATAAAACGTATTGGTCTTAATTTAGAACAGTTCAGTCTTACTATGCTTATTCATGTAAATATTCCTCCTTGGATGATCAAACCTCCAAAGTATTGCTATCATAAATCAATTGCCTTGAACTGATCACAAAGTGAATATCAAAGCCCACATGTACAGAGCTTGGCAAACTACTTAAGATCATACTGCGAACAAACTCAAGGAATGTCTAAGTCAAGCAGAAACCAAACTCATGTTATCAAGTAATAGAAAAGACCAAGTCATCGTCAACCGACTCCGAATAGGGCATACTTTTCTTATCCACAAGCATATCTTCAACCAGGAGGTTGCTCCGATATGTACATTTAACTGTAGAGTGTCCAGTGTACCAGAACAAAAGAATTAGATGGGAAGAAATTAGTTTCAGCTGGTATTAATATTTTATAACTATATAATATTGAACTGGGTCAAAATTTTGTAATATCGAATAAGTAATTGAATCATTATTGTTTTAAATATGAACAATGCTAAGTCTTAAGGCACTGATGCTGAATAAGCAGCTCGTGTGTGATTGCAAAAACGCATGTTTTTTTACCATTACGTACCACCCCCGTTACCTCACAATAGCCAAAGAAGAAGAAAAGAGTTTAAAGAAAGTGGTGTATTATATGAAGGTGGATTTTTTAAGACCAAATATAGATATAAAAAGGATATTTTGGGTTGGTTTTTAAAAAGTCTATATACAAACAGCTACTTTATTCTTCAAAAAGATAACTTGAAACTTTTAACTTTACACTCAATTCACTTACCTTCATATCCATTTACAATTTTTTGTTCAGCATGTTTGTGGTTTGCTACCATTTTCTAGTATTAAGAACTGAATATACTTGTAGCACTTTAGTAAAATTGTATTGTATGCTTTAAAATTTCCTAGTACTTCCGCCATAATTTAAATAAAACTTCTTACATTCCAAACTTACCTAAAACCAAAGAACAAAATTAGTTTAAGAGAGAAAAATATACCAAAATAAAAGTTCTACAGTAATATAAAAGTATTCGTCTTTTATTTTTATATAAAACTTTATTATGTCTTTTTGATGTCATGATAATTTAATGTATTTCGAACGTAACTAGGACGCGGTATATAAAATGTACGACCAAAAAACTCCAAACTGAAACTAACGGCGGTTTTTTGTCGTCTTTGTTTCCTTTCAATATACCAGAATCAATGCCAAATTGTTTATAAATGTTGGGTATATAAGTATTTGTGGGCAATAACCCAAAAGCAATGAAGTCACATAAAGTTAAGCAGGTAGAGATATATGAAAATAGAGAACAGTAACATGTGATATTTATTTAGAAACCTTAATACTTTTGCGAAGTATCTGAACGATAAAAAATAGCAAATACGATGTAGGACATATTTTTATATTACAACTGACATATAATTGCAAAGTTTAACCGGGTAAACTGGCATAGAGTCTAAGCTACTGATGAAGTATGTCGCTAATATTGAAATGGCATACATAAATCATACTCCAGAAAGATTCAGGTATCCAATAAAGTTAATAGTTTATACCTAAGTCGAAGATAATACCAGACTGTGAAATATTTTGACAGATTAAAAATTATTAATCTGTCAGTGTAAATATTGTGGTAATTTAATTTTTATTTTTATAAACGAAAATAATCGTAGAAAAAGTATAGTACACAACTTAGTTGTAAGCTTATTACATGCTTGTAAAATTACTTTTACAAGCTTTTTTTATGTAATAAGCTTTTTTTTAAGTAACTTTTTTACTCGCATGTAATAAGCTTCTTACAACTCTCGTTATGTAATATACTAATTCTTACAGTTTGTTTGCAAAATGTGAATTATTTTTGGTTCGAATAAGGAAAAAAATTCGTTCTTTGAGAACGATTTTCGAAGTGGAAATTGAAACGACAATAAACGTATTTTTATCTTTAATTGTGGCTTATTCCCAGTTAAATAGCAATTAATTTAAAATGCCTCAAGAAAATAGCTTCAGAACAATATTAATTTATTTTGTATTTGAAACCTCTCTGCAATAAATATAAGTATATACCTTCCCTGCTCAATATTCTCACTATAAAATACTCTGACTCTGACTTCTGACTCACTATAAAAATTTCAGTTTTTTTTAATTTTAATCGCATTGAAAGTATGTTCACTTGGATACTGAGGTGCTGAATGGGTTGCATAACTATTGCTAACATAGTTAAGTAGAAAACAGTATACTTTCTCTTAGAATTGTCAAAAATTTACAGATGACAATAGAATATGTTCAAAGTGTAGAGCAACTAATTATTTTACATTTTGATTTTTTTTACTTAAAATATAGATTTGTGATCAGTTTATTTAAATTTTGCACCAGTAAGTATTGACATTATTACATAATAGTGTTACTATTATTAATATTACATTATTACATAATATTAGTTAATTATTAGTTATAATACAAAACGATTAATCTAGGATTGGAATTTTTCAGATGGGTAAATCTAAAGATCTTTGTGTTGAGCAAATCTCTTCCATTACTGCTCTACTACAAAATACAGTAGTTAGTCATGATACAAATACAAACAGATAAGATACCGCGCATGTGGGCGTGGCTTATGCATGACTTTTGTGACGTCAACTTGTGCTAAATTTCGCCATATTGTGTTTTGACGTTTATGTACATTTACGGTTCATAGCCGATATTTAATAAAATAATATTTTAAAAATGTTACAAGGCTTTAAATTTTTCCCGATCTGAGGTGTGCAGTGTATGGTTGTGCCGTTGACAATATGTGCAAGAGTTTTGTACCCGGTACAGCATTTTATAGCTTTCCAAAAGACAAGGAAATGCAAGCTGTTTGGAAACATTTGTGTAAACGCCAGGATAACTCTAATGTTAAATTTGCTCGTGTTTGCTCTAAGCACTTTGTTGAAAGTGATTGAAGTGATGAATCGGTCATTCAGATTGGCAAACTATAAAACAGAAGTCAACTACTTTATAAGTTTATAGAAGATGTTGCGCTTTATACTTCTAAAGCTTCATCAGTTCTAACTCAATATGTAGTATTAAAGTTGTTATTATATATGTACTTAAGTTTACTCATTATTTAGAACTAGCTTAAAAAAAACAGAAACAAAGGACACAAAAACTTTGCAAAAGATAATATTCGCAGAAACGTAAATTTAACAAAATTTTAAACGTACATTTGGCTTCATTTAGAGATGGTTCTTCAATGGAGACAAACAAAACACTGGTGAGTGTTTTGTTTGTCCTCACTGGAGAACCATCTCTAAATGAAGCCAAATGTACGTTTAAAATTTGTTAAATCTTCGTTTCTGAGAATGATATTATTTTTTGCAAAGTTTTTGTGTCCTTTGTTTTTGTTTTTTTTTAAGTTAGTTCTAAATAATGAGTAAACTTAAGTACATATTATATAATAACAACTTTAATACTACATATTGAGTTAGAACTGATGAAGCTTTAGAAGTATAAAGCGCAATGTCTTCTATAAACTTATAAAGTAGTTGACTTCTGTTTTATATTTTGCCAACCTGAACGACCGATTAACCTCTGAATTCACTAGTTGTATACTTTATTAATATATATATATATATATATATATATATATATATATATTATATATATATATATATATATATATATATAAATATATATATATATACATATATGTACATGTATATAGTTGGGAGATTAAATAATTATAACCATATTTTAGCATATCCTGAAGAAGCTAATAAATTTTTGTGAAAGCTAAATAAAAGAACAAAGAGTTTTACTTATTCTGCCCTATTAATGACTGCAACCTCAAAAGAAATAGTTTACCTAACGTGTCTATATACCTAATATATAATAATAATACCTAACTACTATATATAAAATATATATTGTATGAAAATCACATTCCATAGTTTGCAATTTGTGGCATTCGGCCATGGCTCCCTCCATCAAACTTCACTCTTATGGGAAAATTGTTATTTTTACAATATACTAATTTAAATACTTAAGCTTAAATTCACGTAGTTAATAAAACATCTAGTAAATTATTAGAATTTCAACAGTTCGTTTCATCCGCAAGCATGAATACATTTTGAAAATTTAGCACAAGGTGACGTCATGCGCGTGAGTGTACGAGTTTAGTGCGTGGCAATATCATATCTGGTATCCTTATATCATGGTACTTAGTCAGAGAGAGATAGCACGAATGTGTGGTGTAGGTATCCCAGTCGTCAGTGAGAATATTAAGTCAAAAACTCAAAGAGAAGCGACCTGTCACGTCAGTTCGGAAGGGCCGATGTGGCAAAAAACCTTAAGTCACCCCCTAGGCGCAACGAATTTTAAAAAAATTTAGCTGTAACACACAGAAGGGCCACCCATAGAGATTTAAGAAATAAGTTGGAAGAAGCAGGGTGCTCAGTATCGGTGACCACTGTACGCCGAAATTTGTATAGCATGGGTTTTAAATGTCGCAGGCCTGTTAAGAACCAAAACTAACACCACAAATGCTCAAAAAACGCTTAGCTTAGGCCAAGATCCATAAAGACTGGTCTATTGATGATTGGCGTAAGGTAAATTATTACAAATCATTTTATTTTCCCCGTTTATAAGCCCCGTTTCAAATAATGGATGACAAGGGGATTTGTCTGAAGACGTCCAGGGGAAAAATATAAAAAGGGGTGTGTAATTAATACAATTAAGCCACCTTAGTAATGATATGGTCGGTGATTAGTGGCAAAGGTATGGGACGTTTGTATGTCGTAGAAGGAACCATGCGACAAGACCAATATAAAAGGGTTTTGCGGACAAGATTGGTTCCACAAGTGAACGAATGGTTTGATAACAGCCATAAGATATTTATGCAGGATGGAGCACCTTGCCATACGGCTAAAAGTATTAAAAAATTTTTGTTAGAACAAGAAATTCCGCTCTAACCATGGCCCGGCAACTCACCAGACATGAACCCCATTGAAAATGTCTGGGAGTGCCTAAAAAGAGAATTAGCCAAGGAAATAATTACCAACAAGATTCAGTTGATAGAAAGAATCATTTTCCATTAGAATCATATCGAAAATCGCAGAAAAATGCATAAACAGCATGCCTAGGAGAGTGGCTGCACTTATTAATGCCAAGGGTGGCTTAACAAAATATTAATATTATAGTACAATATTGTAATAATTATTTACTTTATTTTTGTTCAATAAATATTCAAAAAGGTTACTACTATCATTTTTGTTATGTTTCTTACTTATAGCTAACATAGTTATAATTATAATTGATTAAAAAACACAGAAAACTTGAATTTGCTGAGTCTAATAAATTGAGCAGGGACTGTACAGTAAAATGTCCGTTTCATTGCCACTCTCCCCTACATAATATAGTGTATCCCTTTGTGAAAAGCTTTATTTTATTTATTATGAATCGTTCTATGTAATACACGAATTCGGCCAGTTCTAGTTTTTAATAGTGCCGAAATTCGTGAAAGAAACAGTAAATGATTAAAATATAGAATCAGTTGCCTTTCTAATTTTCTTTTCTATGTAGATAAAACATTTATTTGTTTTTACAAATATTTTTTAATTACTATTTAACTGGGAATAAGCCACAATTAAAGATAAAAATACGTTTATTGACGTTTACAATTTACTGTTTGTATTTTCAGAACGATTTCCGAAGTGGAAATTGAAACGTCAATAAACGTATTTTTATCTTTAATTGTGGCTTATTCCCAGTTAAATAGGAATTATTTACAATGCCACAAGAAAATAGCTTCAGAACAAAATATTTTTTATATGCATACAATTTCTTCCTTATAAGTACAAAGAATTTATTTCATATTAGCAATTTACTTCCGGGAGATAAAGTCTGTATTAATTATATTTTTAAGCGTGTATTTAATAAAGCTCTTAATCGCTTATTTCATCATAAAAGTTTAATGATCCAAGTTTTAATAGTGCTTTATGACAAACTTTTCCAGTGATATGAACGACCTAAAAGCTTTTTCCAGATTTTTAATAAGTTTTCTAGCTCCGGTCCCTGAAGGCCACTTTACTTAACCTACTACTTCGAATTATTAAAGCTTTAAAAAAATCTTCGAAAAATCTCAGCAACTAACGTGCTACAAACAGCCCGTTTTCCGGAAAGTTTCTTGCCCGTTTCACTCTAGAGAAGTTAATTAATAATTTCTTGGAGACCCGTATCCGGGAATCTTGCGTCCTCCCTTATCACCTGCGCCCCGTATAAATTAGGCCTAAATTAAAATTTCATTTCGCTTCAGGATTTTGTGATAAATTGAATAAACGACCTAATTTTCGGTGACACCCGTTCTGGATGTTACCGTTTTGTGTGGGAGTTATACCACCCAAAATGCTGCGTGTAATATAAGTTTGAGCGTGAGAGTGCTTACCAAAACATAAATTTTATAAAACAAAACAAAACGAAAAATTTATTTAAAAATTTCTTCATAAAAGGTATAACATTAAAAACTCTATTCGGCTACATCACAGAACGTTTTCGGAATTAATATTTCATCATCAGTGCTATCCTGTGGGTAGTGGGTAGGAACTCCTTGGATTTCCTTGGACAGTCCTATCAGAGAAAATGAATCAGTCCTTGTCCTCCACAGGTTCCAGGTGGTCCCTGACCCGGGGAACTAGTACATGTTTACGGTCCCTTGTTCAGGGTTACGGATGAAGTCCACAACGGCAATCACAGCGGAGAAGCATACCTTCGGTACGACGAGAATGGCGGAAGTGGCGACCCCAGATTTTAGGACTAGTATAAAGTCAATTTTATCCGAACGATCGCCGGTATAAGCGATTCCACTCATCTTGCCAACGGTCTCTGGATAGAGGACGGATGAGCATATGTGAGACAGGGTATCCTATTGTAAAGGTCCCCAAAGATATCCCAAGAAAGACAAGGATGGAAAAGACATTGCAAGCAACGGCCCCTAGTCCGTGGCAGGCCTTAAGTGACCAAGGGGTGCTAAGAATCTCCGCGAAAAAAAAAAACAATGCTAGGAACCACCCGAAAGTGGAAAAAAACCCAAAGCCAAAAACTGGGTACTTGGATCGTTAAATGTCTTTACACCGCCGATAAATAAGACAACATAATACACTTTATAGTGCTATAAAGTGTAAACGCATGCCAAAAATAGATCACTTGAGAAAGGCAATCAGCCGAAACAGCTGTAGTGATAAGAGTTAAAATAAATTTTTGTGGAACTTTGAAAACAAAGTTTTCAGTGTTTTATTGTTACTACTTAAAATTCCCTGGACAGATCACACAACAAATGTCGAAGAAAAACTACTTATCTGGGTCATATATTTCGAAATTCCAAGTACCAGTTCATAAAGCTTATTATGGAAGGGAAGATAGAAGGAAAATGGGGCATTGGAAGAAAGAAATACTCATGGCTCAAAAACATAAGGGATTGGACAAACCTCGATGCCCATGCACTCTTTAGAGCCACACAAGATCGAGAGGAGTATGCCAGAATTGTCGCCAACATCCACTAATTGAATAGGGCACCATAAGAAGTGTAATCCTAAAAGTATATCTACTTTAAATTGAATCAAACAATTCAATTCAATGATGAAATTTAAAATTTTGACCAAGATTATTACAAAAATGTGGTTTCTACTTATTAGATGTGTTAACCACATTAGAATAGATAACTTCCAACAGGAAAAAATTCGTAATGGAAAAGTCCCAATCTAAGACAATGACAGAAATCCCATCAGAGAAGTAATACCGAAAATTTTTCTGTACATCCTAATGTGTTACTCAAAGAGTATTCGATGCAGAATATTTAAAGGGACTTACTGTACATTTCATGTTCTTTCTTCAGTAAATGCTTATTACCAAATTGCCAAATTGGCTTATAAAAAAATCATACTCTTGTGTAGGAGACTTTAGTAAAGTCTATTTTATTTGTATTTGTTAAATTATTAAAGACTAGATAAATATAATACTATTTGTAAAGTTTTAAAAAAGTATCTTTTATTCTTGACAAAAATGGAAAAGTCTAGTTAAAAACATTAACTGCATCTAAAGTAGCTGCATTTATCACCCGTTATTACCGAGAATAATCCAAACGATTTCTTTTGAAACGTCCGTTCCCAAATTGCTCCTCGTCGTAACTAAATTTTCGCTACATTCCTCACTTGAATTTTGAGCTACTGAGCATTTGCATCGACCCGAACCCATAAAACGATTCGCTAACGACTCTAACAAATGAAGCTCGTTACGTAACGACGCCGAGATCCTACAAAATCCCATTGAATCCTTAAAAGATGCCATAATATCTTTTGCTGGTGTATCCTTTCCTTTTTCGTGTTTTCGGGGGCTATTAATAAATTTCCAAACCAAATCCTGGGATGCTGTAGGGGATGAGGTAAACACCTGCAATGTTTTAATAGAAATTCTTTTCTGGAACTCCATTGCATAACGATGCGGAGACTTTTATTGAATTTAATTTTAATTTAATCTGATAAATGAAAAAATATATACAGCTTCACAAAATTTACAAGCTTATCTAGTTCTTTATGTACGCAATGGTACAATAACGCTACATTTTCTATATTGACAACGGTTTGTTAGGAAGTGATTATCTTTTATTTTCTCGCTCTCTGCAGTTAGACCTCATTCAGTTTTTAAAGCTCATTATTTGGACACCAGTCGTATTTTTTTCTATCCTCTCGGTTTTGTTTTCTCATGAGTTTTTACTGGCCAAACATCTGCTATAACAGTTCTGGTAATCCAATGTACCTTAGGATGATGAAACATTCGAACAGAGACAACAGACAACTGTACTTAGAAATGCTAACTTGCTAGTGTCTTCTCTGCACAAGATTAAAGCCCTTGGGAGCCGCATTTCTGACTGCTCTTGTCACTTTTGTCCAAAAAGTCTTGTCCAATCTTCAAATTGGTCTAATTCGACAAGATTGGAGCTCTTGGCAGCAGGATTGCTAACTGATCTAGTTACTTTGTTCAAAGAATCTCGTCCAAGCTTCATGTTTGGTCTGATTCGACAATATTGGAGTACTTGACAGCGGTATTGCTTGCTGATCTAGTTACTTTTGTCAAAGAGTCTTGTCCAAACTTCATGTTTATGCAACCATGCAATCTTCTCAAGGTTGCATTTTGTCGCTAACATTGTTCAATGTCTACTCGGACCAGTTATTTAAAAAGGCACTTGAGAGACAACCATATGGAATCAAAATCAACGGGGAACTACTTAATGTGATTAGATATGCAGACGATACAGTGATTCTATCACATAATATTGAAGGTCTTCAAATTTTTAATGTTTAGTCGTGACTTACATCCCGATGCAAAGCTTCAATTAAACGAAGTTGAAATTGAGAAAGTTCACAAAAGGACATATTTGGGAACTGTGATAACGGACCAACTAGATCCAGACATGGAAATAAAACGTAGAAAAGCAATGATTAGGCAATATCAATAGCTAGGTAACATGAATGCAATAATAGAACGAGAGCGAGTTCTTATGCCGACTATAGGAAGGCATAGCCTACACAACATCAGTAGCGATAATGGATTACGACTGACAAACTTAGCAGCAAAACTGAACATGACCGTCACTAGCACCTATTTTGAACACAAGAATATACACAAGGTAACCTGGATCTCCCCTGATGGAAGAACAACTAGTCAGATTGATCACATCTTAATAGATTCGGGACATGGAACGGACATAACGAACTTCAGAAGTTATAGAGGCGCAAACATAGACTCAGACTCAGACTAAGATCGAGAAGCCTTCGGAATGGAGATCGCCAACGTTGGATAATTCTGATATTGCATGCGAAGAAGAAGAAATACTTCCACTACAATTAAGAAACAATAGAAGTTGTAGTTTTCTTCTATTTTTGGACTAATAATTATTGTAATTAACAATTAACAATTAACTAAATCAATATAAAATACATTATCAGTTAAAATTGTTTTTTTAATTATCGCAAATTCGTGAAATATACCATAAAAGTCAATATAAATGAATAATATCAATCAAACAAAGCTGATAAAAATATACAGGTGCAAGTGATCCTGTCTCCGTAACCCAATATTTTTGATGGATAGATTTAACCTAGAAAACACACCTCGCCTTCGAAGCTAAAATATGTATCTGCAGTACATTGAAGTCCGCCAACAAATTCAACGTGGACTAATCGATACTGTCTGTCATTCATCCGCAGGCCAACATTGTTACGTTTGCCGGTAGATAAAGCAAAATCATGTATCTGCGTAGAATTTAAATTGGTGGTGAAATGGGGCTCCGGGCTAGAGATACTATCGAAGATAAATGGGGTAATAAGAATCGGGGTTTTCCTCTTGCCCTTTTACACAGTAATTAATGTTTTTGTTGGTTTCTAAGGGGTGGTAGGCTTATCGAGATTGTTGGTGGTTGCTGTTATTCTGAGAGGAAAAGAAATGAGTTAAACCGTTTATTCCAACTCGAAGTTCTGACAGTATCATTGATGAACATCTGTAGATTTATTAAAAAATTAACCAATTGTTATAAATATTTTTGATTTGGTAAATATTTAATAGTCTTTAATCAGATTTGATTTAAATTAACCCTTATTGAAAAGGGATGTATGCAAATTGTTCTCTATAACTTTGCGAATTAAAATATATTAAGTTGTTAGTTGTATTGTTGTTGTATTAAAGGGTGCTACACAAAGATCAAGAAAAATCTAGGGTTTAGTTGTTGTTTTGAAGGAAAAACAAGAGAGGAGAGTATTTTAAAAAACTTAAGAAAAGAAAAGTTAAACCGTTTTGGAGCAATATTAAAAAATTGTTTTTATTTTGTAACTTTAACATCCCTTAATCTTTTCCGTAAACTCTACGTTAAACTTATTCTGGGTACACTTTTGCGTATAGGTATGTTAATGACCAATCTGTTTGCAACATACATGTATATTTGGTGCGGCATTAATGAGAGGAAGTCCAATTACTTGTTTGTCATAAGAGATACAAAAAAAAATTAAATATACAGGGACTTTCATATTAACAGGGTGGAAAAACCTCTCTTTTTTAATTTTTGTATATTTATACATTATTGGACTCTTCTCGATGTTCTTGTTTTTGCAATATGAGGTTTTGCAATGCTTGTGTTTCTATTAATTTCATAGCAGCATGAACACCCTGTGGAATTGTAGAGGTTTGACATCAAAAAATCTATTTATGTTTGAAACCTATGTAAGAAACGATTTTTAATATATTCCACTATTATCCAAAATTATTAATATAGCAAAGTATTTAATTTCGGCATACAGAATTGGTCGAAACTTGAAATAAGTATTTTCTGAGTTTTCTAAAATTTTAAATTAGAAACAGATATATACGAAATATAAATTTTCCAACATTTTTTTAAAATGATTACTATTTAAATGGGAATAAGCTACAATTAAAGGCTAACGTAAGTTTATTGACGTTTCAATTTCCACTTCAGAAATCGTTCTCAAGATACAAATATTAGTAAATTAAATAAATTTTGTTTTTTTGTTACTTTTTAAAAATTCTTCAAATAATTTAATTCAACTTACATTACATGAAATCAACTTTAACTTGAGAACATCATGTCAAAAAAAATCATAGCATGTAATTCGTCTTTAAAAAGACAACCACATGCCATGATGACAGTAAAATTCTTCTATTTTATATGTTTGTTATTTAAAAAACATAAATGATGTATCCTCGATATGTTACTGACACTAATACTGGTATTTTCCTTTTAATAACTTCCTCTTTTTTTAATATGGGTAACCATATCCTACCAGATACAATTGATCTCGTTCAGCATAATTAGAACTTGCTTTTTTGATTTTTCTCTTTTTACCATCCATTTCTTTTATGACTATATTTGAATCGTTCTATTAAACCCTATGTTCATTATCTCATGCGTGTTTACATATTTGAGATCTATCAAATTCTCTATTTTTAATATAAGATTGACGTTCACTTATTCTAACATTTAATGGCCTTGATGTTTCACCTAAATAAAACTGATCGCATTCACAAGGTATTTTATAAATGCAATTCTTTGTCCTTTCTTGTTCATTGTTAGGTTTGGTCTTGGACAAAATAGATCTCAACGTGTTTGTTGTTTTGAATGTTGTTGAAATGTTGAATTTATTACCTATCCTTTTAAGTTTTTCTGATAATCCATTTATGCATGATATTGTTATTTTCCAGGTATTATTCCTTGTGTATGCTGTATGATCTCGTTCAAAGTTTTTCTGTTCTATTCGGTCGATTGTTGAAAATTCCTTATTTGTAAACGATAAAGCATAATCATTATTTAATAAAACAGATGTTAATAAGTTAGAACAAGCAATTTTGGCTCTATCGTATAAGGATTTATTGATTCGCTTTTTAATATTATGATTTGATTTAAAATTTAAATATCTATTGGTGTGTGTTGGTTTTCTATACAGTATCATTCGTAGAGATTAAAACATCCAGGAAAGATAGTGTGTTATTGTATTCTTTTTCCATGGTAAATGTTATTGTCTCTTCTTTATCGTTTATATCATTTAGGAATGTGTCCAACAACTCTGATTCATGAGGCCATATTGAGAATTCATCATTTACATATCTCCACCATACTGTGGGTTTTAAATTTTGTATAGAAATAATATTTGTTTCAAAATCTTCCATAAATATATCGGCTAATAATGGAGTTGGCTATGTAGAGCCCATGGGTAGACCAAAATTTTGTTTATATAATTCATTATTTAGCTGAAAATATGTATTTTCAGTACATAATGTTATTAACTCAATTATAGTTTATGTATTTAGTCTTGTTCTAGTTGTCAATGTATCATCACTCTCTAATTTTGTCTTGACTATATTTAAAGTCTTATCTAATGGCACATTCGTAAATAAACTATTTATGTCAAAACTGACCAAAATAATATTTTAATTAAATTCAATATTTGGTAACTTACTTAAAAAATGTTGTATATTTTTTATAAATGTGTCATTTTTATATACAAATCCTCCTCCTCCTCCTTAGTCCTAATCCCTTTTGGGATGTGGTGACACCATGAGGCCTTCACAGTTTTTTCACGATTTCCATCCATCCTTCTCTGTCCTGGGCTAGTTGTTCGGCTTCATGATATCCTTGGTTAATCAATATTTTTGTTTGATCTACTTGGAGATCTTCTCCTAGGTCCACTTCATCTCTACCCTCGACTATCAGTTTTTCCATCGTGCCTGTTCTTCTAGCAATGTTTCCAAAATACTGCAAATATCTCTGTTGTATTTGTTTAAGCAATTTACAAATGGTTGTATAATATTTAATAAA
This sequence comes from Diabrotica balteata, assembly GCA_918026665.1. Classification (NCBI taxonomy): domain Eukaryota; kingdom Metazoa; phylum Arthropoda; class Insecta; order Coleoptera; family Chrysomelidae; genus Diabrotica; species Diabrotica balteata. Next base: position 149,232,897 of record OU898281.1, on the reverse strand, counting down.
CATTTTGATAGTTCACTACAAAGAGAATTCATGGTACTACAAAGTGGTATATTCATTATATGAACTTTCGGTACTCCATAAAAATGAGAGCTTTTAGTGTAATGAGGCGTAAATTAATCTTTTTTGATAACTTGTTAAACAAACTCTAAGCTTGAATAAAGTTCTATATATTCTGTTTTCCAAAGAAATTTCACCAGAAAATACTCAGAACCACACTGTAAAATGCTTTTCCACTTTGTTAACAATTCACACAAGTATTTTTCTTTCGTCATTAATCTTCTGACCGTTAACTTGTCAGTTTGGACGGTCTGGGTGTTTTTTGTTACACTTTTGTTCCCAAGCTGGCCAAATAATCCGTAAAGTACATTTGTCTTGTTTAAATTTTGTTGACCGCACGGTATCAAGCTTTATTTTTATAGAGCGTTCCGTACATATAAAGTTTAAGTTGGCAGAGTAACTGCACTTTTCTTAATAGACATATATCTAGCTGCTATAATTCATTTTGTAGAAATGAATGAATGTGTTTATTGAAAGTGAACTAAATGTACGACCAAATACTTACTATGTCGGGATAGTATTATGAGGTTTTTCCTGGTTTTTCCCCCATAATTTACTATGGAATCACTAACATGTAAATTTGACTGTCATCATGGCATGTGGTTGTCGTTTTAAAGACTAATTAAATGCTATGATGTTTTTTTGACGGATATTCTCAAGTGAAAGTTGATTTCATGTAATCGAATGAACTATCTTACAAGTAAAGTCGTCCCAGGAACGCAACTCAACAATATTGGCAATATCATTTTAAAGTCGTCTACTTTAGAATGTATAATGTATGTCTGAATGGTCAATATAAATGAGTCAGGAAGAAACAAAAAAACAAAATTTGTTTAATTTACTAATGTTTGTATTTTGAGAACGATTTCCGCAGTGGAATCTGAAATGTCAACAAACTTTAACCTTTAATTGTGGCTTATTCCCATTTATTTTTTAAATCTTTCTATACTACAATAAATAACTGTAGTATAATATAAAACAGTAAAAATTTTTTTCTTTTGGAGACGACGTTGTAATCTGTAAAATGTAATCTCCAGAAAAAGGGCTTATGTAAAGTTGTTTTAATATTCTACATTTGAAAAGAAATAAATACATATTTTATAAAGTTGTTCTCTATTATTTTATCAATGGATCTAAAATTCTTAAAACTAAAACACTTAAACAATGCAAGTGTTCGCCTTAGGTTCGCCTTAAGCATGGATGTTAAATTTTTAAATGCTGGTTTCTCTACGGAGTTTTAATGGAGTAGTGATGCGCATCATAACGTGTTGCTTCCAGATAATACCTCTAGCCTCTCCTACTCAATTCCTATCCTCATCTCCAAGAAGTGTGATCCGGATCAAACGGATGAACCCCGGTAAACTTGAGCAACCCTACTGGAGACTGGGTAACCAACCGCAGTAGAAGGTGGGGTCAGGGCTGACGAGGAAGCGAGAAATGGTCCGCCGAAAAGGGGGTTGGGTATGAGGCTAAATCCCTTATCCCATAAATACCTATTGTTACGAAATCTCGAGATAGAAAAGCCGGACTGAATTCAAGACGACGACCCATTCACCGAACTAAGGACAATGATTTAAAGATCAGTACTTGGAATGTAAGAACGCTGTATAGGACAGCGGGACTGAAGCTGCTGCAAGATCAACTCCTAAAATTTAGAATAGACATTGCAGCCATTCAAGAGATGAGGTGGACAGAAACCGGCATTATGCAGAAAAAAGAACATGATATATATTACGGCTGCAACCCGATCCAACATGAGTTCGAAACCGCGTTCCTAGTATGAAAGAAAATCAAAAATTGTATTATTGGTTTTAAAACCATAAATAATCGGTTATACATCCTTCGAATAAAAGGAAAATTTTTCAACATATGCCTGATCAACGTGCACGCGCCAACCGAGGAAAAAGACGAAGAAATTAAAGATCTATTCTACAAAAGATCTCGAAAGTGCATATGATAACTACGCCAAAAACGATATTAAATTAATCATTGGAGACATGAACGCCCAGATAGAAAAAGAGATATGCTACCAAGATTATATTGGTAAACGCAGTCCTCACGACGTTACTAATGACAATGGTTTAAGACTTATTAGTATGGCAGCTTCCAAAGATTTAATTGTGGGAAGTACATGTTTTAATCATAAGAATATCCATAAAGCAACTTGGATATCACCAAATGGACACACCACAAATCGAATTGACCAGGTTATAATTGACAAAAGACACTTTACAAACCTAATGGATGTCAGAAGTTACAGAGGCGCAAATATTGACTCAGACCATTTCATGATAGGGGCCAAGTTACGACAAAGAATTTCCAATGCCAAGAAAGAAAAAAACAAAGAGAAACAGTTCCAGTCACATTATAAAAAAACCCTAGAACACACTTGGGCAGTCGACCAGTCAAGCACGAAAATGTGGAACAACTGCAAGGAGTCTCTGAAATTAGCTGCCGAAAGCACATTGAGAATATCCCGAACCCAAGAAAGAAACGACTGGTTCGACCAAGACTGTAAAAAAATAACAGATGAGAAGAACGAGGCATTTAGGACCATGCAACAACGAAAAACTAGAACGACAATAGATAGATACAAAAACTTCACGGAGAAACAAGAAAGTTCTATCATCAAATAAATATTATTAGGAAAGAAATCAAACCAAGAATCAACTATTGTAATGATAAGGAAGGTAACTTACTTACCAACAAAGAAGATATCCTTTTACGATGGGTAGAGCACTTTCGAGAATTGCTGGAAGGGGAACCTACTAACATTATAGAGCTGGAATACCGAAATGAGGAACTCGTGGAACCACCCTCGGTAGATGAAGTGAAAATATTTAAAGAAAATCTAAGGAACCACAAGTCCCCAGGTAGCGATGGCATCCATTTGTTGTAGTAGTTGTTTGTAGAATTTGGTCTAAGGTGCAATAATTACCGCGGAATAACTCTCCTAAATACAGCATACAAGATATTGTCAAATATTTTGCACGAGAGATTAAAGCCTTATACCGAAATTCTAGGAGAATATCATGCAGGATTCAGGCATGGACGTTCAACCATTAACCATATCTTTACACTAAGAAAGATTCTCGAAAAAGCGCAAGATTTTAACATAGATATGTATAATATTTTTGTCAATTTTAACGGCATTTAGCGGCATATGACAGTGTCTTATGACCAAGTCTTTACAACGCTATGAATGAGTTAGGAACTCCACAAAAATTCATATGTTTAATAAAAGTGACAATGGCGAAGATGCTATCAGCAGTAAAAATTTCAAACGACTCGTCAACCCCATTTGAAATACATAGGGGGTTAAGGCAGGGAGATGTACTGGCGTGTCAGCTTTTTAATGTCGCCTTATAAAAAGTTGTGCGAGACGCCAGACGACGTGGACATTATAACAAGAACTAGGGCGAGAACTACGGAAATCCTAACCGAGCTAATAGCAGCAGCAGAACGAATGGGATTACATACAAATCAAAATAAAACCAAATTCATGGCGACTAACACAAATACAAGAGCTGGAAATGTTGACGCAAATTTAATCATCAATGACAAAAACTTCAAAGCATTCAAAAAGTTCATATATCTAGGGACATCGGTTAACCCCAATAATAACACATCTGAGGAAATAAAAAGGCGAATAATAATTGCAAACAGGTGTTATCATGGTCTATCAAAGTACTTAGCTAACAAACGTCTGTCTTAAAAAACTCGTATAAGGCTGTATAGAACACTGATAGTCCCCGTTCTCACATATGGATCAGAGGCATGGACGCTAACAAAACAGATGAAATCGATTTTTGAAAGAAAGGTGCAACGCAAGATATTCGGAGCGGTCTGCGAGAACGGAATATGGAGGCGTAGATATAACTTTGAACTGCAGAATATCTACAAGCATACGTTTGCAGGTAAAGATATTACCACTATAATTAAGTGAAACCGCCTGCAGTGGGTAGAACATGTAGCCAAGGCCCCTCAATCGAACATGATAAAAAAGATTCTAACAGCGCAACCCGTGGGAATGAGACGACGGGGTAGACCAAAGCTGAGGTGGATGGATGGGGTAACACAAGATGCGGAGAAGATCGGAGTCGGCAACTGGAAAATGCTAGCAATGGACAGAACAGAATGGCGTAGAAAGCTTGAGAAGGTCGAGGCCCTCTAAGGGCTGTAGCACCAAGATGATGATGATGATGATGACGTTTCTCTACACTTTTAGCAGATAGGCCCTTCTTCTAGCTACCACCTCAATTACACGTGATTGTACGAAGATTGCACATGCACCTTCTTTATCATTTTCAAATCATGATTCATTATCATGCATTAATCACATTCAAATCATCTAGTCAATTAAATTCACTTATTGTCTGAAAACCTTCTGTTCTATATCTTAATTTAAAAGCAATTTATTTCCTGTAGGCTGTTTTTTCTTGTTTGTTGCTTGACCCAATAAAACAAAACACTACATTTATAGAGGACATACGCTCACTAAATAATTGAAGTGCTCAAATGAAATTAAACAATTTTTATCATGTGCACGTGGCAAATAAATAGAATTCTTTCCTGTACGCAATCCTGATCAATCCACTGGTTTTCAATAACAGCTAAAATATTTGTGATTAATATAGACGACACAATTATTTGCACGATTTTACATTATATCTCAACGTGACACCGTATGTGCCTGCGGCCAAGTGATAATATCGATTTTCGCATATACAGATTTATAACCTGTGCTTTGCAAATGTATGAATTTTCCGGAGCAGATTTTCCTTCTCGTCTGGCAACAATAAATCACAGAAACTATCAATTTTTAGCTTATTTGCTTTTATTTCGGGTTGCACATAGTAATTGCGTTGGGTTTCTAGTACTGAGATTTATAGTAGTTGTGTTTCTTCAACTTAGACACAAGCGATTGGTTTATTAATATGGAGTGTGGTTTATTATCTGAAAAATGTTTTACAATTTAAAGTAGAGATTTATATAATCCCTGTAACTTACCAGACATCTGTGTTCCATCCATAAATTTATGTAATACTAGTTTTCCTTTTATATTTTCCTTTTATATTTTATTTTATTACATCTAAGAATGATATAATACTAAACTTATATAACTGTGTGTAATTTCCGTTTAAGTTTTATTTTATATACGTTGAGGGGGGGTTGGGGGTTTAAATTGTTAAAACAAAGGCGAACGAAAAAAAATATTTTTTCATAACTAAACTTTATTTTGACTCAATCTTCAATAATTTAATCAATCAATATCTCGGCAACCAGTAAGCCGAATGTATCTTTTTTTTAAAAGAAGCGTCTTTTAATGTTCTTTAAATGTATAAATTTTGAAATTGATATGTTTAAAGCTAAATTGTAAAGTTATTCCATTTGTTTATAAGCCTAAAAAATGTTTAAAACTTTTAAAAAATTTCTAGGCTCTCCTAGTGAACCGATTTGAGTTTTACAAAAAGCCTTTGACAGTTTGAGCCTTCCTTTATATGTAAAAAAATTTGCAACTATCTGAGGGCCTTATTTAGGACCTAGTATAAATTTGAAAATTTGCGATTTTTTTCCAGTAGGCTGGATTGCAAAATTCATATGCAAAACTTATCCGACCGATCTTAACAAAATTTAGTACATGTTTTAAACATATTATAAAGTTTTTCTAGGCTAAATATGGAGCTTGTAAGTCAAGTTTATAAAGTCAAAAACATTTAAAGGATTAACTTCATTTTTTATACTTTTTTTTCCAATTATTGGTATTTTTTCAACAATAAAAATTAAATTTTCAATTTCTAACTAACGGAATATTTTGTAAAATTGAATAACGAAACTTTTAATTTTATATAATTTTTTCTCTAGGATCAATATTTTTCGAATTATAAACGAAAATGGGAGCAAAAAAATGAGAAATTTTCAATTGTTTTCAGATTTTGTTAATTAAAAATAAAAAGTTTAGCACAGGGTTTGCGACTGGCGCATATCGTGATTATCGATATTGGGCACATTCTGATGGGATTCCAGCAAAAAAATAGCTTCCTATGGAAAATGTCCATTATGGTCTGAATTTCTATAGATACCGCCTAGTCAAATGTTGCTACTGCAACAGCTAGTCCTGCAAAGAGAAAAGCTGAAGAAGAAAAACAAAGATGGTGAAAGATCCCATTAAACTAGCAACGGATATTAAACAAACAGACACAAGATTACTACAAGAATCATTTTAAAAGAAGGTAGCTAATAGTCAACGTCAGAACTAAGAGTCCAATACTAAGATCAGACAAAAACAGTCCCTGGGCCTAATATAAGAAGATAAATAAAAAACTACTAGAAATCTTCCATTCTACAAGCACCAAGCAACTGAAGGATGAAATTTTTTGTGCAAGGTCTCATTCTTTCAAAGAATACAAAAATAAAATAGGCCTAATAGTACCAAAAGCAAAAAGAATTGATGACATCTCAGAGTGTTAAGCTATTTCATTAATGTTTGTTCTTAATTGTTTCAGAACCAATTCATTTATAAAGTTCTACTTTGATTAGATCACTTAACTATTTATTCCTCTATAAATTTCTTTCTGTATTTAAAGAATTGTCCACTTCAGAACACAAAATAAAAGTTGGAAACTTATTTCGAAAACTTCGCTGGCCAGATGAAAAAAATTCAAAGTTGAATACAACTCATATGGACAGTTATTGATGCTGGAAAGGAAGTTTATCGATTTAAACTTCCACATCATTTGGTGATTTTGTCAGTATTGGAGCCTGGATAATTGCATTTCGGAATTAAGGTCATGGGCGTCGATGCGAGACTTTATTGGGGATTTAATCGAGGGCGAGATATTGAGGAACGTGTCGTAATTGTTCTCTAGCATCGGGCAACAGGTTCTGTTCGAAATAGTTTCTGGATTATCTAGAAACATAATTTTAAACTCGTAATTAATTAGTTTGGAATAATATTAATTAGAACAGATGAAGAATGTGTTTGAAACTACATCAAAATGATCACTAAAATCACAGAAAATAGTTTACTTAATTTTAAATACTGTGTGCATGGATATATAAAATCATGCGCATTTCTTCTTTTTTTAATTTGCTTATGCTTTCTAGATTATAAACAACGTGTATGTTGCATAGACATATAATACAAGATAGACTACAGACATACAAGATAGACTGTTGCAATACAGTTGCGTTCTCCAGTGCAACAGAGAAAACTGACGAAAAGCAGTCTCCGCATCTCTTTCTAATGGGCCAGGTTTATCGAACACATGACCTTCTCATTGGTGCTTTAGGTACAAGAAATTGTGTAAAGTTAATAAACGGCAGACTACAATCTTTCAGTACTGGGACTCTCAGAAACTCAATGGAGAGGTAAAGGCCATTTTAAAACAAATGCAGGAGACGTCGTCTATTTTTTAAGTCAAGATAACTCCCTCTAAACTGAACGACTGTGTAATTGGATATAATACTGTTGATGACAGGATAATATCCATTAAAGTGAGAATATCCACCAATACCATACACCTTGTCCAGATATATGCTCATTCAATAGATGCACAAGAAGAAGACATCAACTAATCATAATTTTAGGAGACTTTAACGACAATCTAGGGTCATTTAATGATAATATAAATGGAGTGCTGGGCAAAAATGGACTGGGACAGAAAAATCAGAAGAACAACATCTTACAATTACAAACACGTCCTATCAACATCAGCCACGGAGATTATAGACATGTCGCAGTCCAGATGGACGAACAAGAAATCAAATAGACTACATCCAAATAAGATCAAGATGGAAGTCGTCGGTCATCAACTATAAAACATATCCTGGAGCAGACTGTGGAAGCAATCATCAACTCCTAGTATTGACTGACTAATATGAAAAAAACTTAATTTTCAATATTAACGCAGGGAAAGAAACGCCCTCTTATTAGAGAGAGGTGGCATTGTGATGTGGCGTCGAGAATATCTTTAACAGATAAGGACTTAGAAATAGTAAAGAAATAGAAGAAATAAAAAAGAGAAGCCTAAAATTTATTATCTGGATGAGACATGGATGAACGCTGGGCATACAAAATCTAAAATATGGATAGACACTACAATCAAATCGTCTAAATAAGCTTTTTTGGATGTATGGATAAGTTTTTTGGACGGGATTCAAAAATATTTTTATATAATACATATATGTTTACAAACGAACATCTAACTATTATGTACTGTGACAGATGGTTTGGGATTATCTGCAGTCACAGAGTGGGGATGGTCGTTTACCCCATTTGTGCATTATGGGTTGGGTTGGGTTGGGTTGGGTTCTGCTTCGGTTAAGCATAGTCCATGTTCTTCTTCTTCTGGTTCCTATCCGTTTCGGATGTTGGAAATCATATTGGCAATCATAACCTTGCTCGCTGCGGCTCGAAACAGCTCCGTTGAGGTTTTCTCAAATCATGGTCTTAAATTCCGCAGCCATGATATTCTCCTTCTACCGGGTCCTCGCTTACCTTTGACTTTACCTTGCAATATAGATTGTAGCAGGGAGTAACGGTGCTGATTTCTCATAATGTGTCCCAGATATTGCAATTTTATGCGTTTGATCGTAAATCGACAATCTCTGCTTCCTTCTTCATTTTTCCTAGAACTTCCTTGTTCGTGATCCTTGCTGTCCATGATATTCTCAGCATTCTTCTATAAAGCCACATCCATCTATAGTCCATGTATTGTGTGGTAATTCAAAACCTGGTGGTTTTTGTGTGATACAGGGTAAGCTGCTATTTTGTTGCTCCATCCATTCTCGAGTTCAAGTGGTCGTTAAGTTGAACTCATTTTCCATAGCAGTCTGTGCTGTTTTTATTGGCTGTTGTCTGGAGCGTAAACGGTCACCGTTGGCAGCATCTATATCTTGATGAATTGGCAGGATCTCGTTCCATCATTCTCATTGTATTGTTTAATTGGGCAACGACTTTGTATACATGAGAGCTGTTAAGCAAGGCTGAAAAGCAGTATTCCGCGGCTGAGAAAACAAGACCCAGGACAGATGATCGCAAGGTGGAAGCCGATGCTCCCCATGTTGTTCCTTAAAGCTTCTGGATGGTGTTGTTTTTGGATTTAAATTTTTCCGCTATCTTTGATAAATGTTCCTTGAAAGAAAGGGTTCTGTCAAGAGTCCCTCCAAGGTACTTTGGTGTTTTATTGTAGGCGAGTGTGGTGTTTTCGAATTGGATGTTGATGTGTTCTTCCTGCAAGCTTATTGTTTAGATAAAAACTGGAAACCTTTGCTTTGGTAGTGTTTGCTGCTGCCGTGAGGATTTCTTTTGTTTGTCCAAATGACTTACACCTTGTTGCAAGGACCCAGTAATCGGCGTAACCAAACTTCCTTGATCTGGTTTCTGGTATATCAGCGATGTACAAGTTAAAGAGAAGAGGAGCTAGGACAGATCCCTGAGGTAGTCTATTCTTCAGTTTTCTTGAAGTGCTGATGTCGGTTTCCATGACTTCTTGAATCGTTCGGTCGGCGTATGCTGCTAATTGTTCAAGGGGTGGATTAACAGGAGATTGTACGGATGAGCTTGCCTTCTCTCCAGACTGTATCTTGAACCGCTGTTAGGTCCATGAATGCGGCTGTAGTTTTGTTTTCTCTGGAACGCTGCATCAATAAATGTAATGAGTGACAAAACCTGATCTGCCCAGCTTCTTTTTAGTCGGAAAACTGCCTGATCAACCGGTATTGATTCAAATAGCTTTGGACTAATTCTGATGTAGATAAGTCGTTCTAGTAGCTTGAAAGTTGCCGATAGTAGAGCTATTAGTCTGTAGTTCTTAGGGTTATTATCATTTGATTTCCCTGGTTTTAATATGGCAATGATCTTCGATCGTTTGAGTTCCTGTGATATGGTACCGGCCTTCATAATATCTGTGAAAAAGTGGGCCATCCATTCTCTCGCATATTTGCCGCTGTTAGTAAAGAACGGGATGAATATTGTCAAAACCTAGGGCTTTACCTGGCTTTACATCCTTGAGAGCTATAGTGACTTCTTCTCAAGTGAAAGGGCGAGAGCATTCAGTTACTGCAGATTGGAATTTTAAAGTTTTGAGCTCTCTAAGTAATGGGGAAACAACAAGAAAGAGATTCGTGTACATTTGTTTGTGAAGTTTAACTACTGTAATACTAATTAGCGATTCATCCAAAACATTAAACATTCTATTAACTCACGTATCGTCATAGAACTTCACAAATACCACAAGGTTTCTTATTCACTGAATTTTTCATATTAGTTGTGGTGATAAGCAAATATTATGACATATGTTACAAAGAAGTGCTTAAAAACTAAAAACTGAAGATTATTACAATTATTTGCTCGGTTTTTATTTCTTTTTTAAATATTTTTATCGATAATTCACAGAACATGCTGTATAGTTTTAATAATTCTCCTTTTGTATAAAACGTTTCCAAAATAATAAAGTTTTTAGTTGTAATCCAGAAGAACCACACCATTCTTTTTAATAAAACTACGCGATAAAACTTTAATAGGTACGTTTCTGGCTGACACAACAACTACGTCTGTTACTAGGGTCCCGTTATTGAGCTATTAGTCGATCCAAATTGCCCAATTGGACCTTGGAGGACGAACAATCCTTGGAAAAAGATGCGGGAAAGGTCACCGAGATACACCTGGGACAATCAATTATCGTGCTCTCATTTCCTTACTCTATTTTTCCATGTTCGCTATTGTCTGGAGTCGGACATGTGTGAAATGCGACAATGGCAAAGGGACGGTTTCATTGAATTATGGAAATAATGGATTCGGCATGGAAGTGACCTTAAAAAAATCTAGAGGGTCATCAATTTGTTTCTTAATGTAGTAAAATAACTTTCTATCAACAGAAATACAAGGATAAAGGCAGAGTTCACACAAAAATGGGTAACAAAATGTATAAAAATATGAAATTGATATAACTAATATTTGGTTATTGGTTGTTACACTACGGCCACCGAACATTAGAAACATAACGTTGAACGACATAAATTTAGAAAAGTAAGCGAATACATCTACCTGAGACAGATAAGGAAACTTAACAAAGAAAATCAAACTGTTGGATCTTGAAAATCACTAAAATTTAACAATATTTGAAAACCAGAATTTACGATCAGCGTATCCTTTCTATAAGGATACATGTGGCAACTACAGGGGAATCTCACTAATCGGTACTACATATAAGATATTAGCTTCAGTTGTACTAAAACGATTACTGCCATATACAGAGGAAATTATTGGCGATTACCAATGCGGCTTTAGGCCTGGAAGATCAACAATCGACCAAATATTTACTATCAGACAAATGCTAGAAAAGTATTGGGAATATAATAAAGAAGTACACCAGATCTTCATAGATTTCAAACAAGCATATGATTCCATAGATCGCTTAAAACTGTGGAGTGCAATGATGGAGTTAGGCGTACCAAAGAAGCTGTCCAAATTAGAATAGGAGGCAAAACTTCAAAGCCTTTCGGCATAAGCACCGAGCTCAGACAGGGAGACCCGCTGTCCCCATTACTATTTAACCTAGCATTGGAATCTTCTTCTTCGGGTTCCTTCTCCTAGCGGAGGTTGGAAATCATCATCGCTATTTTAACTTTGTTGGCCGCATTTCTGAATAATTCTAATGAGCTGCAGCCGAACCACTCTCTCAAATTTCTTGGGTTTCGTCGTCCTGGGTTTCTCTTCCCTTGTATCTTCCCTTGCATAATCAACCTCAGTAATACGTACTTCTCACCCCTCATTAAATGTCCCAGATATTGAATCTTTCTAATTTTAACAGTTTTTATGACTTCACATTCTTTCTTCAGTCTTTGTAACACCTCTATATTAGTTACTTTTTCAATCCACGATATTTTATGCATTCTCCTGTAGCACCACATCTCAAAGGAGTTTAATTTTTTTGATTTCAGACTGCTTTATTGTCCACGCTTCCATGCCATATAGTAAAGTAGAGAAGACGTAGCATTGGAATACGCAATGCGAAAAATCTATACCAGAGTCAAACCAGACATAACTGCCAGAGGAGCAAAGATTATTCTCGCATTTGCAGATGATGTAGATGCAGTAGCATAGACAACACTGGAAGTTAAGGATATAGTATCGAACTTTGAAGAAGCAACACTAAGCGTAGGTCTGAAAATAAACGAAAAAAAAACTAAATACATGGTCGTATCAAAAAGGAACGACAGCGAATAAGACAAAACATTACCATAAACGATCATAATTTTGAGGTGGTCAAAGAATTCAAATACCTAGGAGCAACAATTACCAGTGAAAACACAGGAGAACGGAAGGTTGAAATACGAATACTGGCGGGGAATAAAACATTCTTTGCCATTCAACATCTAATGAGGTCAAAGCTTCTCTCAAGGCGTGCCAAAATCCAAATGTACAAAACCATAATACGACCAGCAGTGACATATGGAAGTGAAACATGGACATTGAGAAAGAAAGAAATCAATAAGCTATTAGTATGGGAACGCAAAATCCTGCGAATTATATATGGTCCTTGCAGGGACAGCGTGACAAATGAATGGAGGAGCAGATACAACAATGAAATAGAGACTCTCTTCGGGAAAGGAAACATCGTAAGATACATAAAAGCCAATAGATTTAGATGGGCAGGCCACGTGGTACGGAGTAATGACGACAGACTGATTAGCAATGTGTTTTGGGAAAGACCAGATGGTAAAAGATCGACAGGAAGGCCTAGACAAAGGTGGAAAGAGGCAGTCAGGAAGACCTGGAGAAGATGGAAGTAAGGCCATGGATATAATAGCACAGGATCGGAATCAATGGAAGGCAATAGTAAACGCGGCAAAAACTCACGAAGAGTTGTAAAAGTCAATGATGATGATGATTATTGCCTTATTATTGCGAATTTAAACTAATCTAGGTTCAAATTAGGAAGATATGTCGCGAAAAACATTACTACATTTAAACTTAAAGCTAGTCGTCAACTATCAAATGACTTAAAAACGAAGACAATAAGGTATTGCAGTTTTTTATTTTTTATGCTTTAATTATTTTTTAAAAGACATTTATAGATCAGCTTTTCTGAGGAACAAATTTTAATTGATCTACTTTCCCTGTCTCCGTTTTCATCTCGAGAAAAAGCATTTTAATAATACTTAATTTTAGCAAAAAATCGTCGCTCGAATTTCCAACAGAAACTCGCAGCCAAAATTCCTTTGTCACATAGTTATTGCAGCTGCATCCTCTCTTAGGCTAAAAATGAGAACGTGAGCGAGTATACTCCGTATCAGACAATCTTAACACTCTAATAACCATGTAAGTGCTTCTCAGACTGTTTCAACAATCTTTTGATCTTCGACAAAATTATTTTGGGAATATTCTGCGACCTAACTGAGTGCAGTGCTTGTGCTGTCTTTTTCTCGCCCACGTAAAACGCCGAAATGCGTTATCGATCGTTGGTGATGGGAGCTTGCCAGTGCGCATCTAGCAAGGAAGGAAGGACTTCGTCTTTTTGCACCCTGCCGAGATTTGTGCCTAAAGGGGTAAGACAGGATTTATCCGTTAAAAGATTTATTTTACGTTTGTAAATTTTACAGTAGTAATGTACATTTAACCTTTGTATTGTCTCTGAGTACGCCTGGATCTAGTAGTAAAATTTAAATGTTTATATCTTTATTATATCGTAAATTTGAGACGTGATGTTTCATGATATCCTTAAGATAAGGTTTATATACAATTTGCGTTTTTAAATATCAGTTTGGTTTTCTTTGAAATGAAAGAAACACATCTGTTGTTTATGTGTCCATCTGTACCCAGAAGTGATTCCAAATGTACACGATGTATGATTTGTTTATTTTTCTGAGAAGGATGATTAGATTTTATGGGTTCTATTTTCGAAAGAGTTTCTCGGGTATCTTTAGTTTTGTACCAGACTTGATCGCTAGAAGTTTAGTGTTGAGTGTGGTGTACAATCATTTGTGAAAAACAGAATAATAATCGCTCGCTGAAAAATGAGCTCCAGGAGAGGACTCACGGAAGAGAAATTACGAAAAATCCTTGAAGAAGACTCAGAAAATGAAGATGAATCTACCAATTTAGAAACTGTCACTAGTGATGAAGAGTTAGTAGATGGAAGAAATAACCAAATTCCCGAAAAATGGAAAATCTCCTGGTCCTGGTGACCTCCCTGTAGAATTAGTGAAAGCCAGTACAGACAAACTCCAAAAACAGTTAAGAAAACTCTTTCAAGACTGCTTGAATGGAGCGAATTAACAAAAGAATGGAAATTATCTATCATATCAACTAACCACAAAAAGGGCAGCAAGGATCAGTGTGAAAATTACAGAGGAATTGCGGTAAACAGCACAATAAGTAGGATGAATGAAGGAGAACTGTCTGTCTCAAGTTGGTCATTCAGAATTATATCTGTGTTTTTTAATTTGTTGATTTCCATAGATTCTAACAAAGATAGCTTAAGGCCTTTATTTCGAATGTAAAGAATTCTAAATTTGTCCATTAAAAGAATGATTATAATCTAGAAGGTGAAGTGCGTATGTAGAATCTGTTTTTCTTTTATTGAAAGCCCTTTTATGTTCTGCTATTCGTTTATTAAAGTTTCTACCAGTTTGGCCGATGTAAGTTTTTGGGCAGTCGCCACATTTAAGTTTGTACACACCACTATGTAAGTGTTTCTTATTTTGGCTCTTGTTTTTAATATATTTGCCTAGGTTGTTATTTGTTCGAAAAGCTGGTGTTATTCCTTTCTTTTTTATGTGTTTGGCCCAATTTCAGGGCTTTCTTGTGTAGTTTTGGATTTAACATTTTATTAATTGTTTGTTCGTTGTATCCGTTGTTTACTGCTATTTGCTTAATTATATTTAATTCTGTCTCAATTCTTCAGTTGTATTTTGACATCGGAATTTCTCTTAACCTATGTAACATGCTCTGATATGCTACCAGTTTATGTTGTGTTGGATGGGATGATGAATTTTGTATAGTCGTGTCAGTATGGGTAGGTTTGTGATATATGGAGAAGTCATGTTTGTTTTAAGTCCGATAATTTTTGAATCTAAAAAATTTATGGATTGATTTTGTTCTGTTTCTATTGTAAATTCAATATGACTATAAAAGGCCTTAAGCTATCTTTGTTAAAATCTATGGAAATCAACAAATTAAAAAACAGATATAATTCTGAATGACCAACTTGAGACAAACAGTTCTCCCCTCCTGAACCTATTTCATTAGAGACTATAAAGTGTAAATGCAAGTCAAAATAGATCACTTGAGAAATGCAATCAGCCGAAACAGCTGTAGTGATAAGAATTAAAATCAATTTTGTGGAAGTTTGAAAACAAAGTTTTTAGTGTTTTATTGTTACATTTGATAATTATATGAAATAAAGAACATTCCATGCTTATTACAAACTACTATTACATTATCCACAAGGAAAATAAATTTCTGCAGCTGGCTGTATACCATGTATCACAAAAAGAGATTTAAATCTTTGTAAGTAGGTATATTTAAAAAACCCTTAGAAGGGCTACATCAACAAACGTTTTCGGAATAATAATTCCATCATCAGTTAAAAGTAGGTTAATATGCATCAGCCACCAAAATATTAGGGTAAAACCCTTTACAGTAATTAAAGTTACCAATAACTGTGCATATTATTGAGCTGGTATATGCTGGCGTATGGCATACGAGCTGGTAACTGCTGAAGTCCGTTTGAAGAGGTCTACCCTCCGACGCTGGTACTCACGTGAGGCATGGTTATATGTTGCCTGAAATTAAATCTTATAAAATATTAAACATCATTCATTTTTAAAAATAATATGCCCATTTTTGGTAACTTTAAATACTGTAAAGGTTTTACCCTAATGTTTTGGTAACTCAGTCATGTTAACCTGGTTTTAACCTGATGATGGAATTATTATTCCGAAAACGTTTGTTATTTTGATGTAGCCCTTCTAAGGTTTTTTTAAATATACCTACTTACAAAGATTTAAACCTCTTCTACTATTACATTATTATGTACTTCCCTATTAGAACATATTAAAATCTTGCCGCAACCCTTTTAAGGTTCGTTATCTACCGTCAACTCCCATTTCTCTTTTTGCACCTTAAGACTTTTTTCGATTTAGCTTTTAGCTCAAAGGTAGATGAGAATTGGGCGATGTAATAAAGGTGGCAAATCGCTATTGAGGTTTTTTATGAGCCGCAGGCGCTTTTTCTCAGATCGTAGGAAACGGGGTGATGATACAATCGAAATGAATTAGGACAAATCTAAAAGGGATTCGGTAATTAAATGGATGGCGACAGCAGCGGCAAAAAGGTGAGCTTTATTTCGTTTAAGATTAAAATATTTTTTTATCGCCTGTCACAAAGTGAGTAAATCCATTTAAGATTTTTTTGGTTAACATAATTTAATTTAGTTGCAAATTACCGGCCTTTAAGATTTTTATTTAAAATAAACGGAATAGAACAGTAAAACAGCAGATTAGCACGATATAAATGTTACATTTATATTTATTATTTTTTAGAACAAATACTACAGAAAATATTAGAGAGATTAACTAACCTGGACGAGCGTATAACCAGAATAGAATACAGCACCAAATGAGCTATACCTAAAAGACTTGGTAATGGCGGATAGTTTACGACTAGAAGAATGGATTGCAAATGACATCTTGAAACATCAGCAAGAACTATAAGCGATACTAGATATAGAAAAAATAGACATATTCCTCATTTCTGAAACCCATTTTACGAATTAGTCATATATTAGATTTAGGGATTATAAAACTTATCATACTACTCACCCTAATAATGCAGCCAAGGAAGGTAGTGCAGTAATAACCAAAGAAAATATTATGCACTATCAGGACATGGGATACAGAACTAAAGAATTTCAGGCCAGATCAGTAAAAATTAAATGTAAAAACTATGAGATAATCATCACAGCGGTTTACAGTCAGCCAAGACATGCCATCAAGAAAAATCAACATGTAGATTTCCTGAACAGTCAAGAACATAGATTTATCCTTGGATGAGACTTCAATGCAAAACATACGCATTGGGGGTCACGACTGACTACCACCAAACGAAAAGAATTTTTAGAAGCAATGAAATACATAAAATGCGACGCAATATCAACTGGAAAGCCAACATACTGGCCTACTGTCACAAATAAAATCGCAGATCTTATTGACTTCTTTGTAGTCAGAAATATTTCAACAAATTACGTAGAGATAGAAGAGACATTGGATATGAACTAGGACCATTCTCCAATTATTCTCACAGTCAATGACACTGTTATCAAAAAAGAAAGCCCCCTAGACTTGTTAACAAAAATACTGACTAGAAAAGTTTCCAGATAGATCTTGATGAGAAGATTAACCTCTCAGTTCCATTTAGAATCGTTGATCAACTAGGAGCAGAAGTAGAATTACTCAATAAAAATGTACAACAAGCTACTTGGAATAACAGCACGAATAGTGTCAAAAGAATAAAAGGAAATAATTACCCGAAAGAAATCAGAGAAATGATAACTGAAAAAAGAAAACTGAGACGCAAGTGGCATCAGTCTAGAGAACCAGTTGAAAAAACTAGATTAAAATAATGCCACACAAAAATTAAAAAGAGAAATTCAAAAAATTAAAAACGAATCGGTTAGTATCTACCCAAGTGAACTATTAAATGATAGCTCTACTGATTACTCATTGTGGAAGGCTACCAAACGATTAAAAAAGTCAATCTTACAGAATCCACCAATTAGAAATAATAATGGTAGCTGGACAAGAAGCAATATACAAAAGGCCAACAGGTTTGCTGACCACCTAGAAAATACTTTTCAACCAAATGAAGAACAATAAATAATTAAACTGAAGTGAAGTGTTAAAGCAACTTCCAAGGAAAGCTATAATAAAATTTAAACATCTTATAAACGCTTCCTTTAGCCTGAGGTACGTACCAAAGATATGGAAGATGGTAAAAATTATAATGACACTAAAACTAGGAAAACCTCCAGGTTTTCAAAAATAAGAAGTTTCTTCATATAAGCCTATTTCACTGTTACCTGTCATATCTAAATTATACAAATAATTACTCTTAAAGAGACTAAAACCGATTATAGAGGAAAAAAATCTAATCCTAATCATCAGTTTGGGTTTAGAGTAAGCCACTCAACGATAGGTCAGGTACATAGAATAACAGATATAGCAGAAAAAGCTCTAGAAGAAGGAAATGTCTATTCCGTAATTTTCCTCGATATAGCGAAGTCTTTTGACAAAGTGTGGCATGACGGATTATATCATAAATTGAGATGCTACTTACCAAAAACATATTCTGAACTACTAGAATCATATATATCCGACATATACTTTTAAGTTAAATATGAGGAAGCATATTCAGAATTAAGATTCCAAGCTACGTTGGTAAGCACATATTAAGAAAAAAAAGAAGGAATTAAAAATTAAGTTCAGAAAGATGTACTGGTTGATGGGAAAAAATCCACTCTGTCTACTTATAACAAATTGTTATTGTATAAGCAAGTTCATAAACCGATATGAACATGTGGGATACAGCTATGGGGCTATACAAAAGAAAGTAACATCCAAATTATACAACGATATCAGAATAAATTATAAAGGAATATCGTTATACGCTCCATGGTACTTCAGAAACTGTGATCTTCATCGAAACCTCCAGATGGATACGGTTATCCAGACAATAAGTACGTTTACCGAGAGTCATGAACAAAAGCTCTCCAACCACGTGAATGTCGAAGTCATCAAACTCCTAGACAACGCCAACCAGATAAAAAAAAATTAAGAGAACGAAGCCGTTTGAGTTAGTGCTATAAGTGAGTGAACCTTTGACTTTGAAACTACTAGATCAAATGAAAACTACATTTCTCTACGAAAACAAAAAGTAATATATTGTTTTGTTTCATATCTCATCTTTTCTAATAGCGAGTTCAATATGAATAAATAAGCTTCTCTTGATATACGCTTCGCTGAATTATAAAATATTAAAGTAGAAAAGTCCAGATTCCGATTTCTACTTCTATACCCATCGATAACCCTCAAAAATCCTTTAAATCCCTCCCGATGAAAACTAGGTCGACTCGGACATTCATCTCGATCAAGGACTTAGACGAATCCGGTAAAAAATTCACGGGAAATTTCTTATTTATGAGAATTACTCGCACTGAAATGTCAATACACTCAAGTGGCAAGACTATGAAACTGTATTGATTAAACACCTGCTGGATAGCGGTTGAAACGTCGATAAATCCACGCGATCCGTCGTAGGGTGGTTTTTCTACGTTAATTTTCGTTTTCGTCGCGGAAAGATAATGAGGAGGTAAATAAGGCAAATGCATTAAGGAGGTAGATGGCGCGGTAATGGGTTGTTGCCCCGAAGCCGTCATTTCTATCGGTCCTTCAGGATATGTTCTTAATTCCAGTTCTAAAGGAAAACCATAATATTAAGCAAGAATTTAAATTTTCGTGTAATGTTTCATCAAAATTTATGATATCTTATTTCACTCTCATTTTTCTGTATTGATAATTTTCAATTACGCAGAGATGCACTTTCTGTTTGCTTTCTGTTTTAATTGGCTTTTTTAGCCAAAAATAATACATTTAATCTTTGTTTAATTAAAAAGTAACGTAAGTAAAGCAGTTACAACGGATGATCATATTATTATGATCACTGCACAAAAACTTTGTATTTTGGTGTATAATAAAAAACAAAACATTACAAACGCATCTAATTATATATCAGGAACACGTTCTGTTACAATATTTTAAAATATTTTTTCTTTGACCTTAAATAACATTTTTTTTTAATATTTTGTGTAACGCCCTTTAGCTTCGATAACAGCTATGATCCTTCTTGGCATGCTTTGAATGTATTTCAGGCAGTCTTCTTTTATTTATCATTTCTATACCAGGTTATACCACATTTCTATACCACAAGCTCTTATAGATTATTGATCGGGTTGACAGTCAACCCATCCCAGTGAAGAATCAAGTCAAATATTTGAGTGTTTGGGGTCCATCTGAGCAAAAAAGCAAGAACTAAATATCAAAACTCAACAAACAAACGGACTCATTGGCAAAAATCAAAACTAACACGAGAAAACAATCTATTAATAGACAAAACTATACTGTTATTCATCTTGATGTACGATATAGAATTGTTAAGTACAAATACATTGATAAAAATTATAGAAAGTACCCACGAAAGGGTAAAAGAAAGAGTTCAAAAAACAGGGGAAAGATCGGAAGAATTTAATTTGGAGAGAGGTATTAAACAAAGATAATAATAATACATAATAGTGCAAAATTTTTAAATAACACTATACGCACTATACAAGCAACATCTTCTTCAAACTCTTGCAAATTTTCACTTGCTCGTGAATTATACTTCTTAGTTGCGCCTTGTAAACTTGTTGTAGATGGGTATCTCCGTATCGTTTGTCTACTCGAGTGAATAAGGTCTGGTAACATTTTTCTTGGCTCTTAGGAATCGATTTTAGGATATCCGCAGCATCCCCTAGCAGCAGTCATAGAAACTGCCTTTACTTGTTCTGTCCAATGATTGGCTGTCGCAATAGCTTCAAATTGTCTAAGGTATATAGCTCAAAAGACTTTCCATCACATGGTGGCAATTTAAATCTCATATGATGTGTCGTTTCGTCTCTAAGTGGTCCTCTTTCACTACCGGATCTAAAACTACTGCATTAACTGCAGGGAGCACTTTCGTATTAGTTATCATGGTCTTTAATTGTTTGATCTTCTCTTTTATGTTGTTTATATTTTTCTGTATCTGTATATATACTTCGTCGAATCTTCTAGAAATCTTTTCGAGTTTCTTGTCATTTTATCTAGTTACTTCTTTAATAGTTTGAGACGTTTCATCGAATCTTTCATCATTTTTTATAATGGTTTCACATCATTCGATCAATTTATATAATATTTATATAAATATATTTATTTATAATATTTATTTATAAGTTTGCAGCACGAAAATATCTTATCAACTAAACTTAGCTAATATCGGAGCTAGTTATATATAAAAGTTATTAGTTACTAGAATATTCTGGATTAGTCCACCTCTAATTCGTTTGTTTGACGGGTAGATTTCTCCCGTGCTCGATACGTCTCTGAAAGTTTCTCGTCTTCTGGAGATGTAACCGGTATATGGGCTACGTGGAATGCATGTTCGTAACAACAGTAATAAACGAATTAATAAGAAATATAATCCGACAAGCGAGAGCTGGCGGGTGAGCTGCGCGAAAATAGAAAAGGAATTATTTTAACAGAGATAGGAGAGGTACTTAATCGCGATTATAGGTGTATAGTATAGGTACTTAAACGGTTATACACGATGTGAACTCCTAGCCGACTGCAATAGAAATGAGCAATCCCTTCCACTTTTCAATTTGTTCTACACGCAACCCGCCAGCTCTCGCTTGTCGGGTTATACTAGACTATGAATCAACCAACTACAGACATTAATAGGATACCACATATTACAACCGGTAATAATAGAGTCCTTAATGTATGTGAACGACATAGTAGTAATAACAGAATATGAGGATAAAATGCAGAAACGAATGGATATAACGGTAGAACAAATAGAAGAAATGAAATCAGAAATAAACGAAGAAAAAAGTAAGGTATTGATAATCAGTGGCAAAGAAGATAAGGAAGATAAAGTAGAATGAAATAAAGAAAAAATGTAAAACTCAGAATTGAAAATAATTACGACTTACGAATACCTGAGAAGTATAATTACAAACGACGGAAAAATAGAATGTAAAATAACAAATTGAGCAAAGAAATGAAACAAGTTATACTATGCATTAGCCCCAATACCTACTAAGTAAAAGAAAACTTACATGGGAGGCAAGGATAAAAATGTACAATACAATAGTTGTAACTGTGCTCTATGCAGGTGAAAACTGGACAATTCTGTAAAAACATAAGAGCAGAATAAATACAATGGAAATGAGACCTTCAAAAAGGATAGCTGGAAAGACAAAATGGTATAGATTAAGAAAGGAGACTATCAGAAGAATGACCAACCAAGAACCAATAATGAACAAAATTGCAAAGAGACAAATGAACTGATATGGGCATCTGTCGAGGATGCGATCTAACAGATTTACAAGAAAAGTTCACGAAGAACATCGTAAAAAGAAAAAGACACAGACCAAAAAAATGGCAGGAAATAGAAAAGAATGGAAGAGATGGGTGAATGAAAATTAAAGTAGCTAGCTCAACACCGACCCCCTGATGGGGTAAAAGAAAGGAGAGAAAAAAGAAAGAAAGAAAGAAAGAAGAGCGGGTGCCCGGAAGATGAGGTGGCCAGAAGATTAGATTAATTAAGTTTATGCGGCACAGGTCGGTAACACAGTAAGCCAAAATCATTAACAAATTTATTTAATACTCAGAGTCGCTTAGTTCTAAATAAACAGTTTATACAAAAAAAAAAATAATATATGTAACTAAGGTACCAATAATGATTGTTGAAAATACAAGTATATTTTTTTATATCAACGAAATAATTGGTGTATATACTATAATCTTTGCACCATTATTATTGCCCAGACATAAAGAGTTTAAAATGTTATTCTCAAACAGCAAGATACAGTTAATGTAAATTAGAATCTATTGTTCCACATACATAAAACCCATGTTTAGCTAACGTTGACTGATACTAAAAGTGAAATATGGAGAATATGAAAGTCACACATAAAAACTATATTATAGAAAGAACATTCTTCAACGAAGAATGTTAATTGAAAACGTTTCAATTAGCAAATGAACGAGTTGATGGTTTTTTGGGTCGTACAGTTCCTTGTCTCGTACGCCAATATAAATATAATAATATAATTAACCTTGTCTGTTCAATTATAAAAATATACATAAGTCAATGTTTTAAGGAGAATAGTTTTGGTTTATAGTAGTTGGATTGTTTTGTACATCGTAAATAGGCAGTATTAAAGCAATTCCTATAATTTTTATTTAATCAATGAGTATAGGCAATTGTAATGAAGTTGAACTTTGACTTTTTTTATGCGGTTTTCATATATTATAGTCTTACGTGTTCTGGTTCTTAGTTTCCATTATTCTCTGCTTTCGTTCCAATATCCAGCCTGACGATTCATCTCCAACATTGCTCTTTAAACACTTTCTAATTATGTCTGTTTTAGTTTTCCTCTTTTCCTTCTTTCAACTGGTCTTTTTCTTCTAATGGCGTTAACGTTTTATCATTAACGTTATTGAAAAAGTGCTTCTCTCATTACAAAATATTACTAAAACTAAATTGTGTTTCTACTGCCTTTGTCTATTTGTTCCACCTATTGAATATGAGCAGTGTCGATTAACGGTCTACCGCACCTTAGGCCATTCGCCCAGGGTGATCATTTGGATCTACATTGCTGTCATTAGGTCAATGCTAACTGACGGAGCTATTGCTTGGGTATCAAGAATACTACAGGCAACAGTGATCAACCAACTAAACCATATTCAGCCAAAACAGGTGTAATAAAAACAATATTAACTGCGGCAATGGAGTTGCTCATTGGCAGTACCCCTCTTGACATATATGTCAAAGGGATGGAGCTGGTGACAATGATGTGATTGCGCTTAAAGAGTATAAACCTTGGTGTAAAAATCGGACAATTGAGAACTCGTTTCTGGAAGGAATAGCTGGATGCGCTACCCCCGCTACAGGCAGGCTGCGACTCAATTAAACCTAAGTTTGTTTTTGACAAACCCTACAAAATCGAAACAAGACAGTGTAGAGAGTCATGCGTGGCAAATGATTGGCATGGCAGATCACTGAATCTAAGAATAAAGTGGGGTATGGGCAAAAATGCCAGCGTAGTTCAGGCAGAACTGGCTGGTATCTTTATAGCCGCAAAACGGATAACCCAAACATGTATAGCCGGGAAAACCATAATAATCTGAACATATAGCAGACAAGCGCTACTGACCTTGAATAGAACACGTTAGAGTTAGTAATAAAGCGTTACCCATCAGAGTTAGTAATGAAGAGTCACGAGTCAGTAACTCAAGTTTTGGATGGTAATAATATCATCCTGATTTGAGTTAAAGGACACCATAGGAATAAAGGCAACCGCATTACTTACCAACTAGCTAGGAAGGTGGCAACCCTTGACAGTTGGTTTTTTTAACTGGTCATTGTCAAATAAGGAAACACGTCCACAAACTGGTACTAGGAGACACACCTATATGCAGGAAGTGTGAACGAGAAGACGGACCTGTAGAGCATATCATATGTGAATGTCCGAATCAATACGAGAGTACGCGTTCATGTGAGTCTGTATCTGCCCACATAAGGCAGATTTTCCCTGGTGACTTATCGACCTTCCTAGAAATGGCAGGATGGCAGCTAAGGACGACAGATTAGTTGTGAAGATGATTAATTGTGGCCTAAGTACTGTTGGACGTGACTCGCCCTTCCTTATCTGTAAATACAGATTGGAAGACCAAGAGAGAGTCGACAGGATGAAGCGAATGAGGATGCAAGAAATCTCCTTTACAATCAATCGTGAAGGAGAATGCCTACAGTGCGTAAAGAATGGAGAGACTTGCTCTAGAATTAAAAGGTCTTTTGCAGTTGTTTTAACTCCCTTTATTCAGAAATCTACCCAATAGGACAATAATCCGTTGATGTGGTAAAATAGGTATGAATAGACTAAATCAAATGAACTACCTATTTATTGCTGCTTAATACAAAGTTAGTAAGCCTAATAGACACTATAAGCTTGCAGATTTCTGTGATTTATTCGATTCATCCCGGCAATTTTCTCCGTGAACCATTAAGAATAGAGGGCAACTTGTCAGAGGAGATCTTCCTTATTTCTTATTTCATCATCATCATCCAGCCTAAAGAGTCCACTGCTGAACATAGGCCTCTTCCTCATGTTTCCAACCCCGTCTATCTTGCGCCGCTCTTAGTTAGTTTTTATTGAGTCTTCTTAAATCGTCAGTCCATCTTGTAGGTGATCGACCGACGCTTCTCTTGTCTTTCCTTGACCTCCATTCCAATAACCTCTTTGTCCATCTCCCATCTGTCATTCTGGCTATGTGTCCTGCCCATCTCCATTTTAGTCTGGCTATCTTCTCGATGATGTCAGTCACTCCGGTTCTTCTTCTGATGTCTTCGTTTGTTATTCTGTCTCGGAGAGTTATTCCTAACATGGACCGCTCCATTCTTCTCTGCGTGACTCTCAGTTTGATAGCTGCTGCTTTTGTTAAGGTAAGTGTTTCTGCTCCGTACGTCAAGACTGGGAGGACGCACTGATCAAATACCTTTCTCTTTAGGCATGTGGGCAGCTCACTTTTAAAAGTTTCTCTGAGTTTTCCAAATGCTGCCCACCCAAGGTCGACTCTTCTCTTCAATTCATGAGTCTGGTTATCCCTGCCAATCATAATTTCATGTCCCAGGTATTTATATCTATCTACGAGTTCTATTTCTTTCCCACCAATTTCTTATTTACGGTTTCTATATTTTTGTGCATTTACTGCTTATTTTAAGTTTGAATTTTATTTAAGCTAGGAGGGAAACATGATCTGATTCATATATTGCTACCGGAGATATTGCAAATTTTTCCGAGCATCGCCAGATTCGTTTCTTAATTGTTATTAATAAAGCCTTTGTGATTTTTAAAAAAAATTATGCTAACTCGGCTTCTATCGGTCGTAGAAAACTCTTTTTTTTTTGTTTTAATCTTCGTCTCGAAGCCAGCTACAATGATCTGCAAATTAGAAATTTGTAGGGTAGATAGGGGCCGTTGCAGCTCTAAATGTTTATAACTATAATTTTCCAACTTCATAAATAATTGTTTTTAATGGGTTAAAAAATGTTTTCATTATTTTCCAATGGAATATGAAAATTTACGGTTTAGGAAGAGAATGAAACAAGAATTAGCTCTCTACCATTTTTTTTTTTTTTTGGCAATCCTATGATCATTCAAAGTTGAAGGTCGTAAACCAATTAACGTATCTCAGCAACAATTGGTAATTTTATAGGCTTAAATGTCATACATTTGAAATAAATAAAAAAGCAAATTTGCAATAAATATTACGTTTTTTAATCGTCGACCTTGACTTTCATTCGTTATTTTTGCAATAACAAATAACTTAAATTGAACGTATACCGGCTCAAATTGAAGGTCTTTTAGAGTACTTTTACAATTTATACAGAAATTACCCATTATAATACTTATTTTAGGAAAAAAAATGAAAAAAAAAAACCAAAAAATACGTATTTTGGACCTATGAACGCTCATAAACAAACAATAACCAAAAATTTTTTGTTGAATGAACTGGGATATTGCTCCTGAGGTTACCCTATTATAACCTAGGCCACATTACATAAATTCCTGGATTACAGTGTAAAATCACCCTTTTTCCCCCACAGCCTGAGCTATCAATCTTCCTCAAACTAATGGATTATTATCTCAGTCTTTTTCTGCAGAGTGTCTGCTCACCTAATAAGGCTTTTATGATTTTATAATGTCTTATGTCTAGTCAGGATATTATTTAAAAATTCTAAGTGTTCCGTCAATTAACGTTAAAACTCTTATGAAATATTTTTACAATGAATATTCTAATCGCTAACTTAATCACTAGCGATAAACAAAATTGCCGTTTGGATTCAGTCGATAGCAGACAAAGCACACAATGACGAAGCGGGACAGATTCAGAATTCATGATTGGATTATGACTCTATAAAACATTAAACCAGGAATATGACTCATGTGAATAATGTTTGCACACATTTTATGCCAGTGGCGGGTTTACTGTACATTTATGATATATATGCTGTTATTATGCAAATTGTCGGTTTGTGATTATTTGAATGAAAACAATACGGTGCCTACTTGTTTAATGTACTAATTAATTTTTATGTTTGTGAAAACGACTAATTTTTTATGTGGCTGTCGACATTTGTAGAACAGTTGTTATAACATTCAACATTCAACTGTTATAGTCATTCTAAAAATACTCTAATAAACGAAATAATAAAAATCATATTGTAGATATTAGTTTAATATTTTCTTTATAAACTTTATAAATTTCTAAAGAAATGAAATGGTTTATATAATATAGGATATATATAGCACTGTGCGTATGAGTGGAATCATAAGCTGTTTTAATGAAAAACCAGTTTATTTAGAAAGAAATTATATTTTGACCAAATTATAAAAGTAAACTTACATCGTTTAGTAGGAAATATGTCCCCATTTGGCTGCAAGTACTGCTTTTACCCGTTTTAGCATAGATTATACGAGGTTCTGACAGTTTTCAGATATCCTTTTATCTCAAAACCAAACCTGAATGACCGCTTCTATCATTTTTATTTTTGTAGTACAGTCGATTTTGCACAGTCTAGCATAAATTTTCAATATGGTTGAGATCTGGCGAATTGCCGGGCCAATCTAAAATATTAATCTTATTATTTTTGCAAAATTCCATCATTTGCTTTGATTTATAACAGGTAGCAAAGTCCTGTTGAAGAATTCTCCTTGGGGCTGACATTTTTGGAGTTCTGTGTCCAAATGCTGTTTCAACATGGATTCGTAGTTTTGGTTGTTTATCATACCTTCAACTGGTACCAAATATCCAACTCCCATGTATGAAAAACATCTCCAAAACATTTTTTTACCTAGATGTTTTACGGTTTGATCAATATGCGATAGTGTGGCTTCCATTATCAGACTTTGTGACGAATTTCGAATGCTGTTTAACTATAAAGTGATTTATAAATAGGACTTATCTCCAGTCATATACAGTCTAATTATTTGAGTATTTTTTGGCCCACCATAGCCTTTGTTTCTTCATTCTTTCAGTTAGAAACAATTTTTTCTATGGACGCATTGCCCTTCACCGTTCTCCAAGTCTTTTCCGAACAGTAGATTCATGAATCGCTAGATTTGGTTGGAGCTCTTGGTTTATTGTTAGTAGAAAATGAGTCCCCCTTTGGCTGCAATTATTGTTTTTACCCGTTTTGACATAGATTATACGAGCTTCTGACAGTTTGTTTTTCTTGGGTCCAATTTGCTCTTTCGAAGTAAAAAATCTTTCATCTGCTGGTGTTTTTTTCCTCTTTCTTCCTCATTTTCTCAATCTTTTTACATCCAGTGATCCCGTTTCTCGTTTATGCTTTAATATCTTTTTTACTGCCCCCTGATTCACTCCAAGCGTTCTTACGATTTCTCTTTGTGACACAGAAGTGTGTTCACGTGATAACCTTGTCATGTTCCCTAGGCGTAATATCCATAATGAAATTAAACGAAACAATCTCACTAATTACCGAAAACAACACAAAATAGTACAAAACAACACAAACTTACAAAGTAATTCCCACTAAGGTATTAACAAAAATGTCATATATGACGACGAATATGATGGTAATACGATCTTCTTTGTCGATAACAGTTTTTAGATAACATGAATCAATTTTCAATTATATGTGTGGATGGAACCTTATGTTTTATATAACAATATGTTTTTTTAAAGCATAACTTTGAGTATTTGGTAAAACTTATATTATACGTCACAAAAAATTAAACAAAAATTATTAAAACATGTTTGTTAATAAATTCACTGTATGATAACGATATATTATATTCCGATATATTATATAAGCCTTATTTCAATAAAATAAATGGAAAACTTGTTGAGCAGCGCTGATTGACACAACAGAGCAGTAAAATGTTATTCATAAAGATATTATAACAGATGTATTTGCTTACTTGGTCCACTAGTAATAAAGCTAACAGCATTAAATCGCAAAGCTGTCTTCGTACGTAGCTTTAACTTAATTATGTTTTTCTTAGTTTTTTTCCCAATTATTACTTTAATGTATGTATTTAATCAACGGTTTTTTTTTCTTGCTGCAGTATTTTTGATAATCGCTCAAATCTTTCTTTCCATACAGTAGTTAGCACCTTGTACGTCACGTTAAACAGACACGTGACTCTATAATTATTGTGGTCTGACATGTCTCATTTTTTGATATTAAAATTATAAGCCCTGTTATCCCGTTCTTTTCAATTTGTTTTTTTTTTTTATTCATATCTCCCTATGATTGTAGCAATTTTTTTATGTAATTCTGTCTTGTGTTATGGAGAAATCTTATGTTATTTAGTTCTTTTAGGGCGTTTTATATTTCGTCTCTTACAGGCTTCATAACTTCTAAGTTGTCGTCTTGGCTGCCTTTCCCTATTTCTTTTTCCTTTTTCATTTATATATCTAATGATATTAGTATTTTTTCTATCACATCAATGCCTTGTACGTGCTGTAATACGTTATGTCTTCTTCATTATTTTGTTCGAAGCTATTTTTTTCTTATTTTATTTTTTCTTTAATCGCATTTTCGCATTCTTGATCAAGCCAGTAATTATACCATCGTTCTTTTTATAACGTATGATTCTTTCGAACTTAAATTATCCCATTTTTAATATATTTTCATGTCTCATCTATAACATTTCCCTATTTGTCGTGAAATCTTTACGACACATATTTTTTAAAATTACCTACGTCAGAAATTTTCAGCAATTTAACTTTTTAAGTTTCACAGAATTTCCCTTAAAATTGCGTAAACTCAAATTGCATTTTATACTAAATAGTTTATTTCTTCTGAAAATTAGATACTATAACACCCCCAAGTCTTTATATAAATTCTCCTTTTTCTCATTTTAGAAGCTTCTAGCATGTTATCTTGATATTTATTAAAACCAAAGAATGCGGCCTGTATCCGTCGTTTTTTTTTTAGAAAAAATATCGTTGTTATCCCTCCAATAAATCTAAAACATCCAAGAATTATCGATATCGCTGTC
This sequence comes from Diabrotica balteata, assembly GCA_918026665.1. NCBI lineage: Eukaryota > Metazoa > Arthropoda > Insecta > Coleoptera > Chrysomelidae > Diabrotica > Diabrotica balteata. Next base: position 149,202,940 of record OU898281.1, on the reverse strand, counting down.
TAGAATTACCGTACATGATGGCGATGCTATTTCATTTGATATCCGCCAATGGGTAAGCACATTACAGTATTTTATGTCTGCTAGTCTACGTAAAAGGTACGACGGCCATAAAAAAATACAATATGAGGATGCGGTGAACAAACCCAAATGTTAAAATGTCAAGTCTTTAACGTAATAAGACATACAGTGGATATTTAAAGCATTTTGTCCAGCAGATATAAAATTAGAAATGTATGAAGCAACCAGAACGTCGACTAGGGCTCAGATTTAGCGTATTGTCTATGATTTACCACACAATACTTAGAAGACAACCGACGATCGACTACCAACAACTCTAAAATATGTAGATTTATGAAAATGCTTTTATTGTAAATGTTTAAAAAAACAAAATATAATTAAGGTATCTAATCAAGCATCTACTACACAAACAAACAAATAATCCACAAACTTTTCGTAAGACGGTACTTAATGATTGTGTCTCAACCGCAAGCACGATTTGAGATGTTCATCGGTTAGCCAATTGCGATATTCTGATATGATATCGATATATATATATATATATATATATATATATATATATATATATATATATATATATATATATATATATATAACGCTGATATATAGTCGATTGAGAGCAGTTATATCTTCAAAAATGTCTTTGATCCCACACAAGAAGTAATCGATCTCGTTTTTCGTCTTTTTATCAGGAGATATCCATTTTTTGTTGATCTAAGAAGTTATATAATTTTTCTCTTCTTTCGTTTCGTGTGCCATAACCATGCATCTTCATTTTATTTTCAGTATTTTCTTCTTTTTTATCTAATTTTGTGTTGAAATTTCCCATAATGATGGTATACTTTGTATCATTTTCTTCTAATGCTGTTATCAAATCTTCGTAGAACATTTCAACTAGGAACCTTTTCCTGATGTGTTGTTATGGGAACATACACTTGTATAACCTTGATCTTGGTTTTATTATCTAGGTCTATTATAATATAAGCCACTCTATTAGAAACACTTTTATATGTAGAAATGTATGGTGTTAGATACTTTTTGACAAGAAATCCTACTCCACCATATGTTTCGTCTGTTTTTCCTGTATAGTATAAGCGATTTCCAGAGTTTAAATGCATGCATTGTTTGCCATTTCCTTTCACTTCTGACAGTCCTACAATACCTTACTTTATCTTGGATAGTTCTTTTTCTAATTCGTAGACCTTTTCATTTTTAACCGTATGTTATATGTTACTAGTAGTAAATATTTTTGTTTATTCGTATCTATTTTGGCGCGTTTTGTTGACCGTGAGCCTCCCCCAGAATCTGTAAGGCTGACCAGTTTGGCGGTGTAGGATTCTGAGCTGCTAGCTCTACCTACCTGGAGTATAGTGCCATCTTGTTTCAAGTTCAACATGTTGTGTATTGAGGGCTTATTTATTTATCGTATGGCAATTACAACATATTTAGAACAAAATTACAAACACTAGTAATATATGTATATGATAAACTTTAAATAGTTACAAACAAACATCAAGTGTATTTACGTAATCAATTGACTCTGAAGTTGCAAACAGGAAGTTTTCAGGGCTACCATTGTAGGATCTTGAGGGACACTCTTCAATAATGTGGTCGATCGTTTGGTTCTTCCCACAGTCACATTGAAGAGACGGATTCTTTCCCCATTTATGTAGCATATATGCACATCTGCCATGTCTGACTCGGATCCTGTTTTATCGTGGAAGATCAAAACCTGGTGGCTTGTGGGTAATGCAGGGCATGTTATTTTACCATGCATTCCATTCTTGGGACCATGCATTCGTGATGTTGAACTCCTCGTGTATCATTCTTGCCGTTTTCATTGGTGGTTTTCTAGAACGTAGACGGGTATTTCGTGCATCCTCAGTATCTTGGTGGATCGGCAGGTTTTGAGGGCTATATTGGCATTAAAACATCACGCTTGCTGGACGGGTTCGTGAGTGTTCCCGGTATCACAGCCGGTGAAATCAGTATTAGATTTTCGCCTGCGACGTTGTGGTACCGCAACTAACAGGAATTGTATTCCTCAGCCACGGGCCACTAATGACACTGTTGCTGACATTTGTCATTTTCTTCGTTGATCCGCGGGATATGTACCACACATATTAGACACATCAATTATATCGGTGGACGCATCAAACTGAAAAGAAAAGTATATAGGTTCCATACTATCATTGTTCAGAAGCTATTTTCCCATTTAAATAGTCCATATTATCACTTTTAAGTTGAGATTCTAAATCAGTATCTCGATTCGTCTGGTTAATCATTATAAAATCATTAAATAATACATTAGGTGCTTCAATAAATGCTTCTTTTACTATGGTTTCGTTTTCGAGAGGTTTTTTGTGTTCCGCCACTATGTAGAAAATTTTAAAAGACGCGATTGATGCAGCTATTGATTGTTTGGCTGGTATAGAGAAGATGGAGAATATTGCTCCCGCTTTAAACTACTTTGCAAATAAATCCGTAAAATACTGTTGCTTCTTAAAGACAGAAAAGATTTATTTTTCACGTTGAGAACGCTTATGAATAGCTGTTCATAGACGCTTGAAAATAAACATATATTAAATAAATAAACAGATACATAGACGCTTTGAAACTTTTTCACGCTACGTGAAATCTAATCTTTACTGTCTTTTTCATTTTACTTTGCAAATCTTGCAATTGTCGCTTCTTTGTTTATATGTTTATTAAAAATGTTTATATTTAAAAAAAATAATAATAATTTATGTTTCTTTACAGATTTTTAAATTTATTGAAATGTTTATTGTTTTTTCTGTGAAACATTCTTGACATGTAATAAATTTGACTTTTAACTTTTGTTTATTATTAAATACTCAATTGAGACCTTTTTGAAACGACAGTTTTTAAGAAAAATCTGAGTGTCCGGTCAATGATGCACCCCAGTGTATCTCCGGTCTTCTGGTAATATAAAAAAATCAGATATCCGGGTTTATTATGTTCATATTCCAAATACAACTTTGAAAAACATACTTTGAAAACATTTTTGGACTACGTTAATTTGTTGAGTTAGATATATTTTTACTTTCAAACTCACTTTGAATTAAGAATGACATTTTTGTAAAAGTGAGAAGATAATATTGCAAAGTAAATAATCGTGTACCTTCTAGTAAAATTTTGAAAGTGCTCTAATGTCTATTTGCAAATAAAAAACACAATTCGAGCATTAAGACATTAATTTATGGCAGTGTCAAGTTCAAACGGAAGTTCAAGAGAAGTCTGAAATTTTTAAACTGACTCACTGTCATACATACTATATGCTGCCCGGTTTTTTTAATGCATCACGGAAATAGTTCACGAAATCTACATTTCATGTTTTGATTCTAAAAATACATCTTCTTTTAAATACTAAATGTTTAGGATGTTACTATTTTATTTATTTTCAGGTTCAAGATCAATAAAAGTGTTTGAATTAAAAAGCTATTTCTGAAAAAGAAATTATAAATTACAAATAAAAAAATTAAATAGCAATTAAAAATTTGCAATTTACATTCCAGCTTCAACATTTTTATTCTTTAAACCTTCCATAAAGTTTGGGATTTTGGTTCCGCACAAATGAGATCTTCCACGTATTTTTAAGAGTGGTCATTTACATGGTAATGAATAAACATTCAAACCATACCAATAGATTCTTCTTTTTCATTATAGGCAGCAGGCATTGGTAGCTTCTTGATTTCTAACACAGCATTCTTAAATTTAGCGAAAGACGTCCATATTTTAGAATTTATATAGCCCACAATACCATTTCGAAAAGCTGAAAAGAGTTTAAGATATCTGAGAAAATAATTCGGATATGCCGATGACTGGGCCCTCACTAGGCGATGCAGAACACTAGAAACGTCTGAAGAAGTTCTGAGGGCGGACTTATATATATTGGGCAAATATTTTCGCAAGTTGCGACTTCAACCAAATGCATCCAAAACAGAAGTTAGTTGCTTTCACCCGAACAATAAACTTACTGAAAAGGAACTCAACATACGGTTTGAAAATACCACACTTACCCATAACAAAACACCAAGTACTTGGTCGTAACACTAGACAGAACGCTATCATTTAAAGAGCATTTAACAAAAACTGCCCAAAAGTTGAGTACAAGAAATAACATTATACAGAAGCTCTGCGGTACCACCTGGGGATCATCGGCTTCCACTCTTCGCTCTACTGCGTCAGCCCTTGTTTCCTCGACCGCTGAATATTGTGCTCCAGTTTGGCTACACAGTTCACACGTAAAAAAGGTCGACACTCAGCTGCAGAGCACTATGAGGATGATAGCTGGTACAATTAAATCAACTCCCACCCAATGGCTTCCAGTATTAAGTCACATCTCACTTCCACATTTACGAGTTGACGCACTAACCTAAGCGTTAATCTTCGATGGCACGCCACGAAATGCTACTTATTCTATACGCTACTTTACGGAGTAGAAGGGTGGACGTTAACAGCAGCAACTATAAAGAAGTTACCGGCTCTAGAAATGTGGCTGTATCGACGCATACTGAAAATACCTTGGACAGACAGAGTGACCAATAGAGGGGTGTTAAGACGAATGGGTAAAGAGATGGAATTGTTAACAACTGTTAAAAGGAGGAAAGCGTCATACCTGGGTCGTGTGTTCCGTAATGATAAGTAGTCTGCTGCAGCTTATCTTGGAAGGTAAGACTGAAGGTAGAAGAGGTTTAGGCAGAAAAAAAGAAATTCTGGCTGAGAAACTTGAGAGAATGGTTTTAAATACCAGAATCTGCGAACATAATACATGCGGCACAAAACAGAGAAACCTAGCGCTTGATGGTCGCCAGCCTTCGGTAGAAGACGGCACATAAAGAAGAAGAATGACGCACTATTCACACGGGAATACAAAAATATCATGAACAATATAAACCTGCCAATCCACCAAGATACCGAGGATGCACAAAATACCCGTCTCCGTTATAGAAAACCACCTATGAAAACGGCAAGAATGATACATGAGGAGTTCAACATCACGAATGTTGAATGTATGGTCCCAAGAATGGAGCACATGGCAAAATAACATGCCCTGCATTATCCACAAGCCACCAGGTTTTGATCTTCCACGCAAAACATGGTCCACTATAAATAGGATCCGAACCAGACATGGCAGATGTGCATACATGCTGCATAAATGAGGAAAGAACGTCTCCTCAATATGACTGTGGGGAGAACCAAACCATCGAGTACATTATTGAAGGGTGTTCCTCAAGGTCCTACAATGCTAGTAGGCCCGGGCTAGTGTTTTTTAATTCGAATAAAGCATTTTCCAGTTCTTCAATAGTGAAAGGTAGATTTAATGAATCGTTTAAATTATCATTTGCAAAGTAATCAGTATTTTCTGTTATTTTTTTTTTTCAAGGAATGTATTATTGTAATTACCATTTGAAGACATTTCTTTAGAAGTTTCAGCTAAGGTGTTAGCTATTTCATGGGAAGAAGTTAAAATCCTATCGTCTACTTTTAATATACAAATAATTGGCGTGTATTTCAAACCAAAGATTTTTTTATTTTTCTCTATACTACGCTGACAGGAGTTGAGGAATTTATTTCTGAAACATACTTGCACCAGAAGGATTTCTTAGTTTGTTTTATAATAATCTGTGTCTAAGCTTTAAGTGATTTAAACATGATTTTATTTTCAGGTGTTTTATGTTTCTTATATTTATTAAATACAGTTTTACTTGCTCTGAAGGTAGCTCCAAATTCTGAGTTCCACCAAGGTACAGGAATCTGATTATTTATTATCTTTATTGTTTTCCCAACAAATTCTTAACACTACTCAGAATAATTTTATTTAAGTTCTTTAAGGACTCATTAATGCTTTTAGTTATTTTACAGTCTGGCATTGAGTTGTCGATATAAGTTTCTAATTTTAACCAATCGGCGGTTTCAGGTTTCCATCTGGGTATGAAAACCTCATGGGCCAGTGCGATGGAGTTTTTTTACTATAGCATGGTGTAGAACTATTATTGTATTGCCTAAACGGATGTTTTAAATGAACCACCTACAATGATCCCATTTTTATTTTGTTCTATCTGGGGACATTAAATTAGAGAATAAAACCCAGAACTATAAAAAAACACACTCAAAACATTCAAATGAACGCCGTAAGAACTCAGGTAAACTTTTTTCAAGTGAATATAAACGTAAGTTTATATCCACATTTTCCCTATTTCAGCAACACCTCTCCAGAACAAATGTTATTTATGCACATAAAAATAACGGCCATTGTTCGGAGTTTTCCACACGCCGTTGGCAGGCGCAAAATCGATTTGACCCACACACCGAAGGAGGAGGTTAGGCAAAGAAAAACGCTTGCTAAGACGTCCGTTCAATAGAAACACCAAGCCACGGTTTTGCAGAACTTAATTAACGTTTACAAACCGACGAAATAGACCAAAGGTTTGCGAATAAGCTAAAAATGAACCAAAAATTAAATTTTGCCGGAATTAGTAAGAAATTTAATTTCTTTTGATTAGAAGGAACTTGTAATTTAAAAACTTAAGCAAACTGAAGGAACGTATTAATAACAAAAACCTTCCATTCTAATATACAAATCGCTATAGTTGAGGATTTATCTACGTTAATGGCAACAATATTTGTAATCTCTTAAGTGTCAGTGTCAAGTTCAAACACAGTAACCTCAATTGCAAGCTTTTCGAAAACTAAAATAAACATGTAAATATATTCATTACCGGTCATTGGAAGCTACTCTCCCTACTTACTCGTTAAGAGTATATTGTAATATACTCCTCAAATATCCTGATAAAGTTTGTTTAGTAGAAAATGGTTGACTTCAATTAGTGCGGTCGTACATATTATTAAATTTATCTGACTTGACCCATTGTTAAGACCGGTCCGGAGCGATAACCATACGAAGTAGACAGACTTGGTCTTTTGACAATTAACATTGACTGGAAGGTCTTCTTCTTTATTCTTATGCTGTAGTTATTACATATCTCATTCATACTTTCAACTAGATGTTGTAGATCTTCCGCTGTTCTTGCCATTATCACAGTATCGTCAGCATATCGAATGTTATTGATAACTTCTCCATTGACTATTATCCCTTTATTTGCATGTGACAGAGCTTCTTAGTATATTTGTTCGCTGTAGATATTAAACAAGAGCGGTGACAATATACAACCCTGTCGTACTCCTCTACGTACTTTTATTTGGTCCGATGTTTGGTCTTCTATTTTTAAATTAGCTCGATGATTCCAGTACAGATTTATTATTCTTTGTATGTCTCTGGTGTCGATGTTCTTACCTTCCAGGATTTCTTTGAGTTGATTGTGGCGTAGTTCGTCAAAGGTCTTTTTTAAAGTCTATAAAGCAGGCATGTACCTTTTAGTTAACATCTAGACATCTCTGTGTTAGGACATTTAAGGCAAAGAGAGTTTCTCTTGTACCTAATCCTTTCTAAATCCCATCTGTGTATCTTTAATATCGATATCTAACTTTTGATAGATTCGGTTGTGGGTAACTCTAAGAAATATTTTAAGCAGATGACTTATCAAGGAGATTGTTTGATGATCTGAACATTGTATTGCCTTAGTTTTCTTCGGTATGGTGACAAACGTAGACAGCAACCATTCTTGAGGTATTATACCAGTACTGTATATTGTATGGAATAGATGTAATATTATGGTTACAGATTTATCATTCAAAAGCTTCAACAGTTCTGTAGGAACTAGTTCTGTGGGACTAGAGGGTACTCCTATAATAAAGAACAGCATCCACAAAATTTACAATAATTACGACGACAAAAACAAAAAAACGGATGTAAAACATATTGTTTTGCCTTATATACCCGAAATTAATGTTTTCAATTTAGAGTTCATTCCGAAATTTCATTAGAGTTTTAAAATAAATTAAATCTATTTTAATTGCTAATATTGTAGAAAACAAACATTAATAATAATTTGTAGTTCTGAAAACAACCGTTTTTTTTTAATCGTAACATTTGTAGATTTGATCCCAGTATCACTCCACACATAGTTCTGTTTCGCTATCGCTATTCTCATCTAAATTAATTATGATCGGTTCAATTCTATGATCTATGTACATGAACATATCAATTTTCTTTACTTATTACTGTCTGACCGGACTGTAACAGTACATAAATGTAAACATATATAAAAACGCATGGGATAATGAACATAAGGTTCAATGGAATGATTTAAATATAGTCCTAAAGGAAACGGATGGTAAAAAGAGAAAAATCAAAGAAGCGGCTCTAATTATGCTAAATAAGACCAATTGTGTCGCAAATTCCAAAGGTCGCAAATTTCAAAGTCTGTCTCAAAGTTGTATTTCGACATCGGAATTTTTGTTAATCTATATAACATACTATGATAGGCTGCCAGTTTATGTTGTATGGAATGGGATAATGAATTGTGTATAGTCGTTTCAGTATGGGTAGGTTTATGAAATATGGAGAAGTCATGTTTGGTTTGAAATCTGATACATTTTACATCTAAAAAATTTATGGATTGATTTGGTTCTGTTTCTATTGTAAATTTAATATGACTATGAAGTGAATTAATATACTATAAAAATTGATCGAGTTGTCTGTTAGTTGCTGTGACACATACTAGTACGTCGTCTACGTATCTCCACCAATATAAAAACTGTTTGAATACGGGATGTTTTGAAATCTTTGTCTCTAGATGATCCATAAAAATATCTGATAGCAATGGGCTTAGACTCTAAGCCTTAGAGGATTGCCCATTATAAGTCCAGCACCGTTATTTGTATATATTTGATAACCAGGTAACCATGATTACAATACTTTGAATTTAATAATCAAATACATACAAATAACAGTGCAGGACTTATAATGGGCAATCCTCTAAGCCCATTGCTATCAAAAATTTTTATGGATCATCTAGGGACAAAGATTTCAAAACATCCCATATTTAAACAGCTGATATTTTGTTATGAAAAATTTTATGTTAAAACATTGATCTACTTGATAAAGTTCACAATCTATAATGGATTTGATAATATGGTAATGAAGAAAAAATTAAAGGAATGTTAATCACATCAAAACTGTTTAAAAAATATAAAGACAATATGTATAAAAACGAACTGTTAGCATACCAAACAAACTCAACTGAGATGGACATTTTACAGACTGACAAAATTTATTTATTTTATATTTTTCCGTTATAAAGGAACTTTCCTAGATGAAAAATAATACAAACATGCAAAATCTGATCACAATAAATCTGTCAAATAAATTAAAATCGTTTACATTATACTAAAAATCGTAATTTACAAAAAAACGACCTTGTTGCTGCTAGTGCAGTAAATTATACAATGCGCACGTTTATTGCTATTGACAATTTGTCAGTGTCATACGCTGTTACGACGTTTCACGGTATTGGATGCAAAATTAAATTATTTAGTAAATTAATTACTCTTTAATGAGAGTTAAAACGTTTCCAGCGAGCGATGTGGTCTGTTTCACAATGTATAAACAATCAGAAATATTATTTATAATAACAGTTAATTTGCTAAAAGAATTTTAAGATAAGTTAATTAATTGGATCTTTCTTCCTTAGCATATGGGTGCTTCAACAAATTGCTTTTTTCTTGCATGTCCATCAATAGCAGTAAATAATTCAAGAGAATATTTTTTTTATTTTCCACTTTATTTGCAATCCGTTTACAAATGCTTTAACAACGTGCAAATCGTTTGACCACAGTTTTGCATTGTAGGGAAATATCCAGTTACCTGTATGTCTAAATGACTTGTTTAAAAATTGTGGCTAAAATTCGGAGTATATTAAAATCTTATATTTAAATCATTTCGCATAAACGACTTTAGCCTACGGCAAAAAAGAACGGAGGAAAATATGTGCTATCACATAGCACTCATCAACATAAAAAAACATATTACGCTATTCCCATAAAACAACTGAGGAAGAAGATGAAAGAAGTCTGAGCACTTCGTGGATTAATAAAATCTGTACGACAATATCCTCCTCCTAAGTACCTTCTCTGTTGAGGTTGGCTATCAATATGGCAAATTTCTCTCTGTTCTGGGCTTGATGAATTAATTCATTTTCTCTTGTGTGTGACCAATCTCTGTTGTTTCGTATCCAAGATTTTTTTATTTCGTCCTATGCCCCTTTTACCTTCAATCTTGCCTTCTAAAATTACCTGGACCTAAATATGCCAGCTACTTCTTTAACTTTTCTGTGTAGTTCTCTATCTTTATGCCTTATTTGCAAATCTTCATCTTCTTCTCTTTACATTTTTCTTTCATCCACTCTTCCTTAACTAGATTTATTTTTTTGTCAATTTCCCTGTTGAGTTCTTTGTATCTTATTAAGTTTTTGTTTTTTACCATCTGTCACCTCTCCTTCTTCTTCTTAACATGCCATACACCAAAGTGCGTAGGCGACTATCTCATTACTAGAATACTGTTCTTGGCGGCGTGACACAGCTCGCCTGTATTGTGTATTCCTGTCCATTCTTTAATATTCCTTAACCAGGATAATTGTTTGCGGCCGGCTCCTCTCCTACCTTCGATCTTCCCTTGTAGGATTAACTGTGGTACTTCATATTTTGCTCCTCTCAATATGTGCCCAAGGTAACTAATTTTGTGTTTTTTAATTAATTCAAAGAGTTGTTTTTCCACGCCGGCTCTCTTAAGAACGTCATCGTTTCGAACTCTATCCACCCAAAGTATGCGCATCATTCTTCTCAATGACCACATTTCAAATGCTTCAAGTTTGTTGATAGATTTTTGCCATAAAGCAAGATGGACCATATGTAGCACTTGACCATTCTGTAGTGTATTTCGAAATTTAGGTTTTGTTTACATATGAGCGGTCTGAATTTCACAAAAGCTTGTCTGGAGGGTTTCTGTAACCAGTATCATAAATTCTATTGAACAGCCTTACCAAAATTTCGATATTCTCCTCGTCTAGTAGTTTTATTGCTTCTATATTAATTTTATCTTGACCTCTTGCTTTATGCATATTTGTGGTTCTAACTGCATATTCTATTTCACTTCGCATTATTGATGGCCCTGATAAGTTTTCGGAAGGAAGTTTGCGCCTTAGTTGTGTTGGTCTTTCGTCATTAAAAAGTATTTCTGCGTATTCTTTCCACGCCATTGCTATCTCCTCTTTTGACTCTATGTATTCGTTTCTGTCGTTGCGTATTCTTGTTCTGTGGTAGCTTTTGTGTATATTCGATATTTCTTTGATCTTCTTATGCAGTCCAAAACTATCTCCTTTTTCCTGCAATTGTTCTATTTCGTTGCACCTTTTCACCATTAAAATTTCTTTTGCTTTCTTAATTTTCTGACGAATTTCTTTGTGTATCTGTTTGTATTTGTCTTGATTACGTTGTTGTTTATGTTGCCTTCGCTTTTCCATTACATCCATAATTTCGTCCGTCATCCATTCGTTATGCTTTCTCTTTCTGATCTGTGTTTTAACTTCCCTGTTTCCTGCCAGAATCGTTCCTTTAATATCATTGACCATCTCTTCGATATCATCATTTTGTTTTGTTACTCGCATTCTTTCAATAATTTGATTCGCATAACTCTTCTTCAGATTTTCGTCTCTCATCAATTCTCTTGTATTTATAGGCGTGCTGGTGTTTGTATTTGTTCTCTTAATTTTTGCTAGTTTTAACCTCACATCTGCTATTAGCGGATTATGATCGGATGCAATATCAGCACCTGGATATGCTGCGATTCTTCTGATAGCGTTACGAAATCTTCTGTTTATTAAGGCGTAGTCAATTTGGTTTCTAATAATTCAGTTTGGACGGTCTCCTGGTGATCTCCAAGTATATAACTTACGAGGTGGGAGCTGAAACCATGTGTTCATGACGACAAAACTGTTCTCCTGGCAGAATTCACACAGCAGGTCGCCTCTTTCATTTCTAACTCCAAGGCCGTACTCTCCAATTGTGTCTTCATATCTTCCTTTACCCACCTTGGCGTTAAAGTCGCCCATTATTCTGTTTATGTCCTCTTTCTTTGTTAGTCTTATTGCTTTTTACAGATCTTTATAGAACTTAGTTATTTCTTCTTCTGACTTATCTGCTGTTGGTGCATATGCTTGTGTCACATTTATGTTTACTGGTTTGCCTGTCATTTTGATCAACATGACTCGTTCGGAAACTGGAACAAAATCTGTCACCGATTTACTGGTCTTCCTGTCAAGAGCAATAGCCACTCCATGTCTCCTCTCCATAATTTGTATTATTTCGTTTGTCATCCATGTTTTTCTATATTTTCGGTTTTATTTCTGTATACTTTGGTCTGCTATCTCCAAGACAGTATTTTTTGTTTTCCCGCACATGTCTTCAATGTTTTCTTTTATTGTTTTCTTCTTAGTGGGAGCTATTGTTTTAGACTCTAACTGAGTGTCAACCATGTTATCACACTTCTGTTGCTGTCCTTGGCCGATTTGGTTCCTTACAATATTTCCTACGCAATCTTGAGGAGACTTCCACGGATATAGACATATTTTAGGTAATTTAAACCATGTTTTAAGAACCAACAGGTTGTTCTCTTGGAAAATTTCAACAAAACGTGCGCCTCGTTCATTCCTGGTTCCTAAACCATATGGACCGATGATCGGTTCGACTTTTTCCGCTCCTACTTTGGCATTCCAATCTTCCATAAATATGTTGATGTCGTCTGATTTTATGTATTGGTAGTTTAGGTTTCTTTCCTAGATGGCGCGTGGAGTTGTCCTACCTAACAAACTTTGTGAGTTTTCATCCTAGCCTTCTATATAGATATATGTGTAATAATGATAAGAAATAGAAATAATAATAAAACTAATGTAACTGCCCGAAAACCAAAATTACGAAATTGTAACTTTGATAATGTTTCGCGAACTAAAAAAGTCATCTATTTTTCTTCAAGTCTTTACCGGGAAACAATATAATGAGCTCATAAGACATCTGTTGGGTTCATTATATCGTTGAACTAGATATATGCCGCAACTCGGGAAGATATTACAGCTTTCACTATATTTAGGGAAGAATCAGTTACAATGCAAACATAACGAAAACACCAGGAGTACTGTGTCTTCTTTGAAAACCACTGATCGATTAGATGCTGTGTTTTAAGTGACTTAAGGAAAAAAAGGGAGCTACTGTCAACAGATGTTAACCATTCTTGTATTTTGTATCTATATTCGTATAAATAAACTATTCATACTAAAAAAGTTCAGTATATGAAGAGCTAATCAATAAATAAAAATATTTTAGTAAATATATTTATGAGAACTTAGAATACAAATTGTAGACAACGCACTTCCTACATTATCTAAATGTTATTTAATTAAGAGATATGTGAAGAAGAGGAACAGCTACTAAATTGTGTTTTTTACCCACAGCAATTTGAAAATAGATATAAATATGTATTAAAAAAGGCCAGTTTTTATCAAAAATTAAAAGGCTGCCAGTGTTTCTTCCGGTAAGTGTATTTTATCTTATTTGCAATTCTTTCTACATAGCGCTAAAAACATGAAGTTCTAGACAAATTTTGCATAAATTTGGCTCAGATTCTTTACAGTTTGGATGTTTTGAATCTCCGTAAAATTTTACATCTAGAGATACCTAAAAGCTAACATTTACAAATACTTTTAAACCGAATTTTTCAGCTCTCTACGAAATTCTATCAAGTATGCATAGAAAATTCAACTTGAATACAAGAAAGAAGCTCCAGTCGAGCCTTGTTCTGCTATTTTCAATATGAATTTCTACTCTCGAGGGTCTGTCCCGACCTTGTAGATGAATAATACATCAGTCGTCGTCTAAAGTTAATGCTAAACTTTTTCCGGCAGTTTTCTTTCAAGAAGGGAATAATAATTAGCATTCACTTTGAGCACCGTTTGGGCTCCTGTTCTTTGTCTTTGGTCAGAAAATTTGGAACGTCTCATAAAGTAAGCAAATTAGGTAAAAGAATTAACATTTTAAAATTAATTAATAAGAATAATCAATAGAATCTTGGAAAATCCATTATGTTTTCGAATAATTATAAAAGTGTACACGGAAAATTTCAAGAAAGTTGGTATGGTACCAAATATTAATACTTATAATAATAATAGTCTCCCGTTTTATACCGCACGCGGCTTTGGGAGTATAGCAGGGTAGTCTGCTATATCTAGGGCCTACGGTATACAAGGAAGGTAACATGGCCAGTGCTACGCTTCAACCGCCTATTATTACCCCTGGTTTTACCCAAGGTACTCATTTTATTCAGGCTGAGTCGACCTGGGGCCTATAGACATTTTTAAAAATGCCTAGTTGTTCTTGCCGGCGGTAGGATTCGAACTCACGACCACCGGCATGCGAGGCAAGCACACTACCGCTTGCGCTACGCAGGCCCTAAATATTAATACTTAACTAATACAATATTTGGTTTTGATAGAAATAGAGACAATTATAAACTTCAACTATCTATGAAAAACGCTTAAAAAGTTGATTAAACGTTTTAATCAGTTTCGAAAGACTCTTTAATTATTTTTTCAAACAATATGTAAAGTCTTCGAATGTTTGAATAGAGAAACTCGAGGGAAAATATAAGAAGCAAGATGAAAATGGCTATAGTAAAATTCATTAAGCGATGCAGGAAGATGTAAACGTTAAATCGTGTCCGAACCGGTATGAGCTGCCGACAACGTCGGCAGACGAAATAAAGATGGACATTTCGGTTAGTTTTTAAATATTTTTGAAGAACTGTTACTTGCATTTATGCATAAAATATTTATTAATTTTATAAATCGGATTATTTTTTCACTTACTCTGTATTCAGTGATAACATTAATTTATTTACTATGCAATAAACACGAATATTTCAGAAAAGAAAAAAAAATAATAAAGTATCATAATTATACTGTTACTTATCGGAACGAGTAGACTCGTTTGGAACATCTTTAAACAATTATCTGTTAAATTTATCGTTGTTTATATGCTCTGCATCGCTTAATGAAATAAGGTATAGAAGAAGAATATAAAGAAATAGAAGAATTAAAAAAGAGGCATGATTCTTTTAATATATAATTAATTCAAATATGTCCATCTCAGTCAAAGCGAGATACCCATTTGTTAAAAAAAAAAACATTCTCCTCTACCATGAATTACGGACAAAACTTCCTGGTTCAAGCAGAGTTGGTACTATATTCATCTGCCTTCACATTCTACTTCCTTGCTTTCCAGCGTTCTCTTCACATAACTCTGAACTGCTCTCCATCAATTAGTCCTCAAGCATGTTTTTCTTGGCTACCTACCTAATTATCTTGTACTTTGTAGTACAAGCATTTGCATTTTCTGTCTTTCTGAACCTGTCAATGTTTGACCTGAAACAAACATGTTTTGTGATCATCTGTGTCAGCAAGTAATCCAAATGTCGGTGCCCAAATTATTCTCCCAATCTCGTTGCATTACTCTTGCCGCACTATAATGTTAAAAGTTTCCTGGCTATGTCTTAATTGCTTATATTGTATACTTCATCTCTTACCTCTACTAAGACGTACATCGGAGTACACCCTATGGTAACGTACCACATAGAGGGCGATCAATTGGGCAACAGAATGAAGGGACTTTATTCTCTCGCATTTTGGCTCACCGATGTTAGTTATGATCAATTATGTACACTGGTTAAGATAATTAAGAAGATAAGGTTCTCTCTGCTCTGCGCTATCAACAACATAGCGGAGTCATCCAAATGCGAAAGAGGTTAATCCTTCTCCGTGTTGTTGGCTCATAACCCGGACGTATTTCAAGTTTCCACAGCGTTAGTGTTGGGATCGACCCGTGTGTCACTTTTTATACCTTGATTTTCTACTCTGACAAATACTCAGAAACCACATTTTTCAAGTATCCCGGATACATCTTTTTTCGTAAAGCCTTTTATCATTTTAGGGTATTGAACACATTCTGTACGTCAAATTGCAGTAGGATCGCTCTTTTCTGGTCAACAGTGTGCAACTCCTGTAAGACTTCTATCATTCTATCGTAGAATTGAAGAATTATATCCTCGCAACCCTGCTCCTCTTCTATCTAAAACCATACTGCCTGGGTGACGGACTCTTCAATTCCGTTTTTTAATTCACTTCCAACATATCAAGACTTGTCTCCCCCAATCAGTACATTCATGTGTTCCCAAAGCGACGGAAACTTCAAACTGTCAATGCCAAGATTATTCTGATAACGCTTTCACTAGGGGACTGACAGGTGTTCTTGGTTTCACCTGATACTGCACGCAGGAGCACGCGAACAAAATTTATTATCTTATGTATCTGCTACAGACCCTTTATTGGATGCAGCTCATTCAAGACAACACGTGGAATTGAAATATGGAAAATTGGTAAAACGATTAAATTACATAGAAACTGTCTTAAATGAGACGAGTCTAGTTTTACGAGATTTACACCTAATGGTAGTCAAAGAGTGTGGAGAAGGCCTGGAAAATGTATGATCAATCTTGCTTCTCTCCTAAAGTACAGTTTGGTGGTAAAGGTATAATGGTATGGGGCGGCATTTCTTTGAAAGCTTATAGAGATCCCGTTTGGGGAGGTGGTATTAATGTTGATAGATACATTAGAGAATGCCTTTTTTTATTGATACACTATATGTTTATAATCTACTACATACATAAAGTAATAAGTAAATAATCTGTAAATAAATTAAGGTGAGTTAGGTACCGTCCAGTGACAATTCTCTTAAGTATTATTGCGTAGGTCTTCTGGCCATACTCTCTTCAGTCTTCTTTCGGCAAGTGGTTGGGAGGGAATGTCTAGAGAAATATGTTGTATGCATTTTTCAGGTAAAAATCTACACATACTTAATTCCACAGTTACTCTATCTTTGGTTTTCTCTAGTGTTATTTTTAGTATTTTAATTAACTCCAGTATTCGAATAATATTTAGGATTTGATAAGAGATTTTCTTATAATTGAATCAGAAGCTTACTTAGCCAATAAAGAAACGTTTAACTTTAGCACATAAGTAGCTTTCCAGATGAATAAGAAATTAGATTAAACAAAAAGGTGGTATCAGAGTTTGAGCAGGAGAATACAAATATAATATTTGAAGAGCGAGATATAGAACACTTTTTTTATGTTCTGAACTACGTACATTACAATCATCAATTTCTCTATAAACCCGTAATCTATTCTTTTATCTTTATTTTACTATCAACTTGCAACCTTTTTCTTAAATATATACATGTGTTTCACCCTCCCTGGTAAGATCAGATACACTATGCGATTTTTATACGCTTCTGCTGTAGCTAAATTTTCTAGCTACAGCACTTTTGCTGCTTTTTTTGTAGCTGCTAAAGTTAAATTGACATAAGTGTGTGGGATTAATATAATTTAGTAAATCGACAACCATCTCTAGAATTTATTTTCGTTTTACCTGGGGTAGGATTTAGAATCTTAATCTTTAGAAGTTGATCCAAACTGAAGGAAATTTAAATATCCCCAAACAAAGTTCAAGGTTTAACCCAAAACAATAATAACTTCTTTATATTTATAGATTATTCCCAGCGCTTTCATTCACTATATAAAAACTTATGTTATAACCGACAAAATTCTAATAAAACTCTTTGTTTGGATAAGCGCTCCAGACAGCTTAATACGTCAAGAATCCATAAATTTTGTTAGTGCGTCGTGCAGGGCGCTTAAATATTTATTAAGCGACATTTTCAACGGAACAGTAACGTTTTAATTGGGACATAGTCTGGGGTTGAAGGTTGGTGCGGCTCAAAGAGAACCAGGTGAGGTATTAAAAGCTTTTGGGAGAGAAGGTTTCCCTTTACACGTTATTAGGTAACATTTGCTTGTCGAGTAGCTTTTAATTTTGGTATTAAGGTTTATGACTCTGTTCTATTGTTTGTATTATTTCAAAGAAAGATTTTAGATTTGAAATTATATACTAGAAGAATAGAGATGAGCTGTAAATATTTGGAAACGTATTTAATTATATTCACTAATTAAACATTACCCCCTCTGTGGCTCAGTGGTAAGAGCGCCTGCCTTTAAATCTAAAGGTCGTGAGTTCGAATCCCACCTGGGTGGAAGTTTTCGTTTATTAAAAAAAAAAAATTAATAAATGAAGATAATTTCTATCCTTGTGTGATCGGTACACACCGGAGGGACCGCAGACGTTCGGATACAATTAGCGTCTCTTAGCAAAGACAATGACGTCGACTTTGCTAAGTATCAAGACAATTACTCTACACACACACACACACACACACACACACACACACACACACTACACCTCAAATTGTAAGATTGGCGAATGGATTTAGTGTCCGCAGTCATTTAAACACAAACAAACAACAACAACTAATTAAACATTGAAAACCTTTGTTTTATACCTCTACAAAATGTGTTGCAATTTATTTTCACTACATCTGTTTTGGCAGAGTGACTTTTTCAAGTAACGTTAAAGAAATTGAGCAGAGAAGAGCTGTTTGTTTTAAGTTAGTCATTCAGAATTATCCACAAGAACAATGAAAGTCCTATAGTTGGTTGTATACCATGAATCACAAAAGTTTTATTTAAAAATCCTTTATTGTCCAGCCCTCAGAGAGTTGTAGCATGTTGAAAATTCTTTAAAACTATCTTATATTCAATATATCTATCTTAAATCTTTGTTTACAATCAAATTCCCCAAAGAAAATATTCGGTTACGAAGTTAAATCGTCCATATAATACGTGTTTATTTCTACAATTTTAAAAGGTGTTTGACTCACGGTTAAATACCATGTTTGTCAAAAATTCGGTCTCGCTAGTCCCCTTTTGATATGCGGGGAGGGGAAACGGTAGGAGCCGGCCGGTGGGAAAGGTCGAGATTAATTCAAGTTTTTTAGGTTGGAAGATTTGGTCAAAGGGGACAGACGTCGCTATGTAGTTGGTTAAAAACCGGCAAATTTGTAGAAAATTGTGGAATTATACTCTACTTAATATGTCAGTTTAGAAAGAGTGATCACCATTTCTATTTTTCCTAAGTGTCTAAGAGATTTGTGTCGCCTGCAACAATTTTGAACGATATCTACATGTTCCATTTTCCAGTTTTGTAAGAATCCGAGTCAAGGTCTGTGTTTGGTGCTTGTTTATGGGGTTAGCATTAGTTACGCCAATTATGGAAGAACTAAATTATAACAAAATATAACAAAATAGTTCAAGTTTTGGGAGAAAGTGACCAAAAAAGCAACGTACGGGACGTGGATGGTGTCAAAAGTGTTCCAGAAAATCTGACCGGAAAACTAAACAAACGTGTGATCAATGGCAACATTTTTATTGTTTAGATCACCTTCACCGCATTTGCGACGAATGTATCCAGTTCCGGGACTCCTAACTTTTTTCAAGCTTGGATATCCAATGTCCTGCTTTTTTATATTTTTATTTGAACCTTTTGAAAAATCTTTTTTGGAAAATATTTTATTTTGAATCATTATCTTTTGTTTGTAAATTCTTTACTTATCTAATGTTTTTTGTTTGTAGGAATATTATTATTTTGTAAATTTTACCTAATACGCTGACAAATTTAATCCAGTGGTAAAAACTTTTGTTATTTATGAAAACTTAGATGGTCAAATAAGATATTTAAAAAAATAAATTCATGTTCTAAATGTTTGTTGAATTTTTTCAATCAATTTTAAATGAGTCAATAATACCCCACTTGGGTTATTATACACACATTTTTCACCTGGGTGACGCCGGGTTAAATAATTAAGTAGATGCTTCATAATAAATTTTATTTTAAATACAATAGAAACATGAGATTGAAACTCAGATAAAGGCGAATTACTTTTTGTAGAGATACAGAAATAATAAAAAAGTGATAATACCCCTGCATGTAAGAAAGGTGCAACATCTCGAAAACATAATAACGCTGTATTTTACTTTTCATAATGCAAGACAACAATACGTTTTGGTGAAACGAGAATATCGTGGTTGCAGGTCTTACAGAAAACGGTTTAAATTTACGAGAATCGCATTTTAGAATAGAAATTTATTTATCTTCAATTTTAAAATAAAAAATCATATCAGGGATGGCACTGAAAAAAAAATAAAAATTTAAAATTTTGTTCGTATTTTTTAAAATTTTTATTGACCCCATCCATATCTTCAGTGTAACAACTAAATCAGTATTATATCTTGTTCAATTGTATTTGCATGTTTATTTTTAATTTAATTAAAAATTTTTTCTACAACCTTGTTCAAAATGTAAAATTATTGTACAATTGTACATTCTACAACCTTGTAAAATTATGTTGTATGTTATTACAATGTCCATTGTTGTAAGCTTCTTTACAATTTTAATATCATTGACTGCTACATATCTTTTTGAGGTAACACACTTAATAACTTTTCATTGGATGTTAGGTTTTTCATATTGTTCTTTTTAGATGAACTGATGATGCTATCAAATTGGATAGCGAAACGGTTTCAATAAATAGATGAAGTAGCCATCATCTTTGTCTTTTTTCTCCAACTTTTGACCGAAAAACCCGCCACTCTTCGAGTGATCCTTAATTTATATTGGATTGACGGTCGTACTCCTTTTCTCGATATACAGATTGAACGAAATAAATTCGGAACATACGAAATATTATGTATTTCGGCTTAATTCTGCAGTAGGTGGTTGGCCAACAAAAGGTTGTCAAATAATTATATTATAAAAATCCAATACTTCAGCGGGCTGCTGGATTCTGAACTAATTCAAGAACTCATTCATAGGTGGTCAAACAAACTATCGCTTCCTAAAGCCGGCCACTCACGGTACAGCGGTGTCGTTCGACATAATCGGACAGAGGCGTTGTTCAATTTGTTGGTATATCTGGTGCGCTCACACACCATACTACGCCGCAGTATTTGTTCGGTTCTCGACCATGTCAAATCAAGCAATTATTTTAGCGTCTCTTACTTTGTGTATAAATTCTTTGTGTATAGATTCTGGTGCAAAGAATCCAAGATTTTGCTGCAAAATAAATCTCGTCTGCCCCTGCACCCGATTTACTGGACTGCAATGCTAATTTTAATTCTCTTTTATAAGATGTTCTAAAATTGTTAATTTTTTTTTCTACATACTCTTCATTCGCATCTTTGTTTACTTCTTGGAACTTTAAAACTAGAATGTCCATTGCCTGTTTTCGGGCGTTTCTATCGTGATACGTTTTACCTTTTATTCGCTATAGAATTATTGTTTTTTATATAATTTAAAAAACTTTCTTAAAAAATTCGCGCTAGATCAAGCCATTTCGATTTTCTATAATATGATCAAAGCAAGTGTTTAGTTAAAAACGAAGTTGAACAACGCCGCTGTATCGTGAGTGGCCGCCTTTAGGCAAGCCCCTCTTTCGTTTATCGGATATGGAGATTTTAAGCGGTGTTGCCAATATCATTCCACTAGATGTTTCTAAAATAACTACAAACTTCTGAAATAACTACAAACCATTAAGTTTATTTTTGTTATTAGTCTGTTGTAGTAGATTGGTAAATACAATGAAAAATATAGGCAAATATCCGATTTATTTAAAGATAAGAAGAAGATATAACTCTCAAAAAGATCCGCAAATCGGATTATTACACGGCGATTGGCAACATTGACTTTGAGCTATGCTCTAGACTATGGTGCGTTCTAAAAAGAGACGGATAGTTGAACGATATTTTATACAAAGTCTAACAACGGGTATGGATTTATTTTTGTCCAAGTTTTATATTGGTCCACTATTTCAAATGCAGTTCAAACAGACATATATTAAATTGTATGATCCGTTTTAAATTCGTTCAATCTGTATATATATATATATATATATATATATATATATATATATATATATATATATATATATATATATATAGATAGATTACAGGATCCAACTTGTAAATACAATACATTTTGGAGACGGCTATCGCCGTATTCCTGTTCTCCTCCGCAAATCCTCCCGGTCCAAGACATACTCCTCCCCCAAACCTCTCGATTCCATCGCTCTTCTAATTCCTTCATTCCAAGAGCGTCGAGGTCTACCTCTTTTTCCTCTTCCAGGGGGCTTCCATCTGTGAAGTTTTTGGGGCCAACGTTCGTCGGGCATTCTCAATAGGTGTCCAAATCATTTTAAACCTCTTCTGTCTATTCCGTCAATGACCGTTATTGTAGCATTCATGTTGTGTTGTTTCTTATAGATTCGTTGCTCTTTCTTTCCAGTTTTGATGTTCTAGCACTTCTTCTCAAATAATCCATTTCAACTGCCAACAATCTTCTCTTCAGATCTGCATTAATTGTCCGTACTTCAGAGCCATAACAAAGAATTGATTCAACCAAGGTTTGCCCTATTCTTTTTTTGTTCCTTTTGGAAATGTTACGATCCCACCATTATGAGTTCAGACATCCTACAATTTTACGTCCCTGATTAATTCGGTATGTAATTTCGGTTTCTTCTAAGCCGTTCTTATCAATCAGAGCATCTAAATATTTAAATTTTTCCACTTGTTTGATTTCAACGTCCTCGTCTATCAACACTTCAAACCTTGCATCTGAATTGGTAACTAAATATTCTGTTTTCTTCATGCTGACTTGTAACCCCCCTTTTACATATTCCTGTATAAATGCTTTATCATAAATTCTAGATCATAAGATTCTTGAACTAGGACGACTTGGTCATCCGCAAAGTTCAGGGAGAACAGTACGTCATTTCCTATGGGAATTCCCATTCCCTGGCAGTGGTTTTTCCAATTTTGGAGGGCTGCCTCAATATATAAATTAAACAGTAAGGGTGACATACTGCATCCTTGTCTTAGTCCTTTTCTTCTTCTTCAGTGCCTTATCCGGTCCGGATGTTGGCGATCATCAAGGCTATCATGGTTTTGTCGACTGCTCTGCGAAACAGCTCCGCTGAGGTCATCCCAAACCATTGTCGGAGATTTTTCAACCACGAGATACGACGGCGTCCCGGTCCTCTTCTGCCAAATACTTTACCCTTCATAACGAGTTGAAGAATTCGATATTTTTCTTCGTTCCGCATCACGTGGCCGAGGTACTCAAGCTTACGTTGTTTAATTAAATTAAGCACTTCTTTTTCTTTTATCGTGCGCTGTAGGACCTCAACGTTGGTAACATGGTCCACATATTTTTAGTATCCTTCTGTATATCCACATCTCGAAGGCTTCGATTCGTTTTTCAGTGGCTTGCGTCAGTGTCCAGGCTTCAACTCCATATAGTAGCTTAGTCCTTTAGTTACTTTTATTGGCTCTGATAGTCTATTTCCGATTTTTAGATATTTTATATACCTAAATACCATATATTGCATTACAAAAATTCAATAATGTCACATTTTTTGTATATTTATGTAAATAAACAAATCTTTTGACATTTTATTCCAATTTTTCACTTTTTGCATCACGAAAGTAAAATAGACTCAATAAATTTTTCTAGAATATAAATCGGATAAAACAGACTCTTCTAACGTTTTTATACCACACATAATTCCCTTATAAAGAATATCTAGTACGTCTGTGCGTGTCAGGGTTTATCGCAAACGATTTCGTTTCTCCTGAGGGTGTTTCCAAGGCTCGTAATAAATTATGTAAATAGACGGAAAGGTTAAAAGTCACTGTTGGATATATTTTTGGAAATTTACTGAAAATCAACTTTGAAGAGCAATATTTACATCTTAATAAAAAAGAACAGTTTAGGAATAGTGCTTCATTAATCTTAAGGGTTGTTTCTTTAGAAAACGTGCCAACTTGAAAACAAAAAATATAAAATATTTTTCAAAATAGAAAAATGAAATATTTGGAAAAATTAAGAAGTGACGTTATTGGGTGCAGAGGAAGTATGCTTATGTTCTTCTTGTAATTAATATGTGAAGGGAATGAGAACATCTATAAATTCCTGGATTATAATAGAACCACAACTAATATTATTATGTATAAATTTCTCAAAATGTAATTTCATACACCAAAAGTTTTTTTTCAGCGTCACTACTCAGAATAACTAAAAGAACAAAGAGTTGAATCTATAAACTAGTCATCAAAAAATATAATGGACATGGGTTAATCGTGGGTATAAATGAAGAACTAGTATAAAAACAAATAAAATATTATAATATAAGTTGTATTTAGGGTAAGGGGTATTAATCTTTTGATGAGGAAGAGTTTCCCACAATGAAGAGTGCGAAAAGCCCTGGACCTGACATGCTTCCTATAGAAATCCTGAAAATTCTAGATGAGAAACACATTGATGTTTTAGTGACACTCTTAAAACAAGTTTATAGTTCAGGCGTATTACCCAAAGAGTGGTTAACGTCGATTTTTATTTGTCTCCCCAAAAAGTAAAACGCAAGATAATGCAGCGATTACCGCAACATTAGCTTGATGTCTCATGTTCTAAACTTACTACTAAAAGTTATCCATAACTGAATATATTACAAACTGGACATCGACGTTAATGATACACAATTTGGTTTTCGCAAAGGCCTAGGAACACGTGAAGCTCTTTTTTCACTTAATATACTTATACAAAGATGTCTGGACGTCAATCAAGATATATACGCATGTTTTATTGACTATAATAAAGCATTCGATAAAGTACGACATAAACAATTAATTAATGTCCTGAAATCAAAGAAGATTATTAGATTATTATTATTAGAATGACCTCAGGATCATTGTGGAGTGAGACAGGGATATATTGGCGTATTGTCGCCAATTATTTTTAATGCCTACTTCGAAGAGATTCTGAAAAACGCTCTTGAGGGTGAAACAGCTGTAATAAAGATAAATGTAGTGCCCATAACATCATTAGATATGCGCACGACACTGTGATCTTAGCCAAAAACATTGAAGATCTTCAGAGACTGGTGACCAGAATAGCAGAGTATGGAAAAGAGTATGATCAATGTAACAATGAATGTCAAGAAGACGAAATTGATGAGAATATCAAAAACTCAAAGAAATGACGAGATTTTAATAAACGAAACCACCGTCGAACCAGTAGACAAATATGCATATCTGAGAACAATGATTAACTCCACAAATGATTACATTCAGGAGATCAAAATTAGACTGGAAAAGGCTGGAGCAAATTTCAACAAAATGAGAAGAGTGCTATGTACAAGGGAATTAAAATTGGAACTAAGAGTTAGGTTGGGGAGATGCTATGTTTTTTCGACTTTATTTTATGGAATGGAATTCTGAAAATATCGTGAACATAACACATCACAAACAAAGAGGTTCTGAGAAGGATGAATAAAGAAGTAGAAATTTTAAATACAATTAAATCAAGAAAATTGGAATAACTCGTACATGTTACACATGGAGAGTAATACACCTTGCTCCAACTGATTATACAGAGAAAGATTCAAGGAAAGAGAAGCATAGGGGGGCGTAGAATGTCATGTCTGCGCAACGAGAGAGAGTGGTACGGCTCTACATCAAATGAACTTTTCAGAGCAGCCGTCTCAAAAGTCAGACTAGCTATTGTGATTGCCGACCTCCGCCGCAGAGATGGCACTTAAAGAAGAAGCAGTAATCTTTTACAGTTCCCAGTAAAGGACAGACTTTTTCAGGGCTTGACAACGCTGCCCCTACGCCAGCTGCTGTTTCTCTCCTGCTGTCCCTCCTAGGAGAAAATAGGTCCCAATTATATGCTCCATCTAATCTCCATATATCCCTCCCTTTCCACACCTCGACGGGAAAGTTTTAAATATTTCTGACGGAGGAAAACTGCAACCGGTAGTACCAAGATAAGGCAAATAGGAAATGATCCTGGATTGGTTTATCATGGAAAGTACCAATATAAAGCATATTGGAATTATCTTGATTGGCTTATCATTGGATTTTCCTAAGCGGAGCTGTATCGGCACAATAGTTGTGACACTGCGATTTAATAAGGCAGGGCAATCTATTGCATACATTGCATTGATTCCCAAGAAAAATACGCGTGATTCCCAAGCGAAGGCCTTCGTTATTATCATGCAGTCTGGGTGACGACCTTGAGTCTGGGTCAAGGAGTCAGCAATTGGCCACATGCCACGCGAACGTTGGTGATCAGGCATCGTGTGGTCAATTCAGCTACTGATCCACAAAAATGAAAACTCGGAAAATAATTAATGTCGGTAGATGGAACGTACAAGGGATAAAGGCAATCACAGGTAAGCTGTCAATTATTGAAAGAAAGCTGGCAAGGTATAATATTGACATCTCTGGACTAGCTGAAACGCATTGGTTCGAAGAGGGATATTTTAGAACACATAATTGCAATTATGTTTAACGTTTAATCAATCATTATGTAGAATTGCTGAAGTGCAGATTTCTAGAGATAGTAGGAGAATAAAACCAAAGAGAATCTGTTGGGAGATAATTTGACAGATATCTGAGAAAGAGATTGAAGTTGGTATATCCCACGCAAAAATGTAATCAGGAAAGCCGACACCGCATATTGACAAAGACAAAGAAAAATCACGATCAATAATATTTAACCACTGGTTTCGTTTTCCCATCTTCTACTACTTGCGTTGTTATAACTAAAAGTGAAAAAATGTGGACCAGAAATTATTAATTTGAGTGTAGACGTAAATAGCACTCATATAATCTACCGATAATTATTATCTGTTGAAAATTACGATTTAATATTTTTTTAGATACGATTTTCATGTTATATGGATTATTTGCCGTGAATTTAATCATACTTTCATCGCTATTATTATTGGCTAGCTTAGGTTGTTTACCCCACAAATCGATTACTAACGGGGGCCTGTTAGCGAATTAACTGAATGTGAATATGGGTGTAGTATCTATATAAAAAATGGTCTTCCCCATGTGGGCGTACCGGTATTCTATTCATATCGAATGAAAATACACTCAAGCGAATAATAAATATCAATACAATCATTGACATTTCGTTGTTATGGAACCGGTGCACCCTGATTTTAAAATGTTGCTAACCCTCGACAAAAAGTACGAACTGAAAGACATACAAAAAGAAGAAAAAAAAATCGGAAAAATCATCGGTGCGAGACAAACAAAAAATGATTATAGAAGAAACTATTCAGTTGAACAAAACAGTTCAAACAATCTTGAACATAAAAAGGTTAAAGTTAAGGTTAAATAAACATAAATTTGATGAGTAATAGTCAAAATGAGGTTGAATAATTGTGTTATATACTGTTATTTTTGTTTCTGTTGATAAATTTTGAGATATTCTCTTCAGAAAGTAAAGTTTTTTTGATATATTTTTATGAATTTGATATATATTTATGAATTTTGAGAGTCGAAGTGACTCTCAAAATTCAGAATATTGTCAAGCTGGAATCCCAAATATTTAACTGTTGTGACGATTTCAATTTTTTCGTTATTAATATTTAAATTTATAATTTCAGAATCAAGCAAGCTATATTTATGTTTGGTAGTGAAAACCAAAGACTATCATGGCTCAGAAACATCCGACAATGGACAGGGCTAAATTTTGAACAGCTAATAAGAACAGCTGAAAAAAGAGAAGAGTTTAAAATTGTAGTAGCCAACCTCCATTAAGGAGAGGGCACTTTAAGAAGAAGAAGAAGAAGTGAAAACCATTGCCCTTGTTTTTTTCACATTCAACTTCAGTTTATTCATTTTTAAATCTATATTAACCATATCTAAAATAGTGTTCATTTTTTGAATAGTTAAATCACAATTTTCATCACTACAACAGATTAGAGTATCATCGGCAAAAAGATTAATAATTTCACAAATTACAATATATCGATATCTTTAATGTACAGAATAAATAAAAGGGGGCCTAATACACTACCTTGAGGAATCCCTGTATTACTATCCATTTCAGATGACAATTAGTCTTTAAATTGAACTTTCTGTTTGCGATCTTGTAAATAATTTTCTATACCATACTGTTTAACCGAACCATAAGCTTAATGTCACATACCTTGAAAATTCTCTTGAAAATTATCCACGCCAGAATACACTCTAAACTGGAGCTGGATATTAGTGACACTCAATATGGGTTCCGCAATGGTATGGGTACCAGAGAGGCATTATTCTCCTTCAATGTGCTGACACAGAGATGTTTGGATGTTAACCGTCCTTTTTACGTCTGTTTTATAGACTACAATAAAGCGTTTGATAAAGTAAAACATGATCGACTCCTGGAAATTCTAAAAAATAAAAACCTAGATGAAAGAGATTTAAGGCTAATAACACACCTCTATTACAATCAGCGAGAAATAGTAAGAATCAAAAAAGAAACATCTGAAGAAATGGAAATAAAGAGAGGAGTCAGGCAAGGCTGCATTCTATCACCTCTATTATTTAACACTTATTCTGAAGAGGTAATTCGAGAAACTCTGGAAGATAAAACAGTCGGCATAAGAGTAAATGGAGTCTTAATTAACAACATCAGATATGCAGATGATACAGTAATAATAGCCGATAGTTTACAAGACCTGGAAAGACTCATGAGCAAAATAGTCATGTGTAGTAGGGAGTACGGACTCTCTCTTAATGTCAAAAAGACGAAGTTTATGAAAATTTGTAAAAACAACTATAATACTAACGAAATCTTGATAGTAGAGGGCCAGCAGATCGAAAGAGTAAAAAAGTACACTTACCTAGGAACACTTATAACAGAAAATAATGACTACACGGCAGAAATCAAAGTCAGAATCGAAAAAGCACGTTCTAATTTTATAAAAATGAAAAAGGTCCTATGTGGCAAAGATCTAACATTAGCTCTTAAAGTACGCCTAACAAAATGTTACGTATACAGTGTACTATATTATGGAGTGGAATCATGGACGTTAAATCTAGATACCATGAGACGACTTAACGCCTTTGAAATGTGGACCTATAGAAGAATTATGAGGGTTTCCTGGGTAGATAGAGTTCCAAACAATGAAATACTGAGAAGAATAGGCAAAGAGAAGGAAATTGAACTTACAATTAAAGAAAGAAAGCTACAGTATCTCGGACATGTGATGCGGGGCGATAAGTATGGCATCCTGCGACTCATAATGCAAGGAAAAATAGATGGCAGAAGAAGCATCGGAAGAAGACGAATTTCATGGCTGAAGAACCTGAGAGAATGGTTTGGATGCAGCTCAAAACAACTATTTAGAGCTACTGCCTCAAAAATTAAGATAGCTGTGATGATTGCCAACCTCCGTAGCGGAGATGGCACCTGAAGAAGAAGAAGAAGAATACTGTTTAAGTTTAGAAATCATTATTGTCCTGTCAATGGTTTCAAAAGCTCTTTTTAAATCAATAATCCAATGGCAACCATACAAAGATTCTCCAAAATGGAAAACAAGAAAATCAACATTCCATGCCCACAGTTAATAAAGCCCTATAACAGTCATATGGGTGGTGTAGATTTGGCAGACATGTTAATTGCTTTGTATAGAATACGCTTCAAAACACATAGATGGTATATGGTATGAATGGTAGATAATGGTAGTAATCATTCTACAAGAAGATAAAAACAGTCATTCCATTGAAACAATTTAGAATTTAACTTGCCAAAAGTATACTCAGGTGCAGGCTGATAAAATAAAAAGAAGAGGTCCCAATGAGCAATCTCAATGCAATAAGCAGCTATCACTACCTTACAAAAAAAATTAAAACCCAGTAAAGCCTAGACCATCGAGTTAGAATCTACTAACTCGATGGCCTAGACCATAAGATGATATCAGATTATATCGTCTGGATCATTTTCCAGTATACGATACAATAGGCAGATGCAGAAATTGCAAGAAGGCACAAACTGCTATATTTTGTAACAGGTGTAATATTAGATTATGTTTAGTGCACAACAAGAATTGTTTTATGGATGTTCACATTAATAGATAAATATTTTTGATTAAATGTGTCTTTAAAATTTTTGTCTTTCATAACTTGGCAATGTCTGATATGCTATACAAACCTATTTTTCGGTCTATTTGGCGATCACTGGTATACAATCCACAAAATACAAAAATCAATACCTTGTACAACACTTAATACCGCAATATTTGAGATTACTTTGAAAACACCCTGTAGAAAACCAGAAATGTAAATGAATAAATTTGAGCAATGGAAAAATTGAAAGTTATTTTTACTTTTTTATTTTCAAAAACCGTGCTTTTTACATCAATTCATTACAATCAGCATCAAGAGACTAATATATTTCCAACTGTAAACAATGCGTCTTTTTTATTGAGAGTCCTCAGCTAATAAAATACAAAAACGCAATTTGAGGCGAGCCCGAATCAATCAATCAGAAAAGGGCAGTATCTGAAGAGCCCTTTAAACTCCAGACTCGTTTGGAACAATAAAAACGAACATACAAAGTACGAAGAAAACAATAGTAAGAGACAATAATTCCGCATCAAAAGTCATGCCGGTATCCATAAAATTGCTGGAAGAGTATACCGTCGTTTATCGATCTAGGAAGAATATACAGGAATTGGCGATAAAATATATTTATGAGATTTATTTTTTTATTATAACTATAAAATATTTTATGATTTATACTTTTATTATTCGTTGAGTACCTGTACCAAGCTTCCAAAGTTTTTAACTATGTTGTTATTCTTCTGTCATAACATAGTTTGCATTTGTTTCTTTTCTTAGAGTGTAACATTGTTCAATTCCGTAAGATTTATTCCATATAAAAAAGTTCCTTGACGAAAATGAAGAAGTAATAAAAATCTAGAATTTTCGAAATGTCTCGCAAAGTCTGGAACGTCAAAAAATGTATATAACTACGGAAAGTTGAGAGTTGAAGGCGTAGTATCTTCAAATAAAAAGTGAAAGAGGAAGAGGAGAAGCCAACCTAACCTAAACAAAATTAATTAAGGTAAAATATATTAGTGAGTGTATCTGATTCGGAGAATTTTTATCTTCGGAGAGCAGAAGGGCCCCCACAAATAGATACCGATGGAAAACTAAGTATTCTAACCCAAGAAGTTATGCGGGCAATAAAAGACGCAAAGAACAACAAGGCACCCGGCGAAGATCTAACAACACCCGAACATTTTAAACACCTGAGTGATGATGCTGTCGGGAAATTAACCTACCTCTTTAACATTATATATGAACATGGCACTCTACCGCATGACTGGCTAACATCCACATATGTAGCTCCTCCTAAAAAACAAAAAGGAAGGAAATGTGAAGACCATCGAACTGTATCCCTAATGAGTCATGCTGCTAAGATTTTTATGCGAGTAATTTATAACCGCATTCACAATAAGTGTGAAGAATACCTGAGTCGTTCTCAATATGGTTTTAGGAAAGGTACAGGCACCAGAGAAGCAATAATGGGATTGACACTAATAGCAGAAAGGTATCTCGAGGTTCAAACACAGCTGTATGTGTGCTTTGTCGATTATAGAAAGGCCTTCGACCGCATTAGACACGAAAAATTGATTGAGGTGCTAAAAGAAGTAGGGCTGGACGGACACGACATAGCTATAATAAGCAATACATACTGGAACCACACAGGATGTGTTCGAACAGACAACGGAAATACCAATTATGTAAACATAGAACGAGGAATGCGTCAAGGGTGCATTCTGTCCCCTCTTCTATTTAATGTCTATGCCGAAAATATCATCAGAGCTTCTCTTGAAGATTGCCCTGAAGGTGCCAGAGTCAATGGAATCATCACTAACAATGTAATATATGCCGATGACACCGTAGTATTAGCAGAAACAGAAGACCAACTAAAAATATTGATGGACATACTATCAGAAGAAAGTCACAGACTAGGTTTGGATATTAATCTTTCCAAAACCAAAATCATGGTATTCCACAAGAACCCCCATGAACAAATTACACCCAACATACAAATCAATGGTATCACCCTTCAGAGCTCCCAAAGCTTCATATACCTGGGCAGAGAGCTAAACAATCAGCTAGACCACTCAAAAGAAATTAGAAGACGTATTGAAATAGCAAGATCTGGCTTCATGAACATGCGTAAAATGCTCTGTAACCCCAAGCTATCAATCACAATAAGGTTAAGAACACTAAAGTGTTATGTGTGGTCTCTACTACTATATGGCTGTGAGACCTGGACATTAAAACAGTATGACGTCACAAATTGAATTCATTCGAAATGTGGATGTACCGCCGAATGATAAGAATAAGCTGGACCAGCAAAACTACAAATGAAGAGGTACTGGAAATAATGAACACACGACCTCATCTGGTTAATACAATCAAAATTAGAAAG
Organism: Diabrotica balteata; assembly: GCA_918026665.1. Classification (NCBI taxonomy): domain Eukaryota; kingdom Metazoa; phylum Arthropoda; class Insecta; order Coleoptera; family Chrysomelidae; genus Diabrotica; species Diabrotica balteata. Next base: position 149,170,661 of record OU898281.1, on the reverse strand, counting down.
ACGTCATATCTAGGACACATAACGCGCCATAAGGAATTTGAGCAGCTCCAGGTAATATTAGAAGGCAAAATCGAGGGTAAAAGGGTATAGGAAGAAAGAAGAAATCCTGGCTCCGAAACATCAGAGATTGGACTCACACAACAGGAAATGACTTAATCCATCAAGCCCAGAACAGAGAGAAATTTGCCATATTGATCGCCAACCTACATAGAGAAGGCACTTAGGAGGAGGAGGTATCTGATTAATATTAAATATAATAAAACTAGTTTCCTTCCTGGACTGTGAGATGATCTACCGACGTTCTACGGAAACTCAACCCAGGAAAGGAACTCAACCTATACTAACATAACCTATCCCAACCTAACCTAAATAAAACTAGATAAAATATACTAACGGGTGTATTATTGAGTGATATTAAACTAAGGTTAAAATGAATTCAGCGAAAAAAACCAAAAAATATGTACTTAACTTTGACGATATAAACTAAAATATAACATTAAAAAAAATTTAACCTTGGTACCTTTATAGAGTGAATTTAAAAAGCAGGTTAACGAAATCTCCACAAACAATGATTATAGAAAAAACTCAATCAAGAAAGATAAATGAATGACAGACTGTTGCAGTTTCGCAACGATACATAAACATTTATTAAATATGAACAGTCTTTTTGTTAGTTTTTATTCTCCTAGTATATTTTAAACCAGACTTTTGTGTAAGTGACACAGCCGTTTTAAGAGCTAAAGATTGCAAGGTGGGCCAACTGCGAAATATCAGCAGATGTGGGTGTACCTAAAATAAGGGTATGCGTTCCATACAAAACCAGAGTCGAAATTTGAAATGCATCTCTCAACGGATGCACATGTGTATGTTGAAGACGAAGAGTACCTGATTCCGCATCGGCCAAGAAAGACGCTAATGTGCATCACAACTTTTGGTAGTTGAAATGTCGCTGAAGACATAATTTGGGATAGCGTTGGGGCTATCTTTTTCATGGGGTAAGGAACAATACAGCATATTAATTTGTTGCTGCATATATCAAGTACCACTTGGTATATTTAATTGATATTTGGAACTTCATCGCATTTGTGCCGCGATTGCGATTGAACATTGTCAATTGGACATTTTGCATTCGTTTAGGTTTATTTACTATATTCTTATTTTTGTATTTTGTTAACACCGATTTTATTTCTTGTATGTTTTCTATTAATAATTGTACTTATTAATTAATTGTAAGCACCTGCATTCTTAATTTGTTTTTACAACGATAAAATATTATATCCTTATTTAGGTTGATTTTTTTGTAAGATTATAAATTTGTCTTTTATCTTTTTATGTATAGTATGTTTGCGGCTATGGTAGGTTTTGTCTTTTGTTTTGTCAGTGGTTTTTTATAGAATCGACATTTTTGTTTTGGTTGATTTCTGGTTGTCTTTTGGTATGTCTGTTGGTGTGTTTCATAGTAGCTAATAGTTAAGTTTGTAATATATTCTTTTTCTTTTAAGTAATATATTCTTGTTTAATTATAATGATATATTTGGTTATGTTATTTATGTTTAATTTTACAGCTTTTTAAAATAGAGTTTCATACAGTCCGCTGCCTTTCATTTCTCTTCTTTATTTTAATATACATATCCATTTCGAAAGGGAGAAACCAGCGAGTTCTGGATTGAACAAAAAATATCTTCTCTCCCCCTTCAGGTTGACCCCAATTGTTATATTGAGGTCATCGTATGTGCAGAACGCAGCACAGACGACATCTTGAAATTAATAAAACCACGTCGACTGATAAAATCTAATGAAACAGAATATAGACACCTGCAGAGAAGAATAAAAAAAGACATCAAATTAGCCAAAAAAAATGGATGAGAGAAAGGGGTGACGAAATGGAGGATGTGATATCTAAACACGACTTATTTAATGTGCATAAAAAACTAAAATAAAAAAGAGTGGCAGCTGTATATATTAGCTTGTTTGCAGAGTTTTTTGACGATGACATTCTAGCAAAACTGTACTGACGGTCCAGAAATTATGAAATGCGAGGTAGAACGTAGAGTTACTGAAACTAATAGAGGATGATAACATAAAAGTAGTGTTAAGAATTTTTAATTCAATATAACATCGGAGTGATTCCCACAGATTGGCTCAAATCCATCTTTGTCACAATACCTAAAAAACACAATGCGAGAAAATGCTCAGAATATCGATTAATTAGCCTAATGACCCACACTCTTAAAACTTTCCTAAGAATACCTCACAACAGAATTAGACGCAAATGCGAAGATCTCGAAGATACCCAATTGGGTTTTAGAAATGCTATGGGAACCAGCGAAGCACTTTTTGCGCTTAACATCCTATTATAAAAATGCCGTAACCAAAGAAAATATGTATTTGCATGTTTCGTGGACTTCGAAAAGGCATTGGATATAGTAGAGCATGTAAAATTAATGCAAATACTGATAGATATCGGGTGTATGCGACCAATTATCGCCTTCTTCTACCTTTATTAGACGGAGCATTAAATGGTACAGGAAGGTGGCAGTTGAACTACTTACTAGAACAAACAAAGTAAATGCTCATTATTTATATAATAAGAACAAAACTGTACCAGAAAGAATAAGTGCTTATAACAGATTTGAAAGAAAAATTGTGCTTGAAACTACTTTCAAAAGGTAAACAAAGTTATACTCCCCACAACAAATCGTCAGAACATAAATTTATTCAAGCAGTAAAAAAAGTCGGTGCGAAATTTTTTACCAATGAAATAAAGATGACCATGAACGTCAGTATGCAATAAATAAAACTTAGCAAGTTACCACTAAATGCAAAGTCTGTGACCAAAAATTTCTCTGCTTAGAATTTTTTTTTTTGCTAAAAAATTTTGCCAAAATAGTCATTTGAGTATAAATTAAGTCTTATTATTTTATTGTATCTATTGTATCTATTATTAATCACAATAAACACTATTACATCAAAATTAATTAGCGTTTAAGTTATAAAAAATCTACTATTATTCAACTGCTAATAGAAAAATGACGAAGTATTTTTCTCCCAGGCTAAGATCACTTTTAATTTGCCCCAGGCCACGCTAAGTTTAATCCTATTTGAAATACACGTCAAGTGTGCTCCTGTTTGGCTGTGGCTTTGGCTATGGCCAAACGTTTACTGACTGTGTATATGTAAATATACACGTGGCGGTTTAAACTCAGCCACTGTGTATATTCAGGTATACACATGGCAGTCAAACCGTAACATATACATATTAGAACTATTTATTTAAATTCAAAATTGTGGTAGATAATTCCAATTAAATAAAATCAACAGATTGGGAAAACAGAAGAATATGTATTAACGGAAAATACCTAAATCACCTTAGATATGCGGATGATATACTCCTGATCTCCTCGGAACGACAAGAACTGGAATTAATGCGGAATAAACTTCATGAAAAATTACTGCAAAAAGGCCTAAATATTAACTTCAACAAAACAAAAGTAATGACAAACACGGAAAACCAAGAGGCAATAAAAATATAAACAGAAAAAATAGAACAGGTAAATGAGTATATATATCTAGGACAAGCAATCAGAGCTAACAGGGAAAATCAAACAGCCGAAATATCAAGACGAGTAAGAATGGGATGGGCAGCGTTCGGCAAACTTTCTTACTTCTAAAAAATCAATCAATCCCTCTATACTGACGAAGCAAGGTATATAACTTCTGTATAATACCGGTGCTCACCTACGGAGCACAGACATGGACATTTACACAGGCCAATTTGGATAGGATAAGGAAGGCACAAAGAGCGATGGAGAGACAAATGTTGGGTATATCACTTAAAGATAGAAAACGTAACCAGTGGATCAGAACCAGAACAAAGACAGTAGACGCGATAGAACAAGCAGCAAAACTGAAATGGAGATGGGCTGGACACAATTAACGTCTCCAAGACGGACGATGGAACAATGCCATGGGAAAGTGGCGTCCATACAATGCAAAGGGATCAAGAGGCAGACAAGGAGGTCCCACATGGCAGAGAACAGCTCAAGATAGGGAAAGATGGAGAGAACTGGGGGAGACCTATATCCAAGAATGGAAGGATAGAGAATAGGTTCAAAAAAAAATTCCAATTAAATATGCTAGATAACAGAAAGCTCACAAAATAAATAGTTTTAAATCAAATAATTAGTAACAAATTGTTTCAAACTAATAATAACGTTCGAAATCTAAACTGTGACAATTACGGTATCAAATTTATATTATCCACAATCAAGAATGCAGTTGATATTTTGTCTTAAATGATTCAGCACTGATGATAATAATTAATAAACGCAATCAACATTTAAAACAATAATTATAGTAATCTACACTTCAAGTGAATCAATACACCTTCAAGGTATTCAGTCGTCCGTTATAATTCGCTGAATTGTTTATAAATGTCGAATTTTTATGACTAAATTAACAATTTTATCAGTACAGGTGAAGAAAAAGTAAATTTATTGTTTGTTGTTTACTTTCATAAATATACATTTAAATAGCAATAATGTTTTTAATACGAAAATCAAAAAACATAAACTAAATAAACATTTTTTATTGAAGGTGAAAAAGCAGTGACAGAATTAAAATTAAGTAATTAATAGCTGTAATATATTTTGAGCCAAGACTAAAAACTTGTAAAACTATTAAGGGTGAAATTCTACATGATGCAACCTCAGTTCTTAATACATAGACAAAACATTTCAGCGATCACCTCAATTTAAATAACGTTGAAGTGAGAACCGATGCTTGAAAGATATTGAGGTTGGATAACTGAAGTAGAGCAGTCAAGGAAAGGATTACTTGGAGGTGGATGCTTTAACACTACTTTGGATAATGCTAGCAAGCAGCATATATACGAGGTACAGAAAATGTAGTAGGCTTTAAAGTCTGTATCTTCTTCAATATTAGCCTCCTAAATTGTTTAAATTGTAGCACCATCTTTTTCTGGGTCTGTCAATACTTCTTCGTCCATTTGGTGACGTATCTCGTGCTATTCGTACTATTCTATCCTCTATCATTCTAAACTTAAATCATAAAAAACAAAAAACAGTTACCAGATCGGACGAGTTTTCTTTTGTCAATGTTAAAAAACCGCTAGATTTTTTTAAACTAGAAGAAGCTAAACTTAACGGTGAACAGAACAAAACAGTTGCGTTTTCTTCAAGCACCGAAAATGCTGTTAAATCTCCTTTTTTTGTTAGTTTAAAAATAGCAAAGTGCGGAAAACCCCGTACAATTGGGGAAAGACTCATAAATTGTGTTTTGAGGAAAAAGGCAGCCACACAATTGAATTCCGTTTTACTTTCTGATAATATAGTTAGCCATAGAATACTTGACATGGCCAATGATTTTAAGGAAACCGTCATAAAACAAATAAAGTCCAGTATTTTTTTCGCCTTGCAAATGGACAAAAGTACCGATGTAATAAATTTTGTTCAGTCAAAAGGTCTTTTGCCGCTTTTGGTACGGCAATGAAATAAAAGAAGAAGTTTTATTTTGCGAGTGCCTTCCTTTTACGACACCAGTAATATATAATAAATCAATGATTTTATTACAAAACATGGTTTGGATTGGCTAAAGTGCTATGTTCAGATCTTCTTCTTCTTCAAGTTCCACTCCTATCGGAGATTGGAAATCATTCTGGCAATTATAATTTTATTGGTTACTCGCCTGAATAGTTCAATTGAACTGCATCCAAACCATTCACGGAGATTGCGTAGCCACGAGATTTTACGTCTTCCTACGCTTCTTCTACCTTTGATTTTACCCTGCATTATATTCCTTAGTAGTTCGTACTTTTCACCTCTCATGATGTGCCCCAAGTATTCCAATTTCCTGATTTTTATGGAATTTAAAACTTCCCATTGTTTTCCTAGTTGTTCGAGAACTTGTTCGTTTGTTTTGCGTTTTGTTTGTTTGTTCGATTCACAGATGGTACATGTGAAATGACAGGAAAACAAGGACATGTTGTATCAAGAAATAAAGCTTTTTTTTGTGTGTGTGTTTTGGCTTGGACAATTGTCATTCAGCCAATCTCAATCAAGATAACTTTATTAATGTAGTGTGTGTGTGTGTGTGTGTGTGTGTGTGTGTGTGTGTGTGTGTGTTTGTGTGTGTGTAGAGTAATTGTCTTGATACTTAGCAAAGTCGACGTCATTGTCTTTGCTAAGAGACGCTAATTGTATCCGAACGTCTGCGGTCCCTCCGGTGTGTACCGATCACACAAGGATAGAAATTATTTTCATTTATTAATTTTTTTTTTAATAAACGAAAATTTCCATCCAGGTGGGATTCGAACTCACGACCTTTAGGTTTAAAGGCAGGCGCTCTTACCACTGAGCCACAGAGGGGGTTAAGAAATAAAGCAATCGTACCGGAATTTATATGTATTCACTGTAGTATACACAGGCGAGCTTTGGCACCTAAAGAGATACCAGATGAATTAGGGCAAATCCTGACCCACGCTGTTAAAGCAGTAAATTTTATTAAGTCAAGAGCTTTGAATTCAAGACTAATTCGGCATTTATGTTCCGAAATGGGAAGTATCCGCGACATTTTGTTCCTACATACAGAGATTAGGAGGCTTTCAAGAGGAAAAGTGCTTTCTGGATTATTACAAAGTTCAAATATTAGTGGCTAAACAAACTCAGGATGAAAGACAAGTTCACTGACGAAATTTGGTTGTACAAATTAGCATATCTCAGTGATATATTTACCAGACTAAACGATTTGAATTTAGGTTTACAATGTAAACATACAACTCGCTTTGTTATTATTGATCAGGTTGGATTATTCATAAAGAAGCTTAAACTTGTAAAAACATGAAATAACTTACCTAAGCATGGAAAAATACATCGAAACGGGATTAGAAGAAGATAAAGAAAAATACTATAGGCAGAGACGATTCATAAAAAAGACAGTCACAAAAGCAAAAGCAAAAACATGAAAAGAATTTGGAGAAGAACTTCAGAAAGAATACATAACAAATATTAGAAACTTTTGGACGACAATACGACACATAAGGCAAGGAAAACGAAAGGAAGTAAACGCAGTAAGATATACTTCAAACCAAATACAAATAAGCCCAGAACAAGTAGCTAGGGTATGGAAATAATATTATGAGAAAACATTTGATACCGAAATGATAAAGGAAGACAATATAATCAATGAAGGAGAAGAAAACACAGAGCTAGAGCAAATAAGTAGAGAAGAAGTAATAGAAGGATTATCAAATATAAAAATAGGCAAGGCAAGTGAAGATGATGAAATTGAACCGGAAATGGGATACATGGGAGAAGAAGGAATAAACTGGCTATGGAAAATATATAAAGAGGCTTGGGAAAAATAAACAATCCCTAAAGACTGGCAGAACAATATCATCGTGCCAATATACAAAAAAGGAGAACATGTAAACTGCGACAACTATAGAGCAATATGTCTGTCATCGGTATGCTTTAAAATATATACGAAAATAATAGAGAAGAGACTGAGACAAGAAGTAGAAATCGTATTGGGAGAAGAACAAACAGCATTTAGACCAGGAAGACAGACAACTGACAATATATAGCATTAGATACCTAACAGAAAGAAGCATATAAACGGGGAAAAAACTAGTATTAGCGTTCATAGACCTAAGAGCAGCAATTGACACGATAGAAAGACATATAGGGAAATGCTTGAGGAAAATAAGTGTCCCTAATGCATTGAAAAAATGATAGAAAGTACTTACAAAGAGGTAAAAGGGAGGGTACAAATAACAGGGAAAAGATCGGAAGCATTTAATTGGAAGAGAGGCATTAAACAAGGAGATAGGCTCAGACCTTTGCTATTCATAATAGTAATGAACGAATTGATAAGAAACACTAGAGTCAGAACCAATCAACTACAGACAATAATAGGTTACCACAGATTACAACCGGTAACAATAGAGTACTTAATGTATGCAGACGACATAGTACTAATAGCAGATTCCGAGAATAAAATGCAGAAACTAATGGATATATGGGTAGAACAAATAGAAGAACTAAAAATGGAGATAAACGAGGAAAAAGTAAGACAATGATATTCAGCGGCAAAGGACATAAGGAAGATAATCAAATAAAGATAAAATATAAAAACTCAGAATTGAAAATAGTAACAACGTACAAATACCTAGGAAGTATAATAACTAATGACGGAAAAATAGACTGGGAAATAAAAAATAGAGCAAATAAATCAAGCAAGTTATATTATGCGTTAGCTCCAATAATGGGAAAAAGGGAACTTGCACGAGAAACAAGAATAAAAATATATAACACAATAGTGATACCGACAGTGCTCTATGCAAGTGAAAACTGGACAATTCTGGAAAAACATAAGAGCAGGATAAACGCAATGGAGATGAGACATCTAAGAAGGATAGTTGGAAAGACAAAATGGGATAGATTAAGCAACGAGACTATTACGAGAATGGCCAACCAGGAACCGATAATGAACAAAATAGCAAAGAGACAAATGAACTTGTATGGGCATCTGATGAGGATGCAATCCAATAGAATAACAAGAAAAGTTTATGAAGCAAAAAACATCGGAAAAAGAGGCAGACCAAGAAAAAAATTGATGCAGCAAGTAGTAGAGGCGGGAAAACTCAAACAAAAATCACTCTTAAAAGAAAGAAGAAAATAACTTACTTCACCATTTTCCAACACTTTCAAGTTACAGATAATGAAATCAACATTAATTGTGAAGTACTGTTGTTGCGTTGGAGGATTTACTGTGATAAATTAATCAAGTACTTTAATAAGTACTTTACACAAAATTATTTTGAATTTGAATGGATCCGCAATCCCATTCGTGTTGAGTAGTTTGTCAAATTATGGGAGTTTAAGTGTTAAATACCTTCAATACAAGTATTACTGCGTTTTTTATTTATATTTATTAAATGCACAAAAGCATATTTGTTTTTTGTGCATATTTGCATGCATATTTTAGGGATTTTTAAATGTACATATTTCTCTAATAATTCCTAATTAACAATTACTTAGTTATTGATGTATTAGGGATTAATCGAAAATAGTACAAATCAGGAAGATTATACAACTTTCACCGCCAACTGCAGCAATCAATAAAAAAATATATTATTGATTTCTGTTTTTATATTCTCCTTGCACATTATTTATACCCATTTGGGCAAATAGAAAGTGCCAGTAAATTTCGTAGACCTACTACCGGCATCCAACAAATATGGCTGTCGCGCCCCATATACGGCTCTTGAGTTTGCCCAGAACACATTCAATTTATAGTATAATGTAAGCTATCCTGTAGTTTTAATAACATTCAATTCTGTTCTTCTAATATTAGTACGCTACATAACAATAAATTTTTTAACGTTCGATAATCTTGACAAGTTGCTGTAAACATGTAGTAAAGCAAAGATTACAAGATTAGTAACTATGATTGCATAGATCTATATTTAAATGATCCATTCGTAAACTAATTTTAATAAAATCCGGCAGAAAATGCGCTAAATATGATGACTAAAAAACTAAACATTGGTTTGAATTAAATGCAGATTCAAAAAAAAGCAGATTTCACTATTTTCATTAAAAAATTATAGTTCAGATCAGTGCAAATGTCTGTTGAATATCTCCAGTTTTATTTAAAACATTTTGGGTAAAAGAATTCTGTTTCCTGTTAATATAAAATTAGGAGAATTTTGTAGAAAAGTATTGTAAGTATTTTTAAATTATAAAGAAGATATCGTACAAAACATACATGTTATACAAAATTAGGTACAATTTCGATGGTTATATCAGTTTTTTAGTGTCCTCAAATTATTAAATATAAGTTTATTATTAAATATTTATTTTGAAGCGTGTAAAAAAGTGTAAAGAAATAATTTTAATACCTAATTTATATAGTAGTTTTATTTTGGTACCCTCATTTAATTAAGAAAAGTTAAATGGTAATACAAAATAAAATTTTCAAAAATATCTTCTTATATCCATAAAATAATAAGCTATTTTTTTTGTTAACATTGTAATGATTTTTTATATAACGACGATCTAAAAATTATAAATGATTAAATAGTTTCTTTATAGAAAAGGGGGTTGATCGTTAGTTCCGATTAACTATGTCAAGATGTCGGGTGGTGAAATTGAATTTATTTAGGAAACGTTGATTATGCGATACTATATAGCAAAAATTCTTACCTTTGGCAATTCTTTGGAGGATAATGTCCTTGTGCTGTTCATTATAGGGTTCTCCAACGACGATCAGCAGGTAACACCCTGTGAGCGGACTGGGGGGCGGCGGAGGCCCCCCTTTGTCGCCCCCGTCTCCCGGCACCCCGTTCGCACTCTCCATACCCTGTTATTCACAGCCCCAAATTGAAAAATGCAAAAATTATTTGGTTTAGACAGTTAGTTATCGCCGACCCTGATGAGGGTCACCGTGTGTGCCCCAGAGCCCCTGTAACTCACGAATGACGGTCTCCGTCTCTACGTTGCGCTATGCAGTAGCTGGGGCGGTGCGCCCGACCCCCCACTTCCCCTCTCGACGTTTCTTCTCTCTCGACGCGCTCAGCTGATGGCGTCGGGGCGAACGGCGGCGTTGCCGGTGGCGTGGGGGTGCGCTGTTGGAGGTCGCCAGACGAAAAATCGGTGACGGTGATGGTGCTCTTCGTCAAATGAAATGCGAAATTATAATACGTCTATAATTATTGTAATAATTCGTACATCTCTATTGCAGCTTTTAGACCACAAACTCTGTTTCCGATATAGTGAGTCGTTCCTGCCTCTCTCCCACCCCATTCACTTCCGAATCGTATACAGTGTGACTCAAATAAACGCTCTAAAAATTTTAACAAAAAAAACTAGTTTATTATATTCATTTAAGAAAAATTCAATAAGCAGCTTTGGTAATCGACGAATGAAGGTTAGTACCTACTGACCTACATAAAAAATTATAATGTTATTTCTTCTGTTTCCATTTTGGACTCTTATTTTTTGGTGTGACAAACGAATGAAGGGGCAGATACAATAAAGAGCTAGAGTCTCTATGCGGAAAAGAAAATCTAGTCAGATATATAAATAATGGCCAATAGACTCAGATAGATGATACGCAGTAATGACAATCGTTTTATAAAAAATGTGTTCTGGGAAAAGCAAGATGGAAGAAAGTCTGTAGAGCGGCCTAGAAAAGGTGGAAAGATGTAGTCAGAGAAGATCTAGAGAAGATGGGAGTGCGACAATGGGAATTACTGGCACAGGACCGACAAACATGGAAGGCAATAGTAAACGCGGCAAAGACTCACGAAGAGTTGTAGCGCCATTGATGATGATCATGGTAGTCTCAGGGGCGGACTAAGGCCTAGGCAACCTAGGCACGTGATTAGAGCCCGAAATTTTTGGGGCCCGAAAATTAGGTTTTCGCTTTTTAATTTTTATAATTTTTGTTTGTATTTAACGGAAAACGTAATATTTATAATTATTGCTGAAACGTGTCTATATTATAACGAATCATTGATTGATAAAGTCGACAAGGTTGGACAAGCGTTCCCGTGCTTATAATGATGAGAAAAATGTACATAAAAAATCGTCAGACTATGAAAACTCCTGTGACCACATTAACTCCATCACTAAATGTCCAGTTAACACAGCGTTATAATAATGCGTAAGTCAGGTAAATATAAGAGAAACTTAAATTGAAAGGGAAACCCTAGCCGAAATTTTCATGGAAAATTAAAATGTTTATTTTTTTTTATTATTTTCCCGGTTTTTTATAGCATTCTCCGTCTTCCGGTTCCCAGTTTCCAGCTACGTCGGTCATTCCATTCGCCAGGGTGAAGGTTTCTTTCCGACATTGCCTTCTGAATGCCGCCCAGCCAGGATTGTTTTGGTCTTCCTCTCTTTCTTCTTTCCCTTAGCGTCCATTTTAAAATTTGGTTTAGCAGCCTGTCGTCGTCCATTCTTTTCACATACCCATACCAGATCAGTTGTCTCCTTTGAATTTCGTCAATGATGGTTGACTTGACTTCCATTATATTTCTGATATAGTCATTTTGTATTCTATCAAGAATTCATTTTCTAGCTGATCCATCCATTTCCAAGTCCATTTCCAATGCAAGTAGGCGTCGCTCAAGGGATTTAGTAAGTTGCCATGTTTCGCATCCATAGAGCACTATACTTTTAAAGATGGAGTTAAAGAGGAGATGCTTTCTTTGATTTGATACTTCTTTTGACCATAACATCGGGTTTAGGCATCCTATCACCCTTTTTCCTTTCACGATTCTTTGCTCTATCTCTTTTTCGGTGCGCCCACTCTTGTTGATTGTTGTTCCCAAATATATATATCCCTCACAGTTCTTGATTGTTTCATGTTCGTTGACCATTAGATCTTCTACTTCATTCCCGATGCATAAGTATTGCGTTTTGTTTCTATTTACAGAGAAGCCCCATTTTTCATAATATGTTTTAAACAACCGTCTCGTAATGAATTCTAAATCTTCCTTGTCTGCTGCCACTATTACTTGGTCGTCCGCAAAATGTAGAGTGTATAATGTTGTATCGTCGTCAAGTTGGATCCCCATTCCTGAACAGGATCTTCTCCAGTGTTTTAGTGCTTCGTTTAAATAGATCTTAAATAGTATTGGAGAGAGGCAGCATCCTTGTCGTAAGCCTTTTGTTAGTGGAAATTCTTCTGATAGGGTGTTGTTTAGTTTGATTTTTGATGATGCTTTATTGTATAATTGTTTGACTGCGGCGATGATCGTGCTATTTAACGAAGATCGTTCAAGAGACTGTCACAGCTTTCTCACAGGAATCGTGTCATATGCTTTTGTGAGATCCACAAATAAAAGATGTATTTCCTGGTTTCTTGAAGCTTTTCTTTTCATTCAGTTGTGTTAGGGTAAATATGTGGTCTACGCAAGGTTTTCCAGCTCTAAATCCTGCTTGCTATTCAATTTCATGAGGTTCGTATTCTTTCTCAATCATGTTTTTTAAGATTTTACCAAACAACCTGCTAAAGGTACTGGTGACAGAGATATATCTGTAGTTTCCGCAAATATATTTTGGACCTTTTTTGTGAATTGGAGTAATCCATGCTTCTTTCCAACTATTCGGGATTTCTTCCACATGTAAGTAACTTGTGAATAGCACTTTAAGATAGCTTATTAGTTTTGGTGTTCCGTTTTTTAGAAGTTCTGCTGGTATGTTCTCCGGCTCGGATGCTTTGTTATTTTTCATCGATTTAAGCGCTTCTTGTATTTGTTCTTCTTTCACGTTTACATATTCACCTTGTACTTGTATTCGTTGAGGTGAGTCAGTATTATAAATATCTCTGTCTTCATTCAGTTCCCTTGCGTAATGATCTTTCCATGTATCTATCTGGATGGTCTGTATTCGACTTTTATTTGATATGTCGGTTTTCAGGGTTTTTATTAATTTCCATGCCGCTGATGATCGCGCTCCTCCGATGTAACAGTCAAATTCTTTACATTTTGCGTCCCATGTTTCATTTTTGTTGTTCCTTGTCATATATTTAAATATTCTTTGCTGTTCTTTGTATATTTCTTTATCTTCAAGATTCTTAGTGTTCAGAAATCTTTTGTACGCTTCCTGTTTCTTATTTCTTTGCTCTTCAAGCTGTGTATTCCAAGTGATTTTTCCCGCTGATCTGTGGACTGTTTTGGTTTCTTCGCCTAGAGCTTCTTGGGATGCGTGGTAATGATAATGTCTACTTTCTTAATATGGTTCAGGAATTATTCGATTGATATGATTGATTTTATAGTCACTAATAGAAAAATCCACTTAAAGCAAATCCTAGATTTCCATCTTTAAACTCAGCAGACGTAGGGAGTGAACACAAACTAGTACTAGCAAAGATAAGAATGAAAATATCACCAAAACATTTTCTAGAGGAAATCACCGAGGATTAGTTTAATGTAGAATCACTGTGGAACGACTCTACAAGAGAAATGTACCAAAGGAGGCTAGCGCAGAAGATCCAGCTGAAACAAATAGACAACATCGAAGATATAAACGCTAGCTGGGAGAAAATTAAAAACAGCATTGAAGGAGCAGCAACAGAAGCTTTAGGAAAACGTAAAGTTATACTGAACAAAAGAAACAACAACAATACAACATGGTTCAGAAGAGAAATAAAAGAGAAATGTAAAGAGAAACGGGAGGCTTACACGAACTACAAAACATGAAATACCATAGAATCCTCAGACACCTATAGAAAAATACGAAATGAAACAAAGCACTTGGTAAGAAAAACAAAAAATGAACAATGGGAACAGTTTACAAAAAGGATAAAAAGCGACACAAAAACAAATATGGAGATTCATAAGAAACCAACTGAAAGAAATAGCAGAATTGAAGGAATACAGTAACATAATAGTTTAAAGCAAAGGAAAATAATAATCAATACATTTGTCTTAGTACAAATACGGCGTCTACGCAAAATCTTCCGGATCTGAATCTTTGTTAAAAAAAAGAGGTTAGATCTTTGTAAATGGGTATATTTAAAAAAAAAAACTTAAAAGAGCTATATCAATTACACGAACGTTTCCGGAATAATAATTCCATCATCAGGTTTAAAATGCCTAAAATAAGTATAAACCATTTAGTTAAAGCAAACGTGGTTTAAAATTTTGACTAAGGTTAAAAAAAGAGCAAAAATGGTTATACTTACAAATTAACATTCCTTTATCCTGATATTTTGGTGGCTCAGGCATGTAGGTAAGTATAACCATTTTTGCTCTTTTTATAACCTTAGTCAACATTTTAAACCACGTTTGCTTTAACTAAATGGTTGATACTTATTTTAGGCATTTTAAACCTGATAATGGAATTATTATTCCGAAAACGTTCGTGTAATTGATGTAGCCCCTTTAAGGGTTTTTTAAATATACGCATTTACAAAGATCTAACCTCTTTTTTTAACAAAGATTTAGATCCGGAAGATCCTGCGTAGACGCCGTATTTGTACTAAGACAAATCACAGAAAAGCCCATCGAGTACAATAAACTAGCATATCTATGTTTTATTGACCTGACAAAGGCTTGCGATTGCGTCAAAATCGAAGACATCTTACGCCTATTGTATAAAAGAAACATACCAATCTATATTATACAAACCATCGGAAACATCTACCTCCATAATTGAATACATAAATGGAAAACTAACACAGTGTATACCAGTATAAAGCAGTCAGACAGGGTGGCTCGTTAAGGCCACTTCTCTTTAATATAATAATGGACGAAATAATACTAGCGGTACGTAAAGGTCATGGCTACACATATCTTCAATACAACAGCTAAGAAATACAATATGATAATATCAGCAGAAAAAAACAAATGTATGACAACATCTAAATACCCACTACGGTGTAAAATCGAAATTGATGGGAAAATAATAAAGCAGGAAGCAAGGTTTAGATATCTGAGAATAGTTATGGAGATGTTGAAAAAGAAGTACGACAAAAAAGCTTAAAAGCAAGTAAAGCGGTGTGTTCTCTTAATGACACAATCTGGAAGAACAAACACCTAAGACAAGACACAAAAACAAGAATGTATAAAGCAGCAATTAGACCTGTATTAACATACACGGCGGAGACAAGACCTGACACATCTAAAAAGAGACGACTGCGAGAAACAACAGAGATATAAATATGGTAATTTGGCATCTTATTTGGAAGACCATCAATCATTTGAATTAAAGAAGCTACTGCACTTCCAAATTTTTTTACATAACTGTTATCAGCAGAAATCTGTTTACCTAAATATAGCTCAAAATGACTCAAATAACTGTCTTCAGAATTCAAACACCAAGCTTTATACTACTACTACTACTATCGGTTTGCAGCGTTCTCCGACGCCTTCCGACTCCTAACCGCCATTCTTCTCTATTCAACCATAGGTCTGAAGGGATTTCTTTTTCCTCTAGTTCTTTTTCAATTCCCTCTCTCCAGCTTCTTCTCGGTCTTCCTCTTTTCCTTCTCCCTTGTGGTGTCCATGTCAAAATCTGTTTTGGAATCCTGCCATCTGGCATTTTCTGTACATGGCCGTACCCTATTAACTGTTTTGTTTTTATGTTATCAACTATTGTATGCTTGACTCCCATTATTTCTCGTATTCTCACCAAGCTTTATAGCCAAAGCTTATTGGCTTACCTTTGATAAATTGTTTGCAACTGTCTTTTCCAAAACACTAGATCATTGATTCATCATAATTCATGTGCTGAGTTGATTAAAAGTACTCAAGATAATTAATTTGCACCTTTTCTATAATGGACGTAGTTTCCACTTTTTATCAGTTATGACAATTCTGCTGTTATCGGCAAAATGTATACATTTCATGATTTGATCAAATCTATTCCTGCGAGGAATTATTTCATGACCAGAAAGAAGCTAGTACATCTGTAGATAGTCAAACGGAAGATGCAGGCCCAAAGATAACCAAATCAGAGGTTAGTCAGACATTAAATTCAATGAAAACCAATAAATCTGCTGGTCCAGATGAATTACTAAGCGAACTATTAAAGTTGGTCAACGAGGAAAACCTGAACATAATAGTAGAACTGTTCAACGCTATCAATACTACGGGAATCATTTCTAGAGAAATGTTGACATGTGCAGTGACTATCGAACCATAAGCTTAATGTCACATAACTTGAAAATGCTGTTGAAAATTATTCACGCCAGAATTTACTCTAAAGTGGATCTAGATATTACTGACATACAATATGGGTTCCGCAATGTAGGTTGTAAAAACAACCACAATACTAACAAAATCTTGATAGTAGAGGGCCAGCAGATCGAAAGAGTAAAAAGGTACACTTAGCTAGGAACACTTATAACAGAAAATAATGACTACACTGCAGAAATCAAAGTCAGAATCGAAAAAGCACGTTCTAATTTTATGAAAATGAAAAAGGTCCTTATTTGACAAAGATTTAACATTAGCTCTTGGTAGAGTTCGCCTGGCTTGGCTCAAGTACGCCTAACAAAATGTTACGTACAGTGTACTATACCATGAAGTGGAATCATGGACGTTAAATCTAGACACAATGAAACAATTTAACGCCTTTGAAATGTCGACCTATAGAAAAATTATGAGGGTTTCCTGGGTAGATAAAGTTACGAACAATGAAGTACTAAGAAGAATAGGTAAAGAGAAGGAAGTTGAACTTACAATTAAAGAAAGAAAGCTACAGTATCTCGGACATGTGATGCTGGGCGAGAAGTATGGCATCCTGCGACTCATATTGCAAGGAAATATAGATGGCAGAAGAAACATCGGAAGAAGACGAATTTCATGGCTTAAGAACCTGAGAGAATGGTTTGGATGTAGCTCAAAATAACTATTTAGAGCTACTGCCTCAAAAATTAAAATAGCTATGATGATTGCCAACCTTCGTAGCGGAGATGGCACCTGAAAAAGAAAATTCCTGTACATGGAATTTTTTACCATGTGCACAGCCATGTGATCTTGTTGATCCCAAAAATATGTTCTGCCCGGTAAGAGATGGTAGCCGGATAAAATTAAAATTCCAAAAAAACATTTTAATTCGTCAATAGAGAGATTTGGATCCGAAAAAAGCCTAAGGATTTATTAGAAGTAGAATGTGTTAAAAGGTATATATTCTAAGAGACATATTGAAACAATAATTAATAATACTTGTTGATTTAGACTTGCTCTCTTATTAATAATAAATAATTTATCAAGCTTTTGTGAAGAGCATCAGTTTCACACAAAAGAAACACAAATAATACATGCTGTGGACCTTATAGAGAACATCGATCTTATTGATATATGTTGTCGAATTTGTCATTTTAACCCTCTGTATCCATGTGTTCATTTAACCCAGAATCCGATAGATAAAACTAATTAATTATAGTCACGTAATACTCTTAGATAAGGCAAAATATCCCTCACGATTTTGCTTCTAATGCTTGTTTCACAACAAAGCAGTAGCGCATCCAATAGAACTTTGAGTTTATATACTTTTTCAGCCTTTTAATTCAAATTAATGTTTAATACAGTGATAATTTTATTATTTATAAAGATATGGGCAAATATATACTCGTGTGTAACGGTATACATACCTTTTGTCCTTCAACCAATATACTGGCCAGCAGATATCAACAAATTCCGGATCTTCTAGATATTGTAATATTTAAAGGTTTACCTAATACGCATTCAAAAATAGAACCTAGTTTTGACCTAAATTCGGATCACAGAGCCATAATAATATCATTAAGCACAACTTTAATAAATAATCAACAGCCATTAAGACTATCTAACAAAAAAATAAACTGGAAACAATTTGAAAACACCATTTACTAGAATATAATATTAGATCACCGAATAAAAGAATCTGATGAGCTGCAATTTGCAGTACATAAGCTAATGGCTGTAATACAAAACGCTGCTTGGGAATCTACTTTTATAAGTAAAAAGGATAATCCTGAAGACAACAATGTGCCATTCTAACTCTGTTGAGAGTTAAGAGCCACTGCATATGTCGCTCTGATGAGACCTAATGAGATTGAAATATGTATAAGCGGCTTACAGATACTGCATCGAAATTAAATCTAATGCCGTCTTTCTGTTTTAGTTCTTTACTCAATTTCGAGTACCAGAAACTAAATTCACTAAGAATTTTTACTGAGATGAACGGCATGTGGAATGCAAATTATAGAAAATTTATCTGTGCAATATTTTATTTATATATTTATGACTATATTTCTTTCCTCTCGTCTCCGTTTGTAGATCTTATCGTACACCAGAACAGTCTTTTGCTCGTTATGAATTTTTCAATTTTTCACGTGTTCACGTTAATAAGATAGATGTCCAACTATATATCACCATGAGAATGATTGCTGGAATAATCAAATGTACACCAATATATTGGCTACTAGTGCTGAGCGACATTCATGCTTACCAAAGAATATAACAAGATCCTTAGCAACACGGCGCTGCCGGTTCATAATTATATAAAAGATGCATCCAAAAGTCGACTGCACGCCGGAATATCTCCAATACAAACTGCACAATCAGCCGCAGCCAAAGGATTTAATATCACCAAATGGATCCATAAATGGTCGACAGTTCAGCCAAATACGGCCATACCTTGCATCACAGAGACACCTCCTGGATTTAACCTACCACGTAAGACCTGGTGCACACTTAACCGCATCAGAACTCAACATAGTCGATGTGCAGATATGTTACACAACTGGGTCAAGCTACCATCACCGTCATGCAGCTGCGGCATGGTCCAATCTATCAAGCACTTAACGGAGGAGTGCCACCAGCGAGTCAACGAGGGCAGTTCACAAGACTTCTTGTTTGAGACGATCGAGTCAATTAACTATATAAACACGACGTTTGCCTATAAACTGGGCATGATTTAAATATTTTTTATATCGAGTCAATTTTGTAATATTGTAGATGTATTACAATATTGTAATATTGTAGATGTGTCGAAATGCCCTACGCTAAATTAAAAATAAATGTTCTTTGAATGCCTTAATCCAATTCTGTAACTGGAGGTATTACAAAGCATTTTCCTTTTTTATCGTTTTAGCAATTCTTTTTGTTTCGATACAAACCTTTCTACAAATATACTTTGCATGATTCATTAGCCATTATGGCTTTATCATTAGGGAATAAAAGATTGTGCAAATATCCGCCGTTTGTGTTTGTATATCCACTCCCAGGCGTTTTTTCTCAGTGCCTTTTAAAATAATCTCTAAATCCAGCGAAAGCAAGCATTCCTTATTTATTCTAATTTTGCCGTAAATGCTGTCTTCAGATGTCAGTACAAAGGGCGCAGTGAAAAGGAAATCTTTTTTCTTTTTTGGCTTTTTTTCTTGCGTTACTTTTAGATCGTTACAAAAAAAACTGAGGAATTTGTTGTCCTACACAAGAACACATAGTAATATAAACTGCTTTAAATTTATATATTATTAGGACACATTTTCTTTTCCGTAAGTATATTATTAAAATGGCAGCACCGGTTCGAGAGATTTCCCCATGAAAAATTCCATAAGAAATCGGTAAGGTTTATTTCTGGTCATTTTTTTATCTTTTCGTTGTGGAGACGCGACGGCTCATCCGATCGTGTCGTGTGAGGTATCGTCGGAAAGGGAAGCTGGTAACGAATACGTTAACACAAAAAAATATGGTGGCATTGCCAAAGGGACACTAAGCTTGTAACGTCTAAACGACACAACGTACAACAACGTGCAAGGTATCGATGGAAAGGGGAGGTGGTAACGAATATGTTAATACAACAAAATAAACGTAAAGGCTTTGTCAAAATCGCACTATATCGTATCTCTGTTATTATTACTCTGAGCACTACGCGTAACACGTTAAATGAAAGAATAGGACATATCAAATACGGCACTATACTGTATCTCCGTTTCTGTTGGTCCAATCTTTGCAAATGAGGGATCGTTGGAAAGAGGAGGAGCCATCGAATATGTTCTCACAAAAAAAAAACAAAAAGACATTGTCAAAACGGCACTATATCGGATCTTCGTTATTATTGATCGGATTTTAGCATAATAGACGTTGAAGGAAAGGAGAGTAGTCACTGAGACTAACAGAGAAACAAATATGACAACTATGCCAAAACGGTGATATATCATATCTTTGTTGCTATTGAACCTATTTTGAATGGGATTGGATTTCGTCTATTACAGTTCATCATTTCATCATTCCAATCGCCAGTTGCCGGGTACATTCTTTAACTATGCCGAAACCATCTTCTTCGATCAACCCAACTAATATCTCTATTAATTATAATTTTCTTTAATTTATAGAAGGCGGCTCTGGCTTTTTCAATGCGCATTCTTATTTCTTTATTTATATCCCAGTTTTTCGTTAACGTTTGCGCCCGTTTTTCTGACAACCATAAGTTTTTTTTAAGTATTGAATTTTAACCTGTACTCATCACATGCTTCGGTTATTCTGTTTGTAAGTGGTTGCAGGTCTTCTTCATTGGAGGCAATAAGTACCGTGTCGTCTGCATATCTATGATCGTTGATATGAATTCCGTTGATTTTAATGCCAGTATCTTTAACTAAGGCTTCTTTGAAAATAAATTCGGAGTAGATATTAAAAAGTAGAGGCGATAGAATACATCCTTACCTCACTCCAGGTCGTATTGCCACTGCTTCCGCCGTGTTGTGTCCAAATAGTATGTTTGCACATTGATGCCAATAGAAATTTTTGATAATACGGAGGTCTTGGTCATCAATTTCCACCTGTTGCAAGACACCTATAAGTTTCTCATGGTTTACTCGGTCAAAGACCTTTTCGAAATTGATAAAGCACATATATACCGATGGTTCGATATCCCTACATCGTTGAACCATGACCTGCAAACTGAAGGTTTGCAGTTCTCTGCTTCCAAGGTTCCAAGGTTGTTTCTGAAAACAAATTGTGTTTCACTTAGTTGTACTTCTATTTTGTTGTAAATTCTCGACTGCAGTATTCTTAGGAAAATTTTCAATACATGACTCATCAGACTAATAGTGCGATGATCGCTACACTGTTTAGCATGTATTTTTTTCGGTATCATTACAAATGTTGACAGTAGCCAGTCGGTTGGTATATGTCCTTCTTCTTCTTTGTGTGCCGTGCTTGTATACAAGTGTTGGCTATCGTCATATTGACAAGCTGATGAAATGATTCTAGGTCGGCAGCTAGATGAAACAGTACCTCGACCGTTCGACCTTATACAGTAGACTCTCGATTATCCGAAGTAATTGGGACCGGGACTACCTCGGATACCGAAAAAACTCGGTTAACATAGATTGGTTATATGTACTGATAAAAAAATGTGTACGTATGCAAATAATGATTAATGTGTTTATTTTAATAATTAAAAACTAATATAAAAGTAGTATAAAAGATAAAACAATTTACCTTATAAATGTTATTGTTTAAAAAAGTCTTTGATTGATTTTTGTTTTAACTTCATTCCTCTTTTTGAGGCGGCGATGTTGCGCCAACGTTGAAAATTGAGCACATCTAATGGTGTCGATTCTTCTTGTTGCTCGATGTATGCGAGGGCTGTTTCAAGGGACTTCAATCCATCGGAATGAGACATTTTTTGAGTTATCTCATCTGTATCTTCTTCATCTTCTTCATGAGTGACGTTTAGAACTAGATTGGCAATTGCATCATCTGTCAGTTCCATTTCTTCATCTAGATTCATCCAATCGATGATGTCTTGGTTTCCGATTGGTTGTTCTACTGGTAATTGATTGGCTAGGTTGGTTATATAATCAACTTTACAGTCATCAGTTTCATTTTGAACGTCTTGTGTTTTGTTGTTTATCTTAAATAATTTTTTCCAATAATTTTTTCTTAAATAATTTCTGAATGGTCTAAATTACAGTCCAGCTTAGTTAGCAGTACCTGAAGAAGCTTCCGCCGATAATTCCTCTTCATTGCTTCTATAACGCCTTGGTCTAGGGGTTGGATGAGAGACGTCACATTGGGTGGAAGGAACACAGCTCGTATGTCACCACTAATCAATTCACTCGCATCTGGGTGGGATCGTGCGTTGTCCAACAACAACAAAGCTTTCCGAGGCAGATTTTTGTTTATTAGGTAGGGATCAATGACTGGTACAAAGTCATTAAAAAACCAGTCCTTAAAAGTGTTACAGTCCATCCATGCATTGCGTTGGTTGCTATAGATTGTAGGTAAGCAATTTATTTGGACGTTTTTGAATGCTCTTGGATTCCTGGATTTTCCGATTAAAAGAGGTTTTAATTTTAATGAACCAGAAGCATTGTTGCAAATCATGATTGTGACTCTCTCTTTGCTTTTTTTGTAACCTGGTGCAGTTCCTTAATTTTTAGCAGCTAGTATTTTCGATGGAAGCATTTTAAAGTTAAGGCCTGTCTCATCACAGTTAAATATTTGGTCTGAAGTTAGTCCATCTTTAAGGATAATGTCTTGTAATTTTAAATAAAATGTTCCAATTTCAGTTGAGTCAGCAGAAAGTTTTTCGCCACAAATATTCAATTGTCGGATGCCATATTTCTTTTTCAATAATTCAATCCATCCTTTACTAGCACAAAAGTTTTCTCCTCCATCCATAAACTTCTGGAATTCGATAGCTTTTGCTTGGAGTATTGGACCACTTATCGGACTGCCCAATCCACAATTTTCAATGGATTGCCCATATAAGAGCTGCCAATATAACTTGTGACCATCGACCCTTTTTTTATTACTCGATATTGTGATTCAACAAGTACGGATATAAAAATAAACCCCAGGCAAAATTTTGTCTCGGTTAACCGAGGGGCTCGGATAACCAAGGCTCGGATAATCGAGAGTCTACTGTATGTCTTGTTTCGTATATTTTATTAAACAGGTTTAGAAGAGAATGTTTACCCTTACCATCGAGTAGTTTGATTATTTCGCTTGGATTTCATCTGGATCGGTTGCTTTCCTATTCTTTGATAGCTTTATAGCTCTGTCCATTTCATCGAGTGGTATGTTTGGACCAGTCGATATATTTTCGATTTTAATTTCTGGTCTATCGTCATCAAACAGCTTCTCAATATATTCTTTTCACCTCTCTAATCTGTCTTGTTCATTGTATATTTCTATTTCAAGATATTTGTTGCTGTACCATTTTTCTTTTGCATCCCGGATTTTTCTTCTGATATCTTTATGGATATTATTATATTCTTCAGTGTTTTTATTTTTCTGTTTTCGTCTGCTTTTCATTGGTCCCAATATTTTATCAGTCATCCATTGTTGTTTGCGCTTATTAATAGTTTTATACTTTTTACTTGTTTTTGTATAATGGTTTTGACATTATTCCAATGGTCTTCGACTTTATGTGTTTCTTTAGATTTTTCGAACTTCTTTTCTATCTCGTGTGTAAATTCGTGACGATTATTTCGAATACAGTCAGTGTTTAGTCGGTTAGTGGGTTATTGCCGTTTTACTTTTATAAGTTTGAGTTTTATGTCACTGATTAATTATGAAGTTATGATCTGAAAGGACATCGGCTCCAGGTAGTGTTTTAGTTATTTTGATTGAATTTCGCTACCTTTCGATAATTGTTATATAATCGATCTGATTTCTTATGATCTTCTCTTTAGTATCTGCGGATGACTTCCAAGTATATAAACGGCGCTTGGGTAGTTTGATGAATGTATTTGTCACACATAGATTGTTAGATTGTTCTCTATGCAGAATTCTACAAAACGGTCTCCCCTATCATTACGTTGTCCAAGTTCAAAATTCCCTACAATGTTTTCTTGTCTACCTTTTCCTACTTTGGCATTGAAGTCCCCCACTATTATTGTAATGTCTTTGATTTCAGCTGACTCATTACGTTCTTTATATCATCATAAAAATTATCTATGTAACTCATGAATGTGTTGCTTCTACAAGAAATTTGCACACCCACACAATTGTACATCTAGTTTCATTCATTGTCATACAATTGTCACCTTAATAAAATCTCAATAAATAACACACATTTCATAAATGTATCTCTTGAATAAATATACATAACTTTTAAATAATTAAATAATATAGAACATCACTCTCATTTAACAAACAATCACATTACACCTATTTTCTACTTCATTGGATAAAATCTATCTCCTCAAGAAACTTCCCCGTTTATTGTCAAACAATTACAATAGTAAAAACTGAAGTTCTCTATTCAGCAATACAGGGTAGTAACAAACGAAGATCACGTCACACTGAGACGAATTGAAGAAAAAAGGGGCAGTATTAGTTCCGAAAAAAGAAACAACTTGCGCGAGCAGCTTGCATTTTTTAAGGATGAATATAAGAGGTTTTACGAAAATATTATAGGAGATAGTCAAGGATAGTTTGAACTATGTTCTTCCAACCATTAATTAATAGAGTACCGGCATGTAAGTAATGTTTTGTTTATTTACTAATTTATTACAATTCAATAGACTATTTTTATACCAATTTGTGGGTCTTACTTTGTCTGCTTAACGAGTTTATTCATTTCTTGAAAAACCACAGACATGTAATCTTGGCATAATTACTGTAATTTATATCATTTATCTTTGTTTATCTTTGTAAGACAACACCCTAATATATGTTTTATTATTTCAGCATTTAATTAACTTTGTGAGACCTGAAGATGCTTTGCATATTGTAGAAAGCGAAACCGGTCGTCTAGATAGTTAAATTAAACTGATTGTAAGTCTTATTTATTATTTCTTTTACCTATTTTCTCTATGTAACCTTCACTACTACTGGCTATGGGCACATAAACTTGGACCAGATTTATATCTACTAAAGAACTGGTATATTGAGCCTTATCACCTCGCGTATGGTGTTTTGTATCTTACCGGGCTCGTAGAGACTTCTCATATTCCATATGCCTATTCTGATACCTGATTTGATTCTTATTTCTTTACCATTATCACAGTGATTTCGTTGGATAACGGTCTGGGAAGTCCTGTGTGCTTGTTTTCTCATGCCGGATCTTAGTGTCCGAACATGATCAGTATATATTTTCTTAGTCGCTCTATAATAAATTAATTCAAATATTTCCAAAAATATATTTAAAAAATTTTTAAAGAATTTTGTTGAAAATTAAAATGTACGTTGTTTTACACGCATATTTCTTTTACTTAAAGAACAAGAATGACTGTAATATTATTTGTTGTTTGTAGATCGTAAAGCATTTTTCAACACTGTTTCCTTCTAATCGAATTCAAAATTATAAAAAACGGTGTTCAAATGTAAAAGATGCTAATTGGTCGCTAATGCAGAACTTTTCTCCTATATTTATGTAAACTCAACAAACAATTTTTTACACCGAACAATTGGCCACGCTCTAATTGCGCGGTCATTCTTGATCCTTAATGGAATGTATTGGCTGGTACGTCATGCATATTTTACCAGATATTGGCATGTTGCACACTTTGCGGCAAGAAAGAAATATTAGTAGTCTAGGTTAGGATGTTTATTAAACCAAATGTGATCGTGCAAATTGAAAGGATGTTTTACAGTTCATATGGTACAGATATTATAATCATTGCGGTAGAAAATTATCAAGTATATCACAATAAAGTAAAATCACGAAGGAGAACTATTCTATCGAAGTTATTCTTAGATAGAATAATTCTCCTTCGATATATATATATATATATATATATATATATATATATATATATATATATAATATATATATATGTATATATACAGGGTGAGTCATGAGGAACTTTACATACTTCTACCATATGTAGAGTCCCTCAGGGAGCATATCATGTGGCCATTAAAAAATGTCAACTCCTCTTCTTTATTAATTAACAGGGTGATTTGTGTAATTGACCTTTTATTTCATTTTAATGTAGTGTTTATACGGCTCATTTGATTTTTTTAATTTTTGCATGATACAGTACACTACTATCAAGCATTCGACTGGTATTAGCTAAACTAAAAAATTCCAGGACTGGCTTTGGAAAAATTAATTTAGGGATTCGTATTAAATATTAAATCCTGTATATATATTTTTTTAAAATGCAATCAATGATTTTCAAACTACATAAATAGCCAATGAAAACGACATATGCGACAATGTTGTCGCACTATTATTAAATTTTAAGTGAACGATCAAATCTCACCAAAAATAGAACAACCATAATGAAGTATCAATTTATAAGGTAATTAATTTAAACAAATGTTATAAATTTCAAACATTTTAATTGAAATGATAAACTGAGTCACTGCACAACAGAAAACAGTAACTACTAACAATAACGAAGAACAATTTAAAAAAAAACTAAAAATATGTACATAGTTATGATAAACCTAGAAATTAGAACTGGAAAAGATACAATAATGGTAACAAAATAAAAATAATTCAAAATAGATTTTCGAAATTGAACCCTGCAGCCTGTACACATTTTTGTTGCCGAATTGTTAATTGACGTATTGAATTACGGATACGTTTCTAATAGTATTACAACAATGTATAATTCTATCAATTAATTGTTGTCGGTTATTAATATTCACTGCGTAAACTAGTTGCTTCAATCGTCCTCAAATATGGTAATCAACGGGATTGAAATCAGGGGATCTTGAAGGCCACGAAATAGGATCTGCACGTCCTATCCACCTGTTGCCATAAACATTATTGAGATGTTGTCTCACTGCCAGTAAAAAGTGTGGGGGTGCCCCATCATGCTGAAAATACATCCCTCGGATAGCAACGTTCGCGTTGGCAAGCAAATTCGGCAAAATATTTTGTAGAAAGATCAAATAGACCTGCCCTGTTAAAGGACCATCAAAAAAGTGAGGACCTACTAATTGGTTATTTATGACACCAATCCACACGTTAACCGAAAACCTTAACTGAGAACGACGTTCTCGAATGGCATGGGGATTTTCTTCTGCCCACACATGTGAATTTCGTGAATTATTTATCCCGTCTCTGGTAAATTGGGCTTCATCTGTAAATAGTGTCCTGTATAGCGTTGGTCGATTATTGTTAATCCATCTACAAAATTCCAACCTATCGATCTCATCTCCAGCATGTAGTCGCTGAACCATTTGAACGTGATATGGGTATAGATTATTTTTTTGTAAGACTCTACTTACTTTTGATTGAGTAACATTGAGTTCTCGACTTACTTGTCTAGTGCTTATTGTAGGGTTCGTAGTAACGGCGTCCATAATGTCATCTTCCTGCGCTTCATCTACATGTCGCTCTGTTGTTCCACTAGGAAAAGTGCCATTTTCTCGCAAATAATTAAAAACTGACCCAAATGTTGGATGACTGGGAGTTCGACGATTAGGAAATCTCCTGCGATATTCTTTACTAGCAGCCCTACCATTCCCATTACAGAATCCATAAACAAATATTATGTCTGCATATTCTGTGGTCGAAAACTGATGTGGCATTTTGAACGAAAGTAACAAAAGCTCTACCAAAACTAACACAATGTACTTAACGTAGATATGACAGAAGAAATATGTATTCTTGTACACATAAATAACAATTGATAATGACAATAATGACAATGGGTATAAAATATCAAGAAACGTCAAACGGTCAACGCCAACCTTCATTTTAAACTTTTTTAGATTTATTTTTATTTAGTACAGTTGATGCAATGTATTATTATTTGACATAAAATTTTAATCATTTACAATCAACAAAAACTAACACATACAAGAGGTTTGACTTTTTAATCAATTTAATTTATTATTTATCGAAAATAATGCCCCAATACGATCTATGAGTAAAAATTTAAAATTGAAAAACAATTGATTCTATCGTAGAGATAATACAAAGTGACAGTAAAGATGTTAATTTTCTACGTATTAGATTATGTTGTGGGAACTCATTTTAATTAAAATGTTTGAAATTTATAACATTTGTTTAAATTAATACCTTATAATTTGATACTTCATTATGGTTGTTCTATTTTTGGTAAGATTTGATCGTTCACTAAAAATTTAATAAAAGTGCGACAACATTGTCGCATATGTCGTTTTCATTGGCTATTTATGTAGTTTGAAAATCACTTATTGCATTTAAAAAAATATATATACAGGGTGTAATATTTAATACGAATCCTTAATTTAATTTTTCCAAAGCCAGTCCTGGAATTTTTTAGTTTAGCTAATACCAGTCGAATGCTTGATAGTAGTGTACTGTATCATGCAAAAATTTAAAAAATCAAATGAGCCGTATAAACACTACAGTAAAATGAAATAAATGGTCAATTACACAAATCACCCTGTTAATTAATAAAGAAGAGGAGTTGACATTTTTTAGTGGCCACATGATATGCTCCCTGAGGGACTCTACATATGGTAGAAGTATGTAAAGTTCCTCATGACTCACCCTGATATATATATATATATATATATATATATATATTATATATATATATATATATATATATATATATATATATGAAATAACAAGAAGTCGAGAGACCTCTCTGACAGCAAATTAGGTGAAACGCAAATTCAAAGCCTCTTGCTAGAGGCTTTTAACGACGCTAGAAGTATCCTTTTACTTCGACATGCATCTACGAGTCATCTTTGAAAATTACCATCTTTATTTCAATAGTTAAGTTAAGTTAAGTTCAATAGTTAGTTCAAAAGAAGCAATATTTCGAAAATTATGGCGAAATATTTAAAAATGTTAGATTTTTTCTAACGGTGCGAGTGATGGAGGGCTAAATCTATTACAGGTTGACGAGAAAATTGACAGATTTGGAATATTATCTGCGTAGCGTAAAACCAAACAATAAAAAATTACTTTAATAACGAAAATTTCTTTTTAAATAAAATTTTTAAGTGCATAAATTATTTACGGAGTTATTAATTAATAAAAAATAATTGTTTCAGTAGTGGTAGAATTGCCGCAATTAGATATCCGATTGTTCTGCAACGAATAATTTGCTAAATTGTTGCAATTGCAGTTAAAAGCAGCAATTACTTCAAATGGTAGTTTTGTGCGTTTGATAATTTTAGCTTTGCGGAATTAAATAATTTGTAATATTTGCATTTTTCGCTTTTGAAACAATTCATTGGGGTATGCCTAAGGCAAAAACAATTAATGCAGTTCTATTGTTCTGTGTTTTGTATAATTATTTTGGTTTTATGACCAGACGTATCCAAATAATTTTTCACTCAGTGAGTCCTGAGTCCAATTAATTATTAAACAACTTTTAGGCCAAATTCACCCCTATGCACTAACCTAGTCTTTTTTAGGGTGATACAATGATACCAACGCTTCCCGAGAAACAAGAAACTCAGTGTATCTACTCAGAATTTCCCATTCGTTGCGGAAAACACGCCAACATTGCCAATGTGTAACGATAAGACTACCAAAGAGAATTGAAATACTATTATAAAAATATTACCTCAATCAACCATGGGAGTTTATCGTCTATACTTCGCCTAGCTCAGTATCTCTAGTGTGAGTTTGTCTTATCTTAAACTAGGAAATAAACCATGAACCCTTAGCTGATAGCTAATAAAACAATTGTTTAACTAGACATATTTATTAAAAATAAAAAAAAAAACAATTAACCTTGCCAATGCTTTAAGATTAACAAATTTGGCGATACTTACGGCATCTATGATTGATTGTGTGGCCTTCCAATTAGATGGTTAGGTCCTCCTGAGCTGCAGTTGTTCCATATTTGTGTGAGCTCCCAATTAGGTGGTTAAGTCCTCCAATAAGGTCAATAAACCCTCCAATAATATCCCATAAAACCAATAAACTGGTAATACAGCCAATAAATTCTTGAATACGGCCAATACTGCTCAGATATCAGAAGAACAAGCGGAATTTGTCTCAGAAAAAGGCACAAGAAAACACATCCTTAATGTCAGACAGCTAATTAAAAAAACTCGTGAATTCAATATTCCTATTCCTATGCTTATGTGCTTTGTGGATTACACAAAGGTCTTCGATAAAGTCAAATGGCAGCAGCTACGGTCCATACTAGCGGAAGTGGAATCAACCCACCACTTAATTCAACTAATTAGAAGTCTATATGAAAATAATAAGTGTACAGTAAAAATAAACAACACTCATTCCGATCATTTCAGAACAAAAGCAGGTGTTAGGCAGGGATGCATAATCTCGCCAGCTCTATTTAATATCTACAGCGAACATATTATGCGAAAGGTACTAGACGTATGGAAGGGTGGTATATTAGTAGTAAGTCAAAAAATCTTGACCTCACCTGACCGAACAAAAGAGGGTACAAAATGAAATTAAGTCCAGAAAGTGGGGATGGATAGGTCACACAGTCCGAAAAAATAGTTCCAGTATCGCAAAGACTGCCCTAGAGTGGAATCCCCAAGGGAAAAGAAAAAGAGGTCGCCCAGTACAAACTTGGAGAAGATCCATCATGGACGAGATAAGAGGTCGAGGAAAGTCTTGGAATGAGGTGAAGGCGTTAGCGCAAAATAGAACCCGATGGCGCGTTTTCACTGAAGCTCTATGCTCCACTTAGGAGTCCAAGAACCTTATATATACATGGGGTAAAAAATTGGGGACTGAACCTATACGGGTGGAGATAGGGCAAGCAAAACAAATCGATACGTGTGCGAACGGCACTCAGGGTTTGTTTGGAGAGCTGGGGTCGTGGATAAGTAAATGGCAAGGGGGTTAGATTGGGGCAACTACAAAAAAATGAAACAAAGGAGTTACTTATATGAATCTCTTGAAACAAACCAAACAAAAGGAAACTTCTTCTTCTTTTACTTTTTGTAGATCTTTCGATCTGTTTAATTCTGAAGCTGCCTCTGGTTAATTTCTTGGGAGGTAGATTGCCAACTATCCCTCCATCTTTTAGGTGGTCTTCCGGGGGTCTTGAACCAGGCGGATTGTTTTCTAGGGCAATTTTTGGGAGTCTATTCTCATCCATTCGTCTTACATGGTTGTACCAAATCCTCTTGCGCTGTCTTTCCCATCTTACAATATCTTGAATTTTGCACTGTTCTCTAATGTTTGTATTTCTCACTCTGTCCCTTCTTGTTTTCCCCATTATTGTTCTTAGGGTTTTCATTTCGGCAACCCTTAGCATCTGTTTCGTTCTGTTGGTATCTTCGCGCACTTCTATGCCATATGTCATGATCGGTCGTATGCAAGTCTTATAGATTCTAATTTTACTATCTGTGCGCATATACGGATTAGACCAGACTATCTCCCGCAGACATCCTGACAGTGCAGATGCTTTGTTGATCTGACTCCTCAGGTCCTTTACTGGTCATGGGTGCTTGATATATCTATGCCCAGATATCTGAATTGCATCACCTGTTCTATGGGGTTGTCCTCAACCACTAACTTACATCTGAGCGGATCTTTTGCTATTGTCATACATTTAGTTTTGTTGGTAGAGATGTTCATATTTAATAGTCGGCTTGTTTGAAAGAACTGAAAGAGCTGCCTTTGGAGATTATCTTCTGATTCGGCAATAATTGCTGCATCGTCTGCGTAGCACACCATACCAATTCTTTTGTTGCCCATTCTATATCCGAGATTAAGAGATGTTACTTTTGTTGATAATTTTGCCCATGAGAAGATTAAACAAGAAGGGCTTAAACTGTCGCATTGTCTAATTCCTCCCGTGTTGGAATATTTTCAGTGAATTGGTCTCCTGCTCTAACTTTGGTTACGTTGTTGTTATTTAGGTTATAGAGTATCTTTGTTATACTGGTCGGTGTTTCATTTTCTATTAATATATTTAGAATGTCTCCCAGGCGAACTCTGTCAAATGCCTTCGTCAAATCAATGAAGCAAATATACGCTGGCATGCCGAACTCTATAGCTTTTTCTTTCATTTGTTTTATTACAAATACTGCGTCTGTTATAGACCGCCCTTTTGTAAAACCTTGTTGTTCTTCAGCATTAGTGATTTACTTTTCCAATTTGTCCTTGAGAATACCCGTGAAAAGTTTCATTGTTGTATTTAAGAGGGTTATTCCTCTATAGTTTTGTGGGCAGGTTTTTTGTCCTTTTTTAAATATGGGGATTGTGATACTATTATGCCATTCCTCTGGTGTTTCTGTTTTGTTTAATATTTTGTTAAATAGTTGTGCCAGTTTACTTGCAAGTTCCGGGCCTCCATATTTTAAAAGTTCATTGGGTATACCATCCGTTCCCGGTGATTTTCTGTTTTTTAGCTTTTTGATCTTTGCTTCTACTTCTTCGTCATTGATTGACAAAAGGAAACACCTCTAACAATTTAAAAAGGGCGCCGCTCTAGGTGCCAAATTATAACGATTACAGCTATTTGTAACTATTGAAATAATTTTTAGACATAAAAAGCATATCTTTTTCAAATGAAACTCAAAAAAGGGTTAGAGAGTTAGTAAAGATAAATAAACAAAATGGTTTAAAAGAAAATTAAACATATTGTGTCTTACCATAAACAGTTACAAAATAGACAATATAAAACACTATACTATAGTAACAGTATAGTAACTATAGTAACTTAATAGTAACAAATATAATACAGAAATAAATTATTGCAAATAAAGAAATTTTCTTTTAAAATAAAATTATGTTGGTAGGTTAACGTTATTTAAAAACCAAAACAACCCCCTCTGTGGCTCAGTGGTAAGAGCGCCTACCTTTAAACCTAAAGGTCGTCAGTTCGAATCTCATCTGGGTGGAAAATTTTCATTTATTAAAAATTAATTAATGAAAATAATTTCTATCCTTGTGCGATCGGTACTCACCAGAGGGACCGCAGACGTTCGGATACAATTAGCGTCTCTTAGCAAAGACAATGACGTCGACTTTGCTAAGTATCAAGACAATTACTCTACACACACACACACACACACACACTACACTAGGTACCTGACTGTACCATGCCAATGATCATAGTTGTCGAGGCATTAACTCAAAAAAAAATTATTACTTTAGAAAAAAATTTCTGGTCTTTACTTCAAATTTTTAAACACAAAGAAAGTTGCTTGAATTCACCAAAAAAATTACACTAAAATTTGTGGGGTTACCCTCTCTGTCACGCAAAACTGTAACGGCTCGAAACGGCTGCTTAGGACATTGAGGATTGAAATGGGTGGTACTAGATACAACTTCAGACTCAACTTCTTAAAAAAACAGGAAACTTGGAACATCAAAATTGCTGCAGGCGACACAAATCTCTTAGGTACTTTTTTAACCTCCTCTGTAACTACACATACTTCACAATTAACTGCTACTACCACGAGATTTCTTGAATACGTTTTTCCTCTCTTCTAAGACGTCTATACTCTTCTTTTTTTCTCCGTGTATAACATTTGACGATGTTTTTTTGTTATGCTGCGCTCTTTCTATTTGTGACTATTTCGCACTCATGATCAAACTAATGATTTCTTTTTTCTGACTTCGTTTTGCCCAATATTTCAACCAATGCTCTCTGTATACATTTGCAATGTAGGGATCTTTTAATTTATTAATGTCGATAAGATGTATAAGATGTATGTTCAGAAAACTCAACCCAATACCCAAAGTCCTAAAGAGAAATATTGTGGATGCTCCTGTGTATATTCGAAAGAACGACAGTTACAAGGACCCGGAAATTAATACCGCAACTAAAATCATGTAAAAATGCGAAAAGTCACGAACAACGACTCCATAACCACGTAAATATCGAGGTCATCCAGCTCCTTGACAACATTGGGCCAACGAGAAGAGTTAAAAAGACAAATTCTCTGTAGTTTGTGTAAAGTGTTAGTTTAAAAGTAGAGTATGTATCTGTGCATATTAGCACAGGTATTTAATTTTAAAATTAAGATGTAATAAAATGTTAATTGGTCCTCGACTAGTTCGTAATTTTTCCTTCAGGTGTTTTAAAGGTAAAAAATATTTAAACTTCTAATCGATCGGCTTGCACATATGTTGTCAAGAACAATAAATATTATAATTTTTTTTAATATAAAATTAATTTTAATCCTTGCTAAAAAAGTGGTCAAAAGTGTTTTTAAGATCAACTAGAATTAACCTTGCCAAAAAAATATAAATTAAAAATCCTAAAATATGATACCATACATCTTTTTAATTTAGAAATTTAGGCATCGTATCCACCAACACCACCGGTTTTAAATCAAAGTTATCTTATTTATCGACTTTCTTGTCCCGAATCTCATGGGCAGTATTTATATATAGGGTAAACATCGCAGTAGTTTAAACAAAGAATAACGCAGCACAAAACAGAGAAATTCTTGTGCAATAGCACACCATTGCAACACAACAGGCCACATATTTAATTTATCAGATGTCAACATCTTGGATATAGAACACAACTATAAAAAAAAGATTATTTCTTGAAATGTACCATGGCGTTTGCTCAACACTACATTGACATATAAATAGACTTCGGCAAATATGCATATTGCATATTTTGCATATTGTGCATATTTTATGCAAATATTTCATATTTTGGCATATTTGTATAAAAGTTTGCATAAAGTGCATAAAAGTTCAGATTTTTATACTGTATTTGAAAATTTTTAAACATACCAATTTATTTCAATTCTTGTATAAAATTTTGTAGTCATTTTAATCAAGAAATGATCTAAGTACGTAATCTCTACAGGTACAAAACATTTACAATTTCAAAGAAGATCAATTTAAGTAGCCCTCAACATTCTTAGAAAGTCTCGGTCACTGAGGCATTCAGTTATTGGATAATCGCTAAGGGTTCGCTCATTTGCATTTTATGATCTAATCCCCAAATCTATCTACAATTTATTGTATCTTAACAGCAGGTAAACGGCTAATAGTTTTGTTCCTAATTTAGGGATTTTCCAAAATCTCCCAGTTTATTGAATTAGGTACCTAAACATTTCTAATTTGATGCTCAGATTTGTAAATCATTTTTGTTTTGATATTCAAAGCGTAAACACTCGTTGTGCGTAACAAAAAGGAAGATTGTGATTTTATAATGCCTAAAACAACCAGTGCTTCAACTTGGATTAAACCTTATAAAGAGCTGTCTATGGATATGGGAAAAATCTACTGTTCAGTCTGTGGCAAAATTGTAAGTATCTAATATTTTCTATTAAATATCTAATATTTCATACATACAGGGTGTTTCCAAATGACACTTACAACGTTTGACTGTAGATACTTCTCGAAAAATTGAACAAAACGATATAGTTAATGAGGGGTCAAACTTATTTACTTTTCGAGATACAGGGTGTTTAAAATTAAAAAAAAATTAAATTCTTTTAGTTAATAACAACAATAACTTTAAAACCAATAAACGTATTTACTTGAAATTTAGTACTCGTAGGTTGTTTTTAAATGAAAAATAGCTTCCTTTAGTGAGAAAAAATTGTCCATGGTACAATACAATGGTGTGTATTTAGAAAAATTTTTCACCTTTACTTTTTTTATGAAGTCAGCTATTCTAAAACACAATTATTTTTATTGTACATTAATTAACAAAAAAAAAACTTTTGTTGAATTTTAAAATAAGTTATATGATGTACTAATGGTTAGTAACAAAAACTAATTTGTGGATTAATACTGCATTTAAAACACTTAGTCGAGTGTTTTTTTTTCCAAACCAGTTATTTGATTAACCAAAAACACCTTGTATATTTTTATATTTTAAAGGTTGGGTTAAAATAAAGGTTTTTATTTTTATTTATAGATAGCATGTGAGAAGAAATTTCAGATAGACCAACATGTGAGAACTGCTTCACACATTGCAAAAAAAGGAAAAATAGGAGGAAAACATCAAACTTCAATGGCTAAATGTTTCCAATCTACTTCAAAAAAATTAGATGAGCCAGAAACTTTTAATGAAGACTTGTGTCGCGCATTAGTGTCTGCAAACATACCGCTTTCAAAATTAGCAAATGTAAATTTTAGTTCGTTTCTAAAAAAATATTGCAAACTTAATGTTCCAAGTGATCGGTCTCTAAGAAGAAATAATGTGAACGGGCTATACTCGTCGGTGTTAATTAATATTAAGGAAGAAATTGCAGATAATTATTTTTACATATCTGTAGACGAAACCACTGATTCCTCAGGAAAGTATATTGCTCATTTATTGATTGGTGTTCTTAAAGAAGATACCTTACCAAAATCTCATCTTATTTCATGCCAGCAACTTGAGAAAACAAATGCTTTAACAATTTCGCGTTTTATACAAGAAACATTAGCAACTTTTTTTCTTCCGACAACTATTCCTTCTAATAAATTACTGCTTGTTTTATCGGATGCTGCTCCTTATATGGTGAAAACAAGACAAAATTTAAAAATATTTTTCCCAGATTTAATACATGTTACTTGTGTAGCGCATGGATTAAACAGAGTTGCAGAGGAATTACGAAAAAAGTTTCCTCTTGTAAAT
The DNA here is from genome assembly GCA_918026665.1 of Diabrotica balteata. Lineage (NCBI taxonomy): Eukaryota > Metazoa > Arthropoda > Insecta > Coleoptera > Chrysomelidae > Diabrotica > Diabrotica balteata. The sequence continues at coordinate 149,133,752 of OU898281.1, read as the reverse complement.
ACCATGATATCCACTGTTAAAAAGTATTTCTTAAATCTCCTATAAGAATTCAACTTTATAAAGAAATGCTACCTAACATTCCTCTGTCACCACAACCTATTTTAACGCGATGGGGAACATGGTTAGAAGCAGCTAATTTTTATGCAGATCATTTTGTTAAAATAAAGAACATAATTGATACGTTAACAGATGAAAGTTCCCAATCTCTTTTGGATTCTAAACAAACTTTTCAGAGTAACTTGCTTCAACAAGAACTTTCATTTATAAAATCAAATTTTAGTTTTGTTCAAAAAACAATTACTCAATTAGAATCACCAAAACTGTCATTGTTCGAAAGTACAGCATTAATAAAAGAATTTGCGTCATGTTGTCGGAACGTTAGAGGTAATATTGGTAAAGATATTTTAAAAAAATTTGAAGCTACTATGGAAAAAAATAAAGGTTACCATATTCTTTCTGAAGTAGTCAGTGTTCTAGCTGGAAATATTTCGGAAACAATTAATTTAGAACCAAATGTTTTGGTTAGTTTGAAAAATGCTCCCGTTACATCAGTTGATGTTGAACGAAGTTTTTCCATATATAAATATATGTACTCACAGAAGCCACAAGTTTTTGTTAGAAAATTTTGAACACCACTTGGTCATTTATTGTTACCCTAATTCTAAATAAGTTTATTCATACTTAAAAATGATGTAGTTACTTAAAATAAATGTAAATCTTAATGAATAGTAGGAAATATTTAGTTATGTACACTTTTTTTTTTAATAAAATTGTTACTATTTTACGATTTTTTTATTTATTTGTATGCATATTTTGTAAAATATTTGCATATTTTCGGGTAAACACGTGCATATTTATGCGCATATTTTCTACATTTTTATTTGCATATTTGCCGAAGTCTACATATAAACATCAAATATACTATAAATTAAACTCGGCAATGTTACATACGCTAACTATGTATGACGACTACTAATTCCCGTTTATCGTGTACTCAAAGCTTAGAAAAGAAAAAACGAAAACCCTAAACACCAAAACCGAGTAACAATTTTTAAGCTCTTGATACGGAGTTAAATAATTTTTCGCATATTTTGTTAAAAGTTTTCCCAAACTGCGACTCGAACGTTTCGTGCTCTGTTCTGCGAAATGTAAATCCTATTGTTTTCGAGAGGTCCTCTAAGCCGTGTGTTGAGTTCGTGTGAGATACACCCCGAATAGGAGACAATGCGAAGTCCCATAATCCAAAAACACATATACAGCCCTTTTGTGTAGCATTGGTGGATATGAATCGGTGTTAGAAGGGTCATAGCGGTATTGATATGGTTATTAATTATGTTTATAATACCTAGTATAATGCAATAATATAGAAAGTACCGGAAATTGGTTTTAATTGAATTTTAAAATTTTTTACGTTAATGCTTAAGACTAATACATACTACTGCATACACAGAGAATTTAAAATCGTTAATTTTTTCGTTCTTGTTTAGTATAGGCATAGTGGTCTCTTTTTTATTAGGATTATTCCTCGATTTTATAGATTTTTTCTGCATCTGAATTATGTTCTGGTACAACATATTTTTTTATTTTCTCTGAAATTTATTAATTATCCTTATAACTAATTATCTTCTCTACTACTGTTATCGTTCCAAATAACCTCCTATAGTAGAAACCGCAGCGTTGGGATTACGGCGCGCGGTGATGCCGTTCATGTCGGCACAGCGGTAGGTGTGTGGTAGTTTGGCGATAGACTGAGAAATGAGGACCGTACGCGAGTTTATTTCCTTTTCTGGACTTGAAAAAGTATACCAAATGCAGTTTCATAACTTTACCGATCCTTTCGATGCCGTTGGTTTTATTATAATACTTAGAAATTTGGTTTTATTACAATTACAGCACTCAAAAAGTGCTTGAAGCTTCATATGAGTTATCACTTCTGATTGTTAAAGAAAAGAAGAGCCATATTATTGGAGATACGCTTGTTAAACCGTGTTTGTTAAAGGCTGCTGATATTAGGTAAAGAAATAATTAATAAGACTTACTCACAATTAATTTAATTTAACTACCCAGACGACCGGTTTCGCTTTCTACAATATGCAAAATATCTTCAGGTCTCGATACAAAGTTAAAAATTGTCTCCAAGACTGAGATGTAGTGCATAAAAGTCCTTCCCACTTTTTAAATTTAATGTTTGTTTCGTCCCTTCTAAGTGTTTTCTGTTTCTGTGTGTTTAAATTGTCCTTAATGGTTTTAACTTTATTAATTTTATATACTTTACTTTGCAACAATTTACCATTTTGCCAATAGAACTTTATCAAAGAAATTTGATAATTACAAGTTGAAAGAATTGCACACCCACACAATTTGTACATCTAATCTTATTCATTGTCATAAAACTGTCACCTTCATAAAATAAATACTCAATAAATAACACACATTTCATAAATATATCTCTTGAATAAGTATAAATAACTTTTAAATAATACAATGGTATAGAACATCACTTTCATCTAACAAACAATCATATTACACCTATCTCTACTTCATTGGATCAAATCTATCTCCTCAAGAACTTCCCGTTTATTGTCAAACAACTACAATAGTAGACTCAAGTTCTCCATTCAACAATACATGATAGTTTTAACCATGTTCTACCATCCATCAAATAATAGAGTACCGGCATCATTTATTTAACTTTGTATCGAGACCTGAAGATGCTTTGCATATTGTAGAAAGCGAAACCGGTCGTCTGGATAGTTAAATTAAATTGATTGTGAGTAAGTCTTATTTATTATTTCTTTAGCTATTTGAAATGGACTCACACAAGCAACACATTCATGATTTCAGCTGATATTATTTTTGGAATGCAAAGTAAGCAAAAGTTATGTCAAATACATCTTTCTGACAATACCGTGAAACATCGCATTGATGATATGGCCGAAGACATACAAAACCAGGTAAATGATGCAGTAAAAAACAATCACCATTTTTTGCTATTCAGCTAGACGAGAGTGCAGACATAGCACAATGTTCGTAGTTAATTGTTTATATTCGGTATATTAAAAATGAAAGAATCAAAGATGAGCTACTCTTTTCTATAGAGTTGGATACTACGACAAAAGCTATTGATGTTATGAAAGCAGTGCCAGACTCTTTTGACAAACATGAACTCTCTTGGCAAAAACTAATCGGTGTATGTATGGATGGCAAGCCTTCAATGCTTGATTCTCACTCAGGAATTGTACAATTAGTAAGAGAGAAAAATGCTGATGTGACTGGGATACATTGCGTTATACATCTACAAGCCTTTCAAATGAACTGAATGCTATTATAAAGTTGTGTTTAAAAGTAGTGAATTACATAAAAAAGTGCTCGATTATTTAAAACTCTTTGTGACGATTTAGGGAGTGATCACAAAACAAAGCTATTTCATACAGAAGTACGATGGCTTTTAAAAAAACTCAAAAGGAAACATGTTGGCAAGATTATTTGACCTTCGAGATGAAGTAATCACCTTCCTAGAACAGCAAAAGCAAAATGAACTAAGCGTGGCCTTCAAAAAACATTATACCCAAGTAATATTGCGATTAAGATATATGTTGAGAAATTGCAACTTTGGAGGCGTAAAATATCAGCAAACCCCTGCAATTATTCGAGTTTCCCTAAAGTAGAGTCAATCTCAGAAGAAACACAAAAATATTAAACCATTTGAAGAGCCTAATTGAAGAGTTTGTACTTCCCAAACACTAGTGACGATAGTATTTTTATATAATGCCAATTAACCCATTCCATGTCAACATAGACCCGCTGCCTGAATCACTTCAAGATGCTTTGCAAATAAAACATGATTTCTCTGCCAAATACAACTTAAATATAATGGACAAACCTTCATTTTGGTTAAAATATTTCAAAGTCTATCCTAGTGTGTCACTAGGAAGCTCTTCGTTTATATTTGTCTTTTTCAAGCACCTATTTGGGCAAAAAAGCATTTTTAACACTTGTGGCAATTAAAACAAAGTATTGAAATAAACTTGATGCTGCTAGTGACTTGCGTTGTGCACTTACTAAAACACAGCCACGAATAGGCATACTAGAAGAAATTCAAGCACATCCATCTCACTAACCAACCTAATCTATATTTCTGTTATTAATAATTTTTCTACTTTATAAAGACTGATATTATTGTATCTTATGATGGCAGTAAAAATAAACGTTTTGTTTTCTATGTAATATTTATTGTTTCTTTTTTGTTCCTAGGCCCATACAATTTATTATTAAGGGGTGGGGGTGCGTGCAACTTTCATTTAACAAAAGTGAGCATGGTACAAAAATGTTTGGGAACCCCTGCCCTAGAGGGTAAAGAAAGATTCCATCATTAAAAAAGAGGAACAGGAGTTGAGAAGTGTTTAAAAAAAAACTTGATTTTAATATTTCTATTGTTGTACTTAAGTAGATTAAAAAATATTATCTGGTACTGGACAACGCAAAAAAAAGTTAAATTTAATCATTCAATAATTTAATAAATGTTAACCCCTGTTAATTTTGTTGGTTTTGAATTATTTCATTAATTCTTCCAATTCTACGCTTCTGACTTCGCAATGTATCTATTTCCAAGAGCTTTTCAAGGGTCCTCGGCTTTCCATAATACCAGCAAAAGCCAGACAAGTGGTCTCCCTGCATTTAAAAGCACCATCGTCAAACCCTATGTAATAGAGCATAGAGTCGATAAAAAATGCACACTACTATCAAATTTGTTTTCTACGTTTGAGTTAAGATATAGTTCCTGAAAGCAAATGTCAAGTAAGAACGATTCTACCTTTTAATAAACTAATATTCACCTTGAATTTCTTTAAAATATTTGATGGAAAAATTAATTCATTCCAATTCTAAACTTCTGACTTTTCCTTATCATGTTTTGTTTCATATACCTTCTTATATTCTTAAGCTCTTATATTTTTTACCCATATTTTACTAATATATCACCCCTGACTACGCATTGATAAAAGCAGTTCTTATATTTATATTTATAAATGTTTAGTAGGTTTCTAACCAACCCCTTTCAGGAGGCTTTTTTATTGCTCTTATAATTACTGACTGAAAATTTCTGATGACTTAGTAGGTACACGACGACAATATCAAGATCGGGCAAAAAGAAATTGAATTCACTCATAATATTACTTATTTGGAACATTGAAGTGAAAATCTCATGTGAGAAGAACACTGCAGAGAAAGATCCTAAGAGAAAGATAACGAATATCAACTCAGAAATACTCCCTAACATAGAATCCTTCGAAATAAAACAAGCTATGACACAACTAAATAACAATAAGGTTCCGGGTCCAAATAGAATACTTGTAGAAATGTTTCAGGAGGGGAGTGAAATTATTGTCGAAGAATTGAAAAATTTTGAAACGAGATTTGGAAAACTGAGTTGGATCTTGAGAAGCACTAAAATAGAACAATATTTGAAAACCAGAATTTACGATAAGTGTATCCTCCCTATACTCACGTATAGGTCGCAGACGCAGACACTCACCAAGTCTAATATGGATAAAATAGTAAAGGCACAAAGAGCAATGAAAAGATCAATGCTCGGGTGAGACTTATAGACAAAAAAACAAACAAATGGATTAGAAGCAAAACCAAAGAAAAGACGCAGGAGAAAATGCTGCCAAATTAAAATGGAGCTTCGCAGGACACAATGTGCGACTGAAGAATAAAAGATGGAACCATGAAATACAACAATGGAGACCATAGTTAGGAAAGAGAAGAAGGAAGACCACAAATGAGATGGGCTAATGACATTAAGAAGATCGGAGGGCACAACTGAAAGCAATTGGCGCAAAATAAAAGACACTGAATTGATTTGGGGGAGGCCTATGTCCAAAGTTGGTACTTAAGGATGAATAAAGAAAAAGAAAGGCTACATATGGCAAGTCAAGATACATTTTTACATTGGAAGTTCAAATCAGCATCAAAAGAAGGGCGTTTAACAAGTTTGTCTTGCTGGTCTTTATATACGGAGCTGAAAGTCTTACTCTTATCAGAAAAACAGTCAGTTAGAAATAACCCAAAGAAAAATAGAACGCTTAATGCTTGGCCTAACACTGAGAGACAGAGTATGAAACGAGGAGATATGTAGAAAGTCAAAAGTGGATGATGTTCTCTAATGCGTTAAAAGGCTTAATTGGAGACGGGGAAGGAAGATTCTGGAATGAAGACCAAGAAGTGATAAATGCAGCAAAGACAGACATATGATTTCAAAAGAATTGGGTTGCAACAGCAAGATAAATAAATGGAAAAACTTTTAGGAGGAAATTTTGACAAAATCACTCGACTGACGTCTCGTGATTTAACTGTCAAAAAATAATTCGCGAAAATTACCAGACAATAAACTTTCTTACTAGTCGCACATTTAAGGTCATAAAGCAACATAATCAAACCTTATCTAAAAATAAATTTATTGTAAACAATTATTGTTTACAAATCCATGAGAATCATCCCAAAAAATGTCGACAATCCCGTGTTACAATCGAGAAATCTGTCCTTCCGAAAAAAATCTAATCGACGCTGGAACATTGCACACTGGTATGTGTTTTTATCTACCGGCAATGTCGGAACTGATTCAGACTTTCCTTAACAAGGCTAAATGGCTTTATGCAGAGCTGGCTTAAGAAGCAAATGTATATAAAAGTAAAATAAAATAACTAAAAATAAAGATTATTATCGTTAAGTTATATAGGGAATATAATCATTAAGTTAATATTAGAACCTCAAAACTACAAGATGAAAAGATTAAAAAATATTTTTTTTAGAAGAAATTTTCAGTGGACGCTGCCTGCCTCTGTACGGATAGAAGATTTTTGGTTCCAGTAAAAACTGCTAATAATTCTTAGATCACAGGTGTTTAGTTTCAGAGATGCTAAAAATGGGAGGCACTGCATTAGAAGAGGAAATAAGAGCATTACTGAATAAATGCCTATTGGAAGGACAAATACCAAAGGCATGGAAAAATGCGGAAGTCATTCTACTCCATAAAAAAGGGGACGCCGCAAATATAGAAAACTACCGACCAATAAGTCTATTGTCATACCTTTACAAACTACTAACCCGAATAATAACAAATAGATTAACAGCTAAACTAGACGCATACCAACCAGTGAAGCAAGCAGGCTTTCGTAAGGGTTTTAGCACTATCGATCACTTGCAAACAATCCGGACAGTTATTGAAAAAATAATAGAGTACAACATACCACTACATCTGGCATTTGTCGATTATCACAAAGCATTCGACAGTATCGAGAAATGGGCTTTCTTAACAGCATTGAACGACGCCAGCGTAGATTCAAGATATACTGCCCTCCTCAAGAATATATACGATGATGCTACTTTTCACGTAAAAATAGATGATGATCTGGAAACTATGAAAATAGACCTTGGCAAAGGTGTGAGACAGGACGACACCATCTCACCCAAGTTATTTACTTTGGCATTAGAAAATGTTTTCAAAAAACTAAATTGGGCCGAAAAGGGATTAAAAATAGATGGAGTATATCTTAACCATTTGCGTTTTTTCAGACGACATAGTACTAATAAGCACAGATATCCATGAACTAAAATCAATGCTACAAGATTTAAATCACAAATCGAATCAAATAGGATTAAAAATGAATCTCGACAAAACAAAGATATTAAGCAACAGCCTAGAAAAACATCACGATAGATAACATCAATATAGAAAAGGTAGAATAATATATATATCTAGGACATGCAATTAAAAACGAAAAGGAAAATCAAACCCTAGAAATTAAAAGAAGGACACAATTGTCATGGGCTGCTTTTGGTAAGTTGAGCTTCATTTTAAAAGACAGAAAAAACCCAATTTACTTAAAACGAAAAACCTATGACACTTGTATACTACCAGTTGCAACTTATGGATTGGAAACTATGGCAAAAGTGTAACTCAACGGGCCATGGAGAGGCCATGTTAAATATAAGCCTCAGAGACAAAATTCCTCACCGAAATACGTCGAAGAACTAAAGTAACCGACATCATGGCAAAAATAACGACATTGAGATGGCAATGGGTAGCATATGTAGCAAGACAAGACACCAACAGATGGTCTCATAAAGTGACATTCTGGAGATCTCGAGAAACAAAAAGAAGCGTGGGAAGACATAAAAGAGATGGATAGACGACATAACTGCTGTAGCTGGAAAGCAGTAGATGAGAATTGCAAGAGAAAGGGAAGCGTGGAAGCAATTGGAGGAGGCCTATGCCCAACATTGGATAAATGAAGGCTGAAGAAGAAGAAGAGGAAGGTGTTTAGTCTAATATTTATGACAATCAATGAAGCATGCATAAATATCGCAATTAACGTCTGTACATCGCATCGTTGCCTCCTCCTCCTCAATATTTTCTTCTTCGTAACGATGTAGTGGCGTCATGACTCTTTCTGTAAAATTATCTTTCTCCTGTGCGTGTTGTTTTGCTTCAGAGAATGAGTAACCAATCATCTCCTCTATTTGGTCCAACCATCGTACTGGAACTGAAAATTAACAACAGTCATGCTAGAAATGAAGAGATTAGACATACAAGTATTGGGCCTTTCAGAAGTTCGATGGCCAAATGCTGGAAACTACACCAAGGATAAGAATACTATTTTCTACTCAGGCAAAAGCACTGGAGCCACAGTGCCAAACACAGTCACGGTGTTACTGGTATTATCAACAGTAATTTAAAAGAGTTTGTGACAAATTTCATTCCCTTTAATGAAAGTATGATGCTACTTCAGCTGAAAGCCAAACCTATAAACATAAATCTAATCCAAGTATATGCTCCAAGATGACAAGATGACAAGAATGACGATCGAACAGAGTTCGATCTTCAACTGAGACTAAGGTTTACTAAGTGCTACGTATGGTCAGTGCTGCTATATGGCGTAGAGGGCTGGACACTCAAAACGAGGGATATAAACAGATGAGAAGCTTTCGAAATGTGGCTTTATCGCCGTATCCTAAAAATACCATGGACAGCGAAAATCACAAATATAGATGTCCTTAAAAGAATAAACCAAGAACGCCAACTCTTCGAAACCATCAAGAAAAGGAAAACGGCGTATCTAGGTCACATCATGCGAAATGAAAAATACCAGTTCCTCCAACTTATAATCGAGGGTAAAATTGAAGGCAAGAAAGGAATGGGACGGAAGAAAATGTCCTGGCTCCGAAACATAAGGCAATGGACAGGGATTAACGACATACAATATCTGATACATATTGCAAGAAATAGAGAATTAATGGAAAATGTGATCGCTAACATCCATTAGTGGATTTGCATCCGAAGAAGAAGAAGAAGTATATGCTCCAACATCTGATAGCAATGATGCTGAGGTCGAGAAATTCTACACGGACTTAGTAAAGAAGCAGGAGGTAAAAATAATTATGGGTGACTTTAATGCTAAAGTCGATCGAGGAAAAACTGGAAATATTGTAGGAAATTTTGGGTTAAGTAAAAGAAACGAAAGAGGTGATAGACTAGTAGAGTACTGCCAGGAGAAAGAATTAGTCATAACGAATACATACTACGACCTACCCTCACGAAGGTTATATACATGGACTACTCCAAAAGATAACAGCAACAATATAATCAGAATCCAAATAGATTTTATAACGATTAACAAAAGGTTTCGTAAAAGTGCAAAAACCTATCCAAGCGCAAATGCAGATACAGACCATAATCTACTACTAGCAAACGTCAACATTAAACTCAGTAAACCGGAGAAAAAAGTTAAAACCACCAAAATAAACATCAAAAGTCTAAAAGACGACAACTGCCAACAGCAACTAAACGCAGAGATAAATAAATTAACTGAAGGAAGCGTGGAATGGGCAGATATGAAAAGAGCCATACTAAAAGAGGGAAAAAAGGTCCTAGGCGAAGAAGAGAAAACCACTAAAAAAGACTGGATGACACCGGAAATAGTTGAGCTAATAACTAAAAAAAATACAAAAATAAAGATGGGAATAAATATAAAACCATTAAGAATAAAATCAAATATGAAATTAGAAAAGCTAAGGAGAAATAGATGAACAAGGAATGCCAGGAGCTGGAAGAACTCAGCAACAAACATGACACCTCAAACTTACATAAAAAATGAAAGAACTTACAGGCAACACCAGACGAAGAACACTCATAACAAGAGATAATATTGGAGGAATACTTACTGAACAGAGCAAATTAAAGGGAGTATGGGAACACTATATAATCCGTCTGTTCCATGACGAGTGGGAAAATGAACAAGATATAGGTAAAGAAGAACAATACCTACAAATTTTACCCTCAGAAGTAAAGCATGCCCTACAGAATGCAAAACAAGGAAAACTGGGTCCTGATCAAATTCCAGTTGAACTGTTAAAAGCCATAGATGATGGTAATATAAAGAGACTTACCCGAATTCTCAACCACATATATGTAGAGGGCAACATCCTGGAGATATTTTTACCTCTACCAAAAAACAACAATCAAAATCATGTAATGACTATAGATTGATAAGCCTAATATGCCACCCTTTAAAGATTCTCTTAAAAACTGTTCAAAACCGAATTTATAAGAAAATGTTAGGAGCAGATAGATCAAACGCAGTTTGGCTTCAGATGAGGCGTGGGTACAAGAGAGGCATTATTTGCGTTGACGGAACTCTTGCAGAAATGTTTGGAATATAACAAGAGTGCATATGTATGCTTCATAGACTTTAGGAAGGCCTTTAACCGACTGCAGCATATGAAGTTAATAGATGAATTAAAAAGCATCAATTTAGACAAAAACGACATTGAGTTTATTAAGGCTATATACTGGAACCAGAAAGCAGTAGTAAAGGTGAACGATATAAAAACAAATACTTTACCGATTGCGAGAGGGGTCAGGCAAGGATGCGTCTTGTATCCGACGCTTTTCAACGTGTACTCACAGGTCATATTCAGAAAAGCCTTATGGGAAAAAAAAAGAGGGAATAAGAATTGGTGGAGAAATCGTAAACACCATGAGATTTACAGTTGACACCATCAGTTCTACCTCTGTAAGTAAATATTTATGTAATGTTATCGTAATGTTGCCTATCTATTTGTTTTAATAAATTTGTAGTGCACTTCTGATGAAGCCAACAATCAGTTGCCGAAATATTAAGTATAACTAGAAAATAGAATTGTTTTAATTACAGACCCATAAGAACATTATTTTATATACATATATACAGAAATATTTAAATATACGTAAAAAGAAAATTGGGTCTCTACAGTCGCAACAAAAACGTGACCTATCCCACAAAACTCTCGCTTTATAAATCCTCCGCAGACACAGCAAATTCCCGTTTTGCAAGAAAACACGTCTCGACTTAAATTTTTTAAGGAAAAAATAGAAATAGTCTTCTTTAGAGGAGTTTAAGCGGCTTAGTCTGGCACTGGGCGCGTATCCGATAAAAAGAAAAGAAAAAAGAATTTATTAGAACCTAAGGGGAAGTTGTTCGGTATTGAACAGCCGAATAGAAAGAAATAGAGGCGCCTGCGCTCTGTCTGGTGCTCTCCGAGGAAATCCGGTTGGCTCCAGGTCGAAAATCTCCGACGCAGCGGCGGGTGAGGCTCGGCGCCGGAGGGGAATTTAACCAATTGTGTATCTGGGAGATTTCTTTCACGTTCCTTCCAATTCTTGTTCATTGATAACTTTATATCACTTTTAGTTTCTCCGAATAATAATTCTGAGTGTAAATAAATCGTCTAGAGTGTATCATTCTAAAAACGAAGAAAATAATAGTTATAGAAGTACCTAACATCAAATCGAAATCCCCTCTTAGGGTACGTTCATAACGGAGATTATTGCATCGTATCCTCGCCTAGATCATAGTATATATTGATCCATTATGGTACGATCCTATGGCCGGAGCCTCGTTATGGGCGTCCACTTCCAACTCCTCTCTTTCTGTAAAATTATGAATTAAAAAAAACTTGCTGTCTCAAATGTTTGTAAAAGTTATACTGATAGTTTCATATATCGGTTTGTTCTATTAGAATATCCACTATAATATATAGCTCCGTTTCTAGTCCGTTGTTTACCAGACCCTGGCCGTTGTACATCGCTTATTCCTAGAATTTCGATATTTAATCTTTCCATTTCTATCGCAGTATTATCTACTTTACCTCATTGTAGTAAGCTTTTTATGTTTCATGTTGCAATCCTCATATTTCCTCTTGTGATATTTTTAAAAAGTGTTCCACGATTTACAACACAGCGATTTCGCTGGCTTACGACCTGGGAAGCCCTGTGGCTAACTTGTGATTTACTTTCCCTGCCGAATCTTGGTTTCCGCGGCCCATGATCAGTAAGGTTACTGATTTGGTTATTGCTAGCCATGATGATTGTACTAGGGATGCTCAGTAGGTGGGGGATTGCTTATACCGGCAATAACTCTATGGTTTTTTCGTCATATCAGGCTACCCTTACTTATTTTAGCCTGCACACCAATGCAGTTACCCAGGGTGTGGCACGTGGAGCCATGTGAGAGTTACGTGTCTTATGAGGACCAGTTATCAAGAACCATGTCCCGTCTATGACGCTCGATGTGGTCGTTCCGATAAAAGGTACTACCTCTATAACACACCCCAAATACCCCTAGCTTTTACAGCATTTACATTTACAGCTTTACTTATAGCTATTGTCAAGGCTTTGAATTATATGATTAGGTCTTCTTCACATTTCCAATTCTGTCTGATTCATCTAATCACATATGTATATACTGTTATGTTTTTCTGCGGATTCAAGGAATAAGTGAAGCAAACATAATTTAACTAACTTTATTTTTACTACAAAGGTATAGCATATAATTATTTAACAACTAAATTATGCTTCGACTTAACATCCGATCTCTCGCCAATATTTCCAAGAAAACAACAACCGAAAATTAATGAAAGAAAGCTAAAAAACAAAGAAATAAAAAACGAATTGAAAAATAATGAGAATGTTAATATGCAAAAAACACTAACTGACAACAAACAAATTATGGATATAAATAAAAAGTGGTATAATATAAAAAACACATAACTAATACCAGCTCAAGAAAGTTTGATACAACATAGGTCAGAGGCTAAAAATCAGTGGATAACAGAAGAAATACTATTACAGATGGAAGAAAGAAGGAAATATAAAGGAAAAGACCTACAAAAGTATAAAGAAATACAACGAATAATTAAGGAAAAAATCAGAACATCCAAGGAAATCTATTTGATGAAACAATGTAAAGAGATAGAAGATCTAGAAACAAAATAAGATATGAGAAATATGCACAAAAAATTAGAGAAGTTACTGGAATGGGTCGAAATAGACAGCAAGGACACATAAAAGACAAAAAAGGAATACTACTAATAGATTTACCAGAGAAATTAAGACAATGGGAGGAGTACGTTAGAAAACTTTTCCAAGATGAAAGAGGTGAAATGCAGAAAATACAAGAATTAAATCCTTTAGAGAGACAGAAGATCACGATAGCTGAAATCAAATATGCTATCAAAAACTCTAAAGACAATAAGGCAGCTGGATTAAATGAAATACCAATAGAACTGTTAAAACTAGGAAGATGATAACTTGGAAGTATTGACAGATTTATTTAACACGGTGTACGATATGGGAATAATACCACAAGAGTGGCTGAAGTCAGTATTTATAGTCATCCCTAAAAACCAAGCAGCAAAAGAGTGCTTTGATTATCGAACACTGAGCCTCATGAGTCGTACTTTAAAAGTACTGCTGAAAATAATACATAAGAGAATATACAAAAGGCTGTAGAAGGATATTAGCGAGACTCAGTTCGGGTTCCAAAATGGAATGGGTACTCGAGAAGAACTATTTGCCATCAACATATTGATTCAGCGATGTCGGGATGTAAACGTTGATCTATACTTGTGCTTTGTTGACTACGAAAAAGCTTTCGATAAAGTAAGACATGAAAAACTGATATCAATACTTCCTCCTTAGGGAGAACGCACACTAAGAAAAAGAATATGACATTGAGAAAAGCCAGATTTTCCATTGCATATTTTTTTGTCATTTTTTGCTCTAAGTAGCAATCAAATAAAAGGGTAAAACCCAAAATATTTTGGAAATATTTTAAAAAAATACTCTGGGTCTGAGGAGGTTAAAATATTACAGATAACATGTGTGTACGAAATTATATTCAGATGCACGTACATACGATATACAAATTGTCCAAATTTAAGAACTTTATCAACTTTTATCTTCACATTAAGTATTCTCTCTTTTAGATTTTATCGTCGCACAAGTTTAATGATACATTTTTGTACCATATATCCGTCCCCAGCTATCGATATATAACATATTAATACCCTCACATTTTTCACGCAATTCGAACCGAGCCCATCAGCATATTACCACTCACATTCCTACATCCATTATCTGTTTACAGTTACAAAAAAGGAAACGATTTTATAATCTACCATAGCAGCATTTTCTATTATTCACGAGTAGCACATTGACCCCCATCGGGAAAAGAGTTAATGAATTTCGAACGGAGTAAAACCGGGAGTCCCGTGGAGTCCAGTTTTTATTTAGGGAGCGCCAACGGACGCCTATGGCCGTGCGCCGCCCTATATTTTATTGGTCCTCGGCTTGATCAAGATATCCACGAAATATAATACCAATAGCTCTGTTCCACGCAACGCTAGCGCCATGTAGGTTTAGCGTTGAAACTGGAGGGATGGTGGATTACACTGAAAAACAGTTAATAGTGATCGTTGTCTGAATAAATCTCTTCCATTCCCCAGTTCCATTAGTTTTATCGTCGTTGTCTGGAGAGAGTCTTATTATAACACGTAAACGGAAAGTTTTATTATCAGTATTTCTATGTCGCAAAAAATATAATAGATACTAAATTTCAGTTGTCCAAATGCCTATAAATATGAAAAATCTGTATAATGTTAAATTTTGTTTGTAGCATTTTTAAATTCCTTGGTATATATTGAAATCCCCTCGTATATGTTAAAACACCGAAATATTCTTTCAATCCTCTTTATGTTGCCGAGTTGATATAACACATTTTTACAGTTTGTTATTATATCACAGACGCATATTCTTTGGTATTTCCTTTGATCGTTTTCCGCTTAATATTGCTTTTCAAATAAACATCCAATTCATTATTATTATTCATCTTTCAAAATCAGTTCTACAGACAAATAAATGGTGGTGACTTCGAGACCCGAGCCCTATCCACATCAATGCTCAAGCCCACATGTTGGCTACGATATGTTGACGATACATTCGTCATTTGGCCCCATGGCAGGGATGCTTTAGTGTCTTTTCAAACTTATCTGAATGGGATACATCCTAGTATCCAGTTCACGATGGAGATGGAAACTGATTTATTCCTACCGTTTCTCGATGTTTTCATCAAGAAAAACCAATCCCAAGGTTTCCATTACTCTGTTTATCGAAAACCCACATAAACCAATCGTTACTTGCATGCCAACTCTCACCATCCACCTTCACAAATTAATTCAGTCATTAATACCCTTGTCTCTAGATCAATACGCCTTTCCGATGATGCAAGTAGACCCGCTGAGCTCTCTTGTTTAAAACAAGCCCTAATCCAAAATGGTTACCGCGAAAATCACATCGATAGGAGCATTCACAGACATCAATCACTCAATCTCGACCCAAAGACTCAGACCCTTATCACACGAAAGCTTTTCTTCCTTATATCAAAGGTGTCACTGACAAAATCGACAGAATTATTAAACCAAGAGGACTAAAAACAATATTTACTCCCCAACAAAAACTTTCATGTCTTGTCCGATCAATCAAAGACAATATTCCAAATGAACAGCACCGAGTTGATGAAATTCCTTGTGCAGACTGTCCCAATCCTATATAGGCCAAACAAATCGTAGAATCCAAAATAGGATTTACGAACATTCCATTTCTGTTCGCAATTCTGATTCAATTTCAGCTCTCGGTCAAAACCATCTTCATACAGGTCACAAAATTGGTTTTGAAAACTCCAGAACCATAGCCCCTATCCGCTTCTATAAACCAAGAATTATCCGAGAAGCCATAGAAATAGAAAAAAGGCCAAATTGTCCTAATAAAAGAGATGCCGCCATACGGTTACCTTCTACATGGAGACCTTTCATAAAGAAAATATCGGCCCCTCCATCCTCGAATCAAAATCCCACTGTCGGAAATGTTCGCGCCAATTCTCGCGCCAACCCCCACGCCAGCTCTCGCGCCAACCCCCACCTAGGTTACTCCACCATCGACGGTATAAATAAACCGTCCCCTGTTCCCAGCCGTAATAGTGACAGTGAAGTGATCAGTGACCAGTGTATTAGATTGTAGGTCTGCAGTTTTTTATCGTTAATTATAATGCTCAGAATCATCTGCTTTGTTAGCATCCTCATTTTTGTTAAAAAACACGACACAAGTGTACCAGACGACAATACTTTCCTCTTCCAAGCTTTGTTAGTTGATCTCTTCTGATAGAGGAGACTCACAACGTACATCTTTAAAAGTAGAGTCTAAAAGCAGCTTCAAGTCTGCTGCGGCCGTATTTGGAGCAAAAATAGTTACATGAAGGGATACGCATTTATTAACTGACTGAAAATTCTTGGTTTCTTTATATTATTTTCAAGTTTATGGTTGGAAATAATGAAGAAACCTAGGATGTTTTTAGATCTCACTCTTAAAGATGTACGGTGTGAGTCTCATCCATCCAAATACCCAAACAAAAAATTTAATTAAACATGTAATAAATATTTTACCTACCACATAGGGTATTATTATGATGGGTTGAAAATTTTGGACAGAAATTACGTGGGTAGTAGGGTTTATTTGGAGAACTGGGTCGTGGATTAGTGAATGAAATAATGGGATTGGATTAGGGCAATTACAAAAATGAAACAAAAAGAGGGCACTTACATGAAGCTGTTGGACAAATGAACAAACAAAACATAAGAAGGTCCACTAGCTATTTAAAATAAGGACGCCGCTTTGAGGAATCACCTGCTGGATGAAAGAAAAAGGATCTTCTTATCTAAAAGACACAAAAGAGGTTATAAACTTTTTTAACAAAAGAAATAAACAAATTGGTTTAGGGAAAAAATTAAACATTGACTGTTATCTCACCACAAAGATCGATCCGTCAAACAAACGAATTAGACGAGACTTCTTCTTCTGGTTCCTATCCGTTTCGGATGTTGGAAATCATATTGGCAATCATAACCTTGCTCGCTGCGGCTCGAAACAGCTCCGTTGAGGTTTTCTTAAACCATGTTCTTAAATTCCGCAGCCATGATATTCTCCTTCTACCGGGTCCTCGCTTACCTTTGACTTTACCTTGCAATATAGACTGTAGCAGGGAGTAACGGTGCTGATTTCTCATAATGTGTCCCAGATATTGCAATTTTATCCGTTTGATCGCAAACACAATCTCTGGTTCCTTCTTCATTTTTCCTAGAACTTCCTTGTTCGTGATCCTTGCTGTCCATGATATTCTCAGCATTCTTCTATAAAGCTGAAGAGACTACTTCAGAATATTCTAGTACATAATATAGACCTATAAGTAGCTCCGATGTAGGAGCTAGTGCTGTAAACTTACTTATAAATAAATATATATATATATATATATATATATATATATATATATATATATATTAATAAAGTATTCAACTAGTGAATTCAGAGGTTTATTCGGTCAGTCAGGTTGGCAAAATAAAAAACAGAAGTCAACTACTTCATAAGTTTATCGAAGACGTTTCGCTCTATATTTCTAAAGCTTCATCAGTTCTCTAAAATACAAAGATGACATAGAGTTTATAAGAAATACAGATCTAATAATTTATTACTTACAACTCAATATGTAGTATTAAAGATGTTATCGTATATGTACTTAAGTTTACTCATAAATTTAGAACTAACTTAAAAAAAAAATTAAACAGAAATATGCAAAAAATAACATTCGCAGAAACGAAGATTTACAAAAACTTTATACGTACATTTGGCTTCATTTAGAGATGGTTCTCCAATGAAGACAAACAAAACACTGATTTATTGCAATCTACGCAAAACGACGTGGCGCGATACCGAAAATGTTTTTCAAGGGCCATATGTTCAACAAATTCCAAGGTTTGAGACAATTATGAACTTCTACGGGGGTCATTGAAAGAATAGTTGGACGGGTGGATTTGTAACTGAAAAATTTGATATGATTTTTTTTTGTAATTTATGTTTTAATGAAACTTCGAGCTTTGGGATGATTATGTTATTGTTTTGAATGGAAAATCCGGCTATTTTAAATTATGAATATTGGTATTATTTATTTCGTAAGATGAGAGAGTGGTAAACCTGGCTCAAATTGTCAATGTCGGTTCTTTTGTTTATTGCAGATGGGATTTTGGGATCTCACACATTTCAATAAAGGAGCGTTTTTGATGGATATTTTGTTTGGCCAGTATTTTAGTATTTGAGAAGTCAATGTGATGTTTGGTGGAATTCTGTCGATGACCTGATCCTAGCAACACCACCTGATAAGATTTTAAGCACCTTATCAGTCTTCAACAGCGTTGTTCCTCACCTTCAATTTACATGTGAATTGGAGGTTGATAACAGCATACCGTTTTTGGACATGCGAATCATACGCACACATAGCAACATATTGGGCACTACGTGGTACAGGAAAGAAATGGCGAGTAACCGGTTCTTAAACTACCACTCTACACACCCGATGAGATACAAACTTAACCTTGTACAAGCTCTTAGCTTTAGAGTACACACGTTGACCCATACGCGGTACAAGAGGGAATCTTTGGATTTACTCAAATCCATCCTCATTGATAACTCTTACCCCATATCCATCATCAACAGATATCTTTTCTCTAAAAGCTACGGTCATTCTATTTCTGAAGCACCTGACGGTGCAATACTAGCCTCCATATCCAATAGCTTACAGACTGACAATTCCCCGCTAACTCCGAAACCAGCCACAAAATATGCTTCTCTTCCATATTTCCCACAAGTTACGAACAAGCTTACTAAACTATTCAAAAACTTACCCGTCAAAATATCCCTAAAAAACACTAAAACTATTGGAAAGTTATTCTCCAAGTCCAAAACTCCACTAAGCTCGTTAGAGCACACTAATGTTGTCTATCAAATCCCCTGTTCTGAATGCAATTCCTGCTACATTGGCCAAACCAGTCGTTCACTTCTAGGGCGTATAACTTCACATAAAAGCGACATTAGAATTTCCAAACCCTCTTGTGCCCTGGCACAACACGCCATTTCCACCAAACATCACATTGACTTCTCAAATACTAAAATACTGGCCAAACAAAATAACCATCAAAAACGCTCCTTTATTGAAATGTGTGAGATCCTAAAAAACCCATCTGCAATAAACAAAAGAACCGACATTGACAATTTGAGCCAGGTTTACCACTCTCTCATCTTACGAAATAAATAATACCAATATTCATAATTTAAAATAGCCGGATTTTCCATTCAAAACAATAACATAATCATCCCAAAGCTCTAAGTTTCATTAAAACATAAATTACAAAAAAAAAATCATATCAAATTTTTCCGTTACAAATCCACCCGTCCAACTATTCTTTCAATGACCCCCGTAGAAGTTCATAATTGTCTCAAACCTTGGAATTTGTTGAACATATGGCCCTTGAAAAACATTTTCGGTATCGCGCCACGTCGTTTTGCGTAGATTGCAATAAATCAGTGTTTTGTTTGTCTTCATTGGAGAACCATCTCTAAATGAAGCCAAATGTACGTTTAAAGTTTTTGTAAATCTTCGTTTCTGCGAATGTTATTTTTTGCATATTTCTGTTTAATTTTTTTTTTAAGTTAGTTCTAAATTTATGAGTAAACTTAAGTACATATACGATAACATCTTTAATACTACATATTGAGTTGTAAGTAATAAATTATTAGATCTGTATTTCTTATAAACTCTATGTCATCTTTGTATTTTAGAGAACTGATGAAGCTTTAGAAATATAGAGCGAAACGTCTTCGATAAACTTATGAAGTAGTTGACTTCTGTTTTTTATTTTGCCAACCTGACTGACCGAATAAACCTCTGAATTCACTAGTTGAATACTTTATTAATATAAATTGACGGTCGTAGTTTTTACAATATATATATATATATATATATATATATATATATATATATATATATATATATATATATATATATATATAAATTAAGAACCGCTCGTTTTATTTAAAAACTATACAGATTGTACATACAGTGCTCACAGGATCTCAGGATATAGCAGATATCTCGATATTTGAAATACAATATAATTTTCCAATTTTTTCAGCTGTTTTCTTCAATTTTAAAATCTGATTGTAGCTCCAGTAATATTTTTCTGGACTCTTGAAAATCGACATCTACTTTATCAATACTATATCAATCTATATTACCAAAATCATGTAAAATTTCATATTTGATTCTTCGTTTTATACTTTTTCCAGTGTATATGTACGAAACTATTGCGGAGTTTATTAGACTTGGTGTTTTAGTGTCGCATGTCTAGCATTTTAATACCCCTAATGAATTTTTGCATGTTCAGTTTGGATAGTGTTGGTTGCTGTAACTTCCCGTAATTGTTAGTTAACCTGCTTTGGTAGAAAGAAGCAAAGGTTTTAGATCAGTTGTTAAAAATACTTTAATTAGTCAAGTTTACCATGCAAAATACAACCTTTTTCAAGCCCAGCCTCTTCAAGGAGTAGGTTACTCATTTTTTTTAAGGAGTAGTGGGGGTGTGATAAACGTCAATTAAAAGATGCCCGATGTTAAGAAGTAGTAGACTACTAAGAAGCAGGGGGAAAAGACGGTGACTTGTATGTGTGATCGATAGGAACGCACAAGAAGAAGTGGGAATTGCCTAGCACGCCAGTTGAGGTACTTCAGGGGTTACCAGCCATACAGTAGGAACGGCTCTTTATCAGTGTTTTTGGCGCGCAGTCTTTATCTGCGATATTGTATGGGGAATAATTCTAGAATTTTAAAATACTCATCAGGAAGTTCATATCCAGTGTTGTGCAGAAGTTTTGATGGAGGAATTTGCCCTCTATGATTGCAAGGCGTCTTTAGTATTCGTTTTGTTCTGTTGTTCGAACCAGCTATGGTTCTTAGGACATACTTCCTGCTGAAGGTTAGGATTCTGTCCCTGATTGGCGTGATGTTGGCCAATATATGTATGTGGGCTGATGGATACGACCAATCTTTCCTCATGCAGTATCTTAGTATTCTACGTTCAGTAGCTGCAATGGCATTCAGTTGGTGACTCTTGATAGAGATGTAAACGCATGCCTTGTATTCGATTATCGGTCTGACAAAAGTTTTGTAAGTGTGCAACAAAGTTTTGGAAGGTGTTCTACCAATTTCACCGGTTAGCACTTTCAGTTGATTAAACCTCTGTCTCATCCTATCTAAGGATTCCTTTACGTCGGCCTTCCAGCTGAGAGTTCTTGTAAAACGAACTCCTAAGTAGAGAACCGAGTTTCTGAGAATGAGATTCTCTCCTAAAAGTGATATCCGACCCTGGACGTCACGACAATAAGAGGATTTAAATAATATTGCTTGTGTTTTGGAGGGATTTATGGTCATCCTCTATTTGTTGTAAAACTTCACAACTCTGTCAAGGTATTCTTGCGATCTTTCGAATACAGACCGTTGCTCACATTCTCTATGAGAGCCTGAAGTGAGGATGGCCGTATCATCAACGAAAAGTAGAAGAGACTCCGATCCTTGCTGTGGGCGGAGAATGTCACTATTGTAAATTGTGTAGAGTATTGGTGCAAGTATTAAGTCTTGAGGTACTCCAGCTTGTGGAGTGAAAGGGGTGGATAGGTGGTCAACTACTTTGATCCTGATCGTCAGATGAGAGAGATAGGAATTAATTACTTTAACGAAAGGTGTTGGCAGTCCAGCGAGGTGGAGTTTTTTAATCAGGCCTGTGTGCCAGACCTGATCGAATGCCTTCTGGCCGTCGAGGAATATGCCCATGACGTGTTTCCTTTCGGTAACTGATTGTGAAATGAAAGTTGTTGCTTTCACCAATGCATTTTTGAGGAATGTCCAGCTCTGAATCCGAATTAATAATCTGGAATTAAGAAGTCAGCGTCTAGGAATTCTACGAGTCACCCCTTGAGGATCCTCTCATAGACTTTACCTAAGGTGCTCAGTAAAGAAATGGGTCTATATGATTCAGGATTGGTGAGGGTTTTCCCTTTTTTCGGGATCATGACTGTGCTGGCCACCTTCCAAGGTATAGGAAAGTAGCTCAGCGTTAGAGATGCATTTATTATATTGGTAAGCAACGAGATAATATTCTGTGGAAGATTTTTGAGGTTTCTTCTGTGGATGCCATCTGGGCCAGGAGCTGTGTTTTCACCTATATTACACATCTGCCTGAGTATACACACACCTCCTAGTACCATGTGGTTTTTTATGCAAAAATAGTAAACATAGAAAATACTGTTTGTGTCCGAAAGGTGATGCACAAAGCGACGGGCTGTTGTAGAGACAACACGGCCGGCTTTCCTGTGCCTCTCTCAAGGAGAAAGAATGCGGTGATTCGAAGTGAGAAGGCCGGCATCTCTGTGGATTTGAGACATACACCACTCAGCGGAATTCTAATATATATTGTCATTGAAAATGAACTAGAAAGGAACACTGAACGCCAGAAAAACAAATACGAACGCTTAACCAAACATAAGGAGGTAGAATCAAAACAAAACACAGAAAGAACAGTGGTCAATCTTTCAGATAAAGTTTTAACTTCAGCTGAAACATCATTGCTAGCCAAAGGGGGAAATTTTGCGATTGTGCCTAAAGTTATACCCAAAGAAGACATCATCGCTAATATAGAGTCTGCGATCCGCAACTTACCAATCGAAGCAGCTGAAGAAATAAGGACAGAATCAGCAAGAATTTTGCGTAAAGCTAAGACACCGAAAAATAATTTGAGCCACCAAGAAATACGTGCCATAAAATCGTTAAACGCAGACAAAGATGTTGTAATTTTACCAGCAGACAAGGGAAACGCCACGATCGTAATGAAGACAGCCGACTACAAAACGAAAATACAAAATCTTCTAGATCCTGCGGTTTATAAGAAACTTAAAAAAGATCCCACAGCAGTCACCCTACGGAAAATCAACAGACTTATTAAATCTTCGTCCATACCAGAGGAGATAAAGCCAAGAATATGCAACAGCGAAGCAGTCCCACCACGCTTGTATGGCTTGCCGAAAATACACAAAGACGATGTACCTCTCCGCCCTATTGTGAGCTCCATAGGATCTCCGTCTTACAGCCTTGCAAAACATCTGGCCGATATTTTACAACCACATATAGGAAAAAACGATGCCTTTGTAAAAGACTCCGCCCATTTTATTGAGAAGATCAAAGGAATAACTTTGCAGGAATCTGACATTCTTGTTAGTTTTGATGTGGTTTCCCTATTTACAAGAGTCCCCCTAGAAGACGTTCTGAATTTAATTGAGGGACTAGTTTCCAAGGATATGGTGGAATTATACCGTATTTGCCTAACTACCACATACTTTTCATGGGAAGACCAAATTTATGAACAGATGGATGGAGTAGCAATGGGAAGCCCACTAAGCCCGGTCGTAGCCAACCTTTTCATGGAGCATTTAGAGAAGAAGATAATGGACTCAGCATACAAGCCTAGGGTATGGTTCAGATACGTTGATGACACCTTTGTGATTTGGGGTCACGGAGCAGAAAAACTAAACGATTTCCTGGCTTATATAAATACACTACATCCAAATATTCAATTTACGATGGAAACAGAAAAAGCTCAACAACTAGCGTTCCTGGATGTATTAGTAAATCGAAAGGAAGGTCACTTAGGACATAAAGTGTATCGAAAACCTACACACACAGACAGATACCTAAACAGGAACTCAAATCATCATCCTAGCCAAAAACAAGGTATCATCAAAACTTTGGCAGAGAGGGCGAAGAGAATTTGTGAACCACAACATCTCCAAAGTGAACTTCTTTATATTGAAAAAGCGCTCACCTCTAATGGGTACACCAGAAGAGAAATACACAAGGCGATGAACAACGTATCTAGAAGAAGGGACGAAGAAACAGAATGTAAAGGGAAAGCGTTCTTGCCCTATATATCGGGGGTAACGGACAGAATTGGGCGAATACTCAAGAAAGCCAACATAAAGACCATCTTCAGACCTACAAAGAAGATCAAGGATTGTTTAAGATCGGTAAAAGACAAACGCGACCCATTAGCAACGGCCGGAGTATACCGAATACCATGCACATGTGGAATGGTATATGTGGGAACCACAAAAAGACACACCAACACCAGGATAAATGAACATAAAAGCCATTGTCGTTTAGGACATATCGACAAATCTGCCGTTGCCGAACACGCTTTGGGAAGCGGAGAACATCGAATACTATTTGAAGAAACACAGATGCTGGACAAAACTTCACAGTACTACCCACGGTTATATCGGGAAGCGGTGGAAATATACAAGCACCCAAACAATTTCAATAGGATAGAAGAAGGACTAAAAATCAACAAAACATGGATACCAGTATTAAAATCCACAAACGCCCTTCCCGCCAAACACGGAGATAGAAAAGCTACTATAAACAACGACACGCCCCCTCAAGCCGAAACCAGTGGAGGGGAGGCGAGTGGGAATTATAAATATTGCCTCCGTAGTACAACGCGTCGTCAGTTTCTGCTTACAATCGAAGCATCAACATCTCCAGAAGATGCCAACCCCTAGTGTTGGCGAAACGTCGAGAACTAATCTCAACAGAAGACAACGGCCCAACAGCCCGAATAAACAGTTTAATAAGTTAGACGATGGCCGTGAAAGCCTAACGCAATTTATATTGTCATTGTAAGAAACTCGAACTGTTAGAGAATTCCGATTGCCGGTGTCCCCTCTCACCTACCACAGAGGCTCGGCGGAGCTTCTCAAACGAATAAGCCGGAATCCTAGATAACTCCTATATGAAGATGGATCCTCGTAACCTGAGATCATCTTTGAGAGCGTCGGTCACTGAGCGTCCAGATACTCCTGAAAACCAGGAGGATGCTACGACCGTACGACAATTTCTTTATCGACTTTAAAACACTTTCCCAAGGGTGACCTACAACATCTCATAGAATACTAAACTCCATGTGATATCCAGCTTATATGAAATTCATACCTATGTGAAACTCCCATGCACGCAAACTTCCAGTTCATATGTTTGTGTTTCATGGACCATAATATACTCTAAAGTTGTAAATTTTTTAACTTTACCACTCTTATATTCGTCTTTATATATTTTTCACGTAGCTACAGTGCAAATTTTAGAATAATAATTGTATAGGTAAGTATATATTATTATTGTGTTAGTTTTGTTCGGTATATCTGAAATCCCAACTCTAAATTTTATTTCTCTAATTTGTTAATAGAAACTTCTCTTGCTAGTACAGCGAGTCTTCTATATATACGATCCTGCGCCTTGCATTTGCCCTTCTTTCACTGCATCTTTGGCACTCTATTAACAATCTCCATATTTAAATAAATATTATAGATAATATATTTCTGTTTACAGCTAAGTTTTAGACCTTTCCCTTGAGGAAACTGTTGCAGTCTTTGCTTTAATAAAGACAGTTCATATCGTACTTTTGTAATTTCACTGAACATTGATGCTCTACCTACCTCTTACCTATCATATAGGCAACACATATTACAATTGCCAATACCGATCACGGAAACAACGTACAACAGGTATCCACCACGTGCTTCGACGACCGCATAGGCGTGTACACAAACACCTCCTCGTGTTCATGTGCTCCTGTTGAAAATAGCGAAGATGGTTCTCTTAAACCGCGCCAACGACATCGGGACATCGATCCCACGACCCACATGAAACGGAACCGAACAGCAAGCAAGTCCCACGGATTGCTACGATCGTATCCACTTCTTCACGCAGCCTCCTTCCTATCTTCGGCGGAGACTGGACCAAACAGTGGCGGAGTGCTTTGAGAAGGCGTTCTAAATAATAAGTTGTTTAATTAATATATATTTGGTGTACAGAGTAAATTATGCATGCGTTTTTCCAAATTAATATTGAAACAACTAGATAATTTCCTAATAAAACATTAAAAATTTTATATAATTATGGACAACAATTATGCTCATGTCTAAAAAGGAGACGAAAGAAGCTATAATATGAGATAATCGTTATAGTTTATTTTACAGAAGTTTGGTACATAAATAAATAATTGATCAAGTACATAAATAATATTAGTACTGATAGTAATAGGACAGTTCTGCTTATTTCACCATTTTAAATCACATAAGAAATCGCTAAGATTCATTCTGGTCATTTTTGGCACTTTTCTTGTTGTATGCGCAACTGCTTGTCGGAACGTGACGTATAATACGTCATTGGAAAGGAGAGGTGATAGCGAATATGCTGAGATAAAAAACAAACATGGCGACAGTGTCAAAAAGGCATTACATTATATCTCCATTGTTATTAGTCCGATTGGAGTGTGTGATGCATTAATTAAAATGGGAAGGGATAACAAATACATAATATGTATTTACAATTATAATAATACAATTTCACATACAAATATTTGTATATCATATAATATTTATAAACCAAATCTGACATATATTATACATTATTAAATTTCAAACATTTTTGCCATCCGTGTCGCTTCTTTCACCATTTTCTTCGTCATCTTCTATTATTGGAGTAGTACTATTGCAATTATTATTTAATATATTATATTAAGTGGTTGTATTAATTTTATTAAAGGATTCTGATTATCATTACGTAACTCACACCAAATTTTGTTATTTTAAGATTGTTTATACATTTTGGCAATGAGGGGCTACTTTTCTTCCCTTAAAGATTAATTTTCAAAGGGTTTAAATATTTAAAAATTATACCTATACACCAAAAAAGCATTATTCAATTAATTCTAACCAAATTTTACTATTTATAAACTTTTTTTGTAAAATTAGGAATAAGGGGTAGTCTTAAGCCCTAAAAAATAAATTTCGAAGCGTTGATACACTCAGAATTATATTAAGAATATCAAACTATTATTACCTAAATCATTCGAACCAAATTTTATTCTCTTTAAGCTTTTTTTATAAATTTCAGCAATTAGGAATAGTTTTCAGGGTTTGAAATAGTCAACAATTATACTTAGAATATCAGACAATTATTATTTAATTGATCTGAAAAAAAATTTCACTCTTCTTAAGGTTTTTCATAGATTTTTGTAATAAGGGATAGTTTTCACCCTTAAAAAATAAAAAGCGCTCATCGGCACAATATAGATTTAGTAGTAAAGAGTAAGTTAAACTTAATCCCAAATTTTTATGCAAATCGGACTTTCCCGAAAAATTTGCTATGTTTTGTTCTATTTTAGCTTCGTTTCTTGGACGTATCTTATCTTCGCATCTTAAAAGTAACGTTATATCTGTGACTGTATGCAAGTGCTAAAAGGTACGTACTTATTAAAGGAGTTTCGAATTCTGTTAAATTTTCTGTAAATTATTTTGTACTTGCATTTTCTTATCGTTTCCCTTTTGTTTGGACTTTCTTCAATGTTTTGTTATCAAAAGAATGTTGTTGTGTCTGTCAGCTCATTCATATGGTTGCTACATTCCAATTAGAGATCCATTCATCATCATTATTGGTGCTACACCCCTATAAAAGAGCCCCGATCTTTCCAAATCTATTATGCCAGTCAGTTTTATCCATTCTTAACTGTTGCCAGTTTGCTGCGCCTATTTTTCTACCATCCTCATCTACACCATCCCTCCATCTGGGTATTGGCCTACCCCTACTTCTACTTTCCACAGATTGTGACATAAGGATCCTTTTAGGAGGGTTGTTCTGCTGTGATCTTGCCAGATGTCCTGCCCATCGTAGTCTTCTTATTTTTATAAGAGATACTACGTCTTTACCACCAAATATATGTTTATATCTGTGATATATCTCGTAGTTGTACCTTCTTCTCCAAACACCATTTTCACAGATGCCACCGAATATTCTTCTCAGGATCCTCCGTTCAATTATAAGCAGCAGGTTTTCTTGTCCATATGCATCCATATGTCAACACTGGTTGTATAAGGATTTTGTATATGGTTATTTTTGTTTCTTTGGCTTAAGTTTCTGCTTCTCATATGTCTACTCAATCCAAAATAGCATTTGTTTGCTAGGATTATTCTTCGCTTGATTTCTTTAGTCATGACGTTCTCCTTGTTGATCAGGGAGCCTAAGTATGTGAATTTATCCACCACTTCAAAGGTAGAGTTATCAACAGTAAATTGGTGGCCAATGTTTCTGGCTCTATTGTTGGGTGTTGATGCCATTATCTAAGTTTTCTCCTCATTTACTTGCAGGCATATATTTTTTTAAGCATTTGACAAGGTGGTATACATTTCTTCTAGTTTGCGTGTTGTGCGGGCAACTATGTCAATATCATCTGCATATGCCAAAATTTGGGATGATTTATTAACAATGTTTCCTCTGTTGTCTATTTAGGTATCCCTGGCCCCATTTCCAGAGCTATGTTGAAAAGGAGACACGCCAGCGCATCTCTCTGTCACAGCCCAACATGCGTTTCAAATGCCTATGATTGTTCGCCCTGTATTTCGACTTTGCAAACAACTTTACGCATTGTAGCTTTAACCAATCTTATCAGTTTATGGGGATGTGGAATTCATCCATGGCTTCATACAATTTATTTCTTAGGACATTATCATAGGTCGATTTAAAATCTATGAAAAGATGGTATGTGTCGATATTGAGTTTGCCTTAGCACAAAGATCTGGTCTGTTGTTGATCGACCAGGCTTAAAACCACTTCGATATTCGTCAAGAAGCTCCTCTGAATATGCAATCAGGCGACTATATAAAATACTCGAAAATATTTTGTATGCTGTATTAAAGTGGGTTATTCCCCTATATGCTTCTTTTGCTCAAATCCGACTCTCACCTTCACCTAGAGATCCATTATCGCATTTTAATTTAAACATTATTTAAACCACTTCTTTTCTAGGTTCTAGGTTCATGTTTTTTTATTCATCCAGTGGATTCTTCGGTTAATAACTATTTTACAATTTTTTTTTTTTCGTTTTTTCTTTAGGCATTTTTGTGATTTTTATTTATGTATATATATATATTTTTTGAATTTTTACATTTTGAATAATTAAAATGTTTACCTTCATTTCAATCCAGCGTTCCGCCTATGCCTCCTATTCTCCTATTACACACCTTTCACATGGACCATCAATGTCCTTCTACCTGATCAGCAATACAATTGGAAAGTAAAGCCACACTTACAACAATTACTTGGAGATGCAAAAGAAAATAGACGACATGGAAAAAGATTGATCGGCCGTTAGCCGCGATTTGTTGACAGCTGTCAGCCGTCTATCATTTCTGGCAGCGTTACGTCACCGAGCGACTCTACCGATGAGGATATCAGAAAGAAGACTAGGCTCCAGCAACCCCGTGCGAACCGGAAGGGCGCGCGGGGAACGTCGGGATCGGGTCTCGGCGCGTGTGAAGGAGGGCCTGGCGCCATTGCGGACTAGGAGAGCAGGTTCGTAAGGGGAGTTTAGATTCGGCATGTAGTTGAGGGTATGAAAGGGTGAGAAATGTTATGGTTGGATTGAGGTACGTTTAAGCAGAAATTATTTACTCCATTTAAAGGAGGCTACGTTAGATATTATTCTGAAGCTATTTTCTTGTGGCATTTTAAAGTAATTACTATTTATATGGGAATAAGCCACAATTAAATGTTTAAGTACGTTTATTGACGTTTCAATTTCCACTTCGGAAATCGTTCTCAAAATACAAACAGTAAATTAAACAAATTTTATTTTTTTGTTACATAGTGAAAAATTCTTCTAATAATTTAATTTTTTCTGAGTCATTTATATTGACAATTCAGACCTACATTATACATGTTAAAGTAGACGACTTTAAAATAATATTGCCAATATTGTTGAGTTGCGCTCCTGGGACGACTTTATTTATAAGATAGTTCATTCGATTACATGAAATCACCTTTAACTTGAGAATATTCGTCAGAAAAAATCATAACATGTAATTCGTCTTTAGAGAAGACAAACACATGCCATGATGATAGTAAAATTCTCCTGTTAGTGATTCCGTATTAAATTATGAGGGAAAAACCAGGAAAAAAACCATATATGCTATCCCGACATGGTATTACATTTCAACAACATTCAAAACAACAAACACGTTGAGATCTATTTTGTCCAAAACCGAACCTAACAATGAACAAAAAAGGACAAAGAATTGCATTTATAACCTTGTGAATGCCATCAGTTTTATTTAGGTGAATCATCAATTCCATCAAATGTTAGAATAGGTGAACATCAATCTTATGTTAAAAATAGAGAATTTGATAGATCTCAAATATGTAAACACGCATGGGATAATGAACATAGGGCTCAATGGAATTATTCAAATATAGTCCTAAAAGAAACGCATATACACCTATTATAAACAAATTTCGATTCCATTGATTTGCAAACTGTCTTTTTTTGTTTTTTTTTACGATAAAATATTTATTTTGAATATATATATTAAATTGTTAAATTTTTAATATTGAAACTTAAAAAGGTATGATATTTACAGTATTCAAAGTATTTATTTTTTTAATTTTATAACTTTGAATTAAAACTAGGTTTGTTCCAACAAAACAAAAAATCGTCACATAAATTTTTATTATACTGTTTTTCTGCCCAAAAATTAACGAAACATTTTTAAAAAATTTCAAAATTTTTCAACCAAAAATTTAATTTTCTCAGGACTTTTCATCAAACTTTTTAGACAATTTTCCACTTACACTTATACGATGTTTACCGACAAAATAAGGTTTTAAAATAAATATCAAAGCAAGCAAGCAAGCAATTTGATTGAACCCAGCCTATGAGAAATGTTCACCCAGGTAGTACGATCGGGTGTAACAATTCATTGGAGCAAGGTGTGTTAACTCGAGTAAAAACAGGAGTCACCCCACCGTGCTCCAATGCTCTAGACCATCCCTTTCCCCCCTATAGCAATCTGATTCGCTATAGAGGCACAACAATCAGCCAAATGCTCTTCATGTGGAGGTCCTGGGTAATAGAACCCCAACATGGTTTCCTAACCGAATGCAAAAACTCAGAACAGCGCATCTCCGTTATATTCCTGTTATCTTAATATGGCTTATCCGCGAACTAAAATTGCTTACTTGGGCCTCAAGTCTCCGCTCTGAGTCCCGGCTCAGTTCGGCGACTTGGTGCTCAAGTGGGTTGGGCCCTACGTGCCCGGGTTTTTGGGTTTTTGTTAGTTGTTTTGGTGGCCGAAGCCGGTTTTTTGTGTTTTTTGTAATTTTTTTTGTAGGTGACCTGTGGACAAAAAATCATAATTAGTGTATAATCTATATTATAATAAGGAAAATATATAAATATTATACGATACCACAATATAATTGAGCTGCTGGGCCCACTGTGAACGAGGCGATGTGCGATATTCTGGGTGATTTGAGCTACGAACTATCTTCCTTGTGTATGTATTATGAATTTGGAGTTTCTTCTCACTCTGGGCTTTTTTTAGAGTTCTGTCCATCTGGGGGGGTTTTTTGTTTCTCTCTCTGGTTTTAAGTTTTAAGTTTTAAATAAATATCAAAGAATGCATGCATCTCATATTTATACGTCCATGATGCATCTATATTCTTTGTCAGTGAACGAGAGGTAAAGTGAGAAAAGATTCGTCTGCTGACCAGATGTACTTAAGAATACACTCTTTAATGGAAGTAGGTACATTTGTTATATACCTAATAAAATTTTAAAAGCATCTGAAGAACAATAATACTTGAAATAAAAATGTTTGGAATATAAATAGTTTGCAAACAAAAATAGTTATTTTTTCTAAGAAATATGAAATAAGCGAAATGTAGCAATTTATATGTAAGAAATAATTAAATTTAGAAATTTTGGAAATATTTAACGATATACTAATTAAAATTCATCATTATCATCATTCCTATCCGTTCCTATCCATCGCCTTTTTCCTCTAAGTACGTATTCGCATATTTCTCATATCTTCATCAATGTTATCAAGGAATTTTGTTCTAGATCTTCCTCTTCTTCTGGGACTAATGGGTCTATCAAGGACAGTTTTCATAGTTGGGTCTATTTTATGGAATCTAGTTGGGTCATTTTGTTCCATCCACATTACATGCCCTATTCACCTCAAACGTCCTATCTTAATATGTTTTAAGATATCTGATTCCTGATATATTCTGACTCGTTCATCCATTAGGGGAGGTCCAACAAAACTACTCAATATAAAACGGAGAGATATAAATTACACATTTTGCACATTTTTATTTAAGCAATCAAATAAAAGAAGCAAAACACAATTTCTGGGAACAAAAATGTGTCCAAGTTGAAAATTTAATTGGTGGTACTCAGAGTACGGAAGCATCTAGAACTATTACTAATCTAAAGAAAAACACCCATAACTCCTTAAGCAACTTAATTCCTATAGAAAAGTGGAAAAATCACTATAAAAATTTATTTCAAGAGTCTAGATTTTAATATATGGGACAGGAATACGGTATGGAGAGACAAACAAATAGTAACGTTAATACTACTAACAACGAGGTCCGTACTACGTTAATTAAAATGAAAAACGGGCGATATCCTGGATCTGGCAATATAGCTGTAGAGTTACTTAAAGGAGGAGGTCCACTCCTAATCGAACGAATAACTTTTCTAATGAATCAATGCTGCCAACAAATTAAAGTACCATCTGAATGGAAAACCGCTCACTAAGTGTCCATCTTTAAAAAGGGTAATCGAAAAGATCCTAACTGCTATAGAGGATTAAGTGTCCTATCTACTTTCGGGAAATTGTTTGGAAAGATAATAAATGGAAAAATACAAGATGATGTAGGACATCTAATTAACGAAGACCAAAGTAGACTTACGCCTGGTAGATCTTGCACTGATATCTTGATTATACTCCAACAATTAATAGAAAAAAGAATAGCGATTGGTACCGAAGTATATCTAGCCTTCATCGATCTAGAAAATGCATATGATACAGTTCCAAGACTTAAATTGTGGCAGGCTTTACAATAACTCGGCATTAGTCCATACCTTTTTTAGGAATAATCACAGGAAGTATACAGTGATAACACTAGGTACTTACCTAAACATCGGAAATAAACTATCAAAGCCAATAAAAGTAACTAAAGGACTAAGACAAGGATGCAGTATGTCACCCTTATTCAGGAAGTATGCGAATTAATCAGTAAAATTGTAGGATGTCTGAGCTCCTTATGGTGGGATCGCAACATTTCCAAAAGGAACAAAAAAGAATAGGGCAAACCATGGTTTAATCGGTTGTTTGTGATGACTCTGAAGTATGGACAATTCATGCAGACCTGAAGAGAAGATTTTTGACAGTTGAAATGGATTATTTGAGAAGAAGTGCTAGAACAACAAGGCTGGAAAGGAAGACCAACGAATCTATAAGAAATAACATGAATGCTACAGAAACGGTCATTGACAGAATGGAAAGAAAAGGTTTAAAATAGTTTGGACACCTATTAAGAACGCCTGACTGACGTTGGCCCAAAAAATTCCCACATGAAAGCCGCCTGGAAGAAGAAAAAGAGGTAGATAGGATATGGGAGGTATGCTGATCTGAAAACTATCTCCTTCATAACTCCTCCCTCTATAAACTTTATCTTTACTGTCGTTCAGTCTGTGGAACAGAGATTACATCAAGTTTTCTATGTTAAGGTCTTGATTTTGCCTCTTTAGACGGGTCCTGATAGTTTCTTTATCAAGTTTTTCTTGGGGACGCTGGTGAGGACCATCGGGCGCTTGGGCATATTATTTGGAGCAATTGTATTAAAGTTTACTCCTTCTCATAGACTCTCAATAGTCTTCACCACAGTCGTCCATTTTTTTGTATACTTGGTTAAAACAGTTATAACACAGTTCCCCCAGAAGGTCCCTTCGCTAAACGATGTTTTATGTAAATTCAGAAGTTCATTTTGACTTCAGATAGAAGCCTCCAGATTGTTAATGATCAAATTTGCTTGAGCCCGATATAGTTGACTATCAGGATGGTGTCTGTGTGCTACCACTAGAGTGCTTTATTACCTTGTCTGCTTGTTAGAGCACCTTGGTTTCTTAGCAACTCTGTTACGAAGGGAGTGATGGTATTCTCCCAAAGTCTCTTTTTATCGTCGCGTGTTGCTGATTTAGATTTCTTACGATTGGCTATGGTCTATGTTCCAGCAGCCATTTTTGCCTTTTTCTTATCTTCCTTTGTTGAGCTCTAGTGAGGCGTTATTTGAGACTTACTTGTTTATTTTTTAGTTTAAAAATACGAAATTATACTTCACAATTTCGAATTTTCAAATTGTAAAAAATGCATGAAAGAAACGATCATGAAAAATGAGCACCAGTGATGATCTAATGATACTAGCAAAAACCGAGAAAGAATTAAGAACGGTTGTGAAGAAAATCATCGAAGAAGCACAGAAATTCGGATTGGAACTAAATGAAGAGAAAACCAAATATATGATCATGGGAGGGACAGAAGGGACAAAAGAAGACTTTAGTGTGAGGTCAGTAAGTGGTAAAAGCTATAGTTTTAAAAGGATGGACAAATTTGAATACCTGGGTGTAGTTTTCGATGAAAATGGATAAGAGAAATGGGAGCTGGAATGTTATGTAGGTATACATATTTATGTGTTGTAAAAAAAATGCCCTAGGCCTTAAAGGCCTGTTGTGCGTAAAAACAAAAAATAAAAAATAAATTGTAAAAAATAATTATTTGGTGTATGTGCTAAAAAGCAATTCTAGCGTACTATAGTTTATGTTTATGAACGAGAGAGTAATTAGCATAATTTTAGCTGGTACTTCCGACCACTCCATGGGCGTGCTCAAAATTAATTGAAAAATTACTTTGAATAATTGTAAAAAATAAATGCATTATTTCAGTGTTATAAAGTGTTATGTGTATGTAAACAAAAGTGACCTCTTTTATCACACACTATATTAGAACTGACTGGCCTACATTAAAAAGGGTTTTAAAAAATTCACATTTTTTTTAATTTTTAAAAATTACAAAAGAGAAAAAGAATTTTTAAAAACGTCTAAGGTATGTTAAATAGATGAATAAAAATATTAATATAAAACTTACAGCTACTTGTTACAAATCCAAATCAGATTTAGAAGATGAACTTTCAGAACCAAGATTTATAATAACTGGCTCGATCATTTTATCAGTAATATTGTCCAGCTTCCACATTTTTTCCTCTTCTTTAATAGTGTGATTTACTGCCTTTTCGCAGTTTTCAGGTTTTACATTATTTACGGCCTCCAAAAACAACTGTTTAACATCATGAATTTTAAAAGTGGTATTTTTTCTTGAAACTTCACTCTTTATCTGTGCCCATACCAGTTCAATCGGGTTTAATTCACAATGATATGGTGGGGATCTAAGTACTGTCATTCCACGATTTTTGGCAATTTCATCAATTTCGTATTTGTTAAATTTTTCTTTATGAAGTGCACACAACGAATAAAGTTCCTTTCTTAAAGATCCGGGATGGTACGTAGGTAATATTTTTTGAACTCAGCCAATTCTGCAAGTCTTTTTTTAACCACTTGGTTGTGGGCAGTCCTTCTATAAGTCTGGAGTGATAACTTGCATTATCCATTACTATTACACAGTTCTTAGGAAGAAGATCCATCATTTGTTCGAACCATTCTTGAAAGACATCAGCGTCCATGTCTTCATGGTAGTCACTGGTACGAGTTGATTCAAATTTCAACAAAACCGTCTAAACTGCTAATGTGTACTATTATCAGCCTGCGTCCCTTTCCTGATGGTGGGTTTAAACCAGGAGATAAGTTATTTACAAAAGCGTGCCTTTGACTTGTAACAGTTTCATCCTGCCAAAATTTATTTGGTGTATGACCCTCGTTGATCCATGTTTCATTAAGATAAAATATTTTTCTCTTTTGGTTTCTCATTTCCTTTATGGTTCTTAGAAAATGTCTTCTCCATATGACAATATCGCTTCTTTCTAATAAAATAGACTTTCTGGGATTCTTTTTCCAGCGGAAGCCTATTTCTTTTAAAAGTTTCCATAACGTACTTCGACTCATTTCTGGGTAATCCTTATTATCTCGAACTGAGACAAGAACTTTATCCAATGTTGGAAATTCTTGTCTAAAGAAGAATTCATGCACTTTCCGTCGAAGTCTTTCTTTAAAATGATATTCTATTTGAAATTTTAGTTTCCCTGGAGCATTACGTGGCATTTGAAAACTACCGCATTTCTCTTCTTTAATAACTCTGTAAATCGTAGATTTTTCAACACCAAGTGTACTGCTAACTAACTCAACGGTCTCATCAACACTTTCACATAAACGTTTAAAATATTAATGTTTTTTCATTAACTGTTAAAGGACCAATTTTTCGGCGTTTACACGGCACTTCCAAATTTTCCATAACACTAGTATACACAATAAACTGCACCTTGCAACTGAAGTACCTACTTTTAGTGAACTGTTACGAATTTTGAATACGCCACTTGGACCTTCCTACAAAATGGAAAAACCCACTATCACATTTTCTGTGGAATAAGTTTAGAAGGTAATTATCTAGTCAATTACTGTCGTAGATTCCTGTAATTAATGAATTAAATGTTTAATTGTTGAAACCCTTACTTCGTGGAATGCACTCATTTCAGATAAAATAAAACGTTTTATTTTATCTAAAGAATTAAACTTTATTTTGCAAATAGGTAGGTACTTATTAAACTTTTATTGGTTATATATAACCAATAAAATAAACATCTTACATTTCTTGCAAATTCATTAGTACCTGTTAACCTCCATCTCTCCGACACTGGCAACCTTATTTAGGGATTAGTAACCCTCAGAACTATCGTATTCTATTCTGCTCCAACCTTTATACCTGATGGTCATACTCAATTTAAAATTGTTTTCCTATATACTTCTGTAAAACTTGTTGACAAATATCTGTTTTTCATTGAGTCACCCGTATCAACAGTTTAGGGATTTGCATACATAATTTATTGTTTTATTACTCTCTCATACATAAAAATACACTATAACAAGATCAGGAATTGTTTTTTGATCGAAACACCTTACAATTTTTTAAGCTTTATTTCCCGGTGATTGACTTTATTGATTGAATTAATTTTATTTATAGTTTATAAGAAGAGTTTTAATTATATTATTTGTAGATTTGTACATATTTAAATTAAAAACTTGAATGATATTTTTTCTAAGAAGATTCATTTATTAAAAGTTAAAATATTATTATTTTCTTTAAAAAATGTTATAAAACACAAAAATGTAATCCCATTCTACGCCCACGCGGCATCTACATATCTGTTGCATTTGTTGCCCCACTCTTTCATATTTTAGAAGCAATAATAGCGCTGACATGACCGCTCCCTATTGGTACTAAAATCTCAATCCACCCTCTCATTATTTTTCATAACGTACGATCAACCTTTGCCGACACTCAAAAATAACAGTGAAAGATTCTTCTAAGTGTAAATTTAAATTCAAACACAACCTTTACGTAAATATTACTTTACTGATTTAAATTTGAGGATTTAAATTTAACAAATGAAGCATAAATATATTTATGCTTCATTCCTTATAGGACTAGAGTGGGTGGTATTTATTCACGGTTGCCGCCTCCAAAACAAATTACAGCAGAAATCAACCAACAAACGCTCTCGTCTCTGCACCTAGTGAATACTCACCTTTAATAACTTCTGTTCTCCCGATGATCTGATTCGAAATAATTCCAAAGATTTAGTTATTTAATTTTTGTTTATTGGGGATTAAGCTGGGTGGATTTAAATTTAGTACTAAAAAACATGTTTATTTTAACGGTATAGTTTATATCAATCAGCCTATTTACTCTCTCTTTCTATCCAATATGGAGGTATGGAGTATGCTGAGTTAAAACCTAACCTAGAAAATCAAATGTTTGCAATAACAGTCCTTATTGTATTATATGGCCATAAAAATTTAATTTTAACTAGGGTTGTGGTATTAAAATAGTCAATCATTTTAATGAATTTATTGAAAGATATTCGGAATATGCAAATCATGAACAGTTTCCAACAGGAGACCAGAACTAGTGGGGAACGTGGGTATGTCTTCAGAAGTTTTTTCCTATAACCAAGCGCTGCCTAAAATATAAGTATGTAATACTCATACTAATAAACGAAACAATCAACGTGAATTTATGCACAAAAAAATATTCTACTTTTAATCTTTTGCTTGCAGATATTTTTTTAGAAAGTTGTTTATGTTGCGATGTCAAGATAATGAAATATTTAAGTATGTACATAAGTGTTTACACCTATCTATTAATAATTCATTACAATAATAAATATGTATCAAGTTTATTCAATATTTTTAAGAGATTTCTTCTTAGGGGTTTTGTGATTGGTGAATTTTTGGATTTTCTGGATGAAAACATGCACTTGGAGACAAAATCTACTAGATCCTAATAAAATATCGGGTCTATCCTCTACACTGCGTGACATTCCTAGTATCCTGATACGTTATATAAAAATTTTCTGGAAAAAGCTCGAAAACCGAATTCAACATTTGTGGAAACGGCCAGTAATTTTAATAAAATAACTAATAAATTCTTTTTTTCAGTCCCCTCCATCCGAATAAAAATGTATGTATGATTATGTATTTGTATGTATGTATATGAGAAAATGCGGCTGGGGTCGGAGAGAGACGGATATTGATAGTCGAGCCGGACCAGAAGAGGATGGAAGATTTATATAGCAGCAGAAGGATTCAGCCGGAATGAGAGGCAGGGTCGGATTGTGAAATTTGTTGAATTTTGAAGTGAAACTATGTAAGTGCTGTAAAAGAAATAAATAAAATCTATTTTTTTTTCGGGAAAATTTACTTTGTGGACCTTTTATTCTCTTGCTTGGTTTATTTTTATCGTGTGTTTCAGTTATCTACTGCTCTGAAGATTTATAATTCGTAAACACATGAATTTCCACAGTAAACAAAATTTTGAATAGGAATTAATGATTACCTAAAATCAGTTTGACCTTGACATTTCAAAAAAACCCTCAATGAAATGTCAAGGTTCAAAAATCAGAGCAGAAAGGCGACTCAGCTGAACTCAGAAATCGGAACAGAGATATCTCAAAAGCAATTCGTA
This sequence comes from Diabrotica balteata, assembly GCA_918026665.1. Lineage (NCBI taxonomy): Eukaryota > Metazoa > Arthropoda > Insecta > Coleoptera > Chrysomelidae > Diabrotica > Diabrotica balteata. The sequence continues at coordinate 149,094,355 of OU898281.1, read as the reverse complement.
AAGATCAGATGAAGTATAATACTGAGAAAATACAAAATGTGATTGAGCAAAATGGAAATATGAAAATACTCAGAAGAAAGCTTTGTGATGGTAAAAAGAAAATTGTTAAACTAAAAGACAAGGAAGGTAATATAACAACAAATAGAGACAGAATAGTAGAGATAGCAAAAAGCTTCTTTAAAGAAATATACAAAAGCCAGTTAACAGAAGAAGACAAAACACAAATTAGAGAACGCAGATTAATGAACCCAGGATCCGAACTTCTGCCTACCATAACGATAGAAGAAGTGAAACGAACTCTAAAGGAAATGAAAAACAACAAGGCTCCGGGAGATGACCAAATAGTAATAGAAGCTGTTAAAGCAGGAGGCAAGAAACTGCTGGAAGTAGTAACTGAACTATTCAACCTATGTCTAAATGAAGGTATTGTCCCTACAAAATGGAACAATGCAATTACTATCCTAATACACAAAAAGGAGATATATCAGACCTAGAGAATTATAGACCGATAAGTCTGTTGTCACATCTCTACAAATGGTTTACCAAGATCATCACAAAAAGTTTAGAACGAAAATTAGATTTCTATCAGTCTAAGGAGCAAGCTGGGTTTAGGAAAGGTTATGGAACACATGACCACCTACAAGCACTTAAAATACTAATTGAAAAATGTGTTGAATATAATAAACCACTCACGTTGATTTTCATAGACTTCAAGAAAGCTTTTGATACCGTGGAATTACCGGCAGTATTAGGAGCATTAGAACAAAGCCGAGTAGACTATAGATATACAAATTTGATAAAACATATATACCTCAACGCAACAGCATCTGTTAAACTCCATGACTTTACCGATAAATATAGAATTGAGCGAGGAATTAGACAGGGCGACACCATCTCCCCCAACTATTTACTGCAGCTCTGGAATATGCCTTTAAAAAACTAGATTGGGCTAAAAGGGGAAGAAATATTGATGGTGAATACTTAAGCCACTTGCGCTTTGCAGATGATATTGTCAGTATAGCCGATAGTTTAAATGAAACTCACAAAATGATGGAAGAACTAAAACAGGCAATAAAGCAAATAGGCCTGAACATAAACTTTGAAAAAACAAAATACATGACCAATTTAGTTCCAAGTGATGTTATGAGGGTAGATGGGAACGAAGTACATCAGGTCTTTAGCTAGATCTATTTAGGGCATGAAATTAGAATAGGAAAAGACAATCAAACTTGTGAGATCCAGCGTCGCATAACCTTGGGATGGGCAGCATTTGGCAAGATGTGAGATATTCTAAAAGGAACGCTGCCCATTTACTTGAAGAAAAAGGTTTACAACCAATGCATACTGCCACCTACATTTTCTGTAGCCACAACGAGTTCCTGTACCATCTCTCTTGCCATACCTAGATCTTCAGCTATTATAAGTATATCATCGGCGAAACGTAAGTTGTTTAGATATTCTCCATCTATTTTTATTCCCTTTGTCGTCCAATCCAAATTCTTAAAAGCATGTTCTAGCACCGTATTAAAAAGTTTAGGTAACATTGGTTCTCCTTGTCTAACCCCCCGTTCTATTTTGATGCAATTACTGTTAGTATGTAATCTGACAGTGGTTGTTGACTGCAGGTATATTTTGTATAATAATTTAGTATATCTATAGTCTAGCCTGCATTCTTTAAGAGCCTGTAATATTTTGCTTAGCTCAACTGTGTCAAAGGCTTTGTGAAAATCGATAAATATTAGAACTAGAGGTTTATTGTATTCCACTGCTTTCTCTAAAAAGGTTTTTATACTTTGTAGATGGTCATTTGTTCCGTAACTTTTTCGGAATAAATAAATTTTTTCGTAACTTTTTGTTGAATAAATTAAAATGTTATTTACATTTCTTAAGGTTCCTTCTTCATTACGGGAGGGTGGCTATAACTACAGCAAATTGCTCTCTATCTATAGCTGTTCTTAGTATCGAATGTGTGTCCATGAATGTCCACGTGCAGTCTCTTACAGTCTTCAGCCAGGAGCATTTTCTTCTTCCTGGATCTCTTTTTCCTTCTACTTTCCCCTCCATTATGAGTCGTAAAATTTATATTTTTCTCCTCTGTAAATATTTCCTAGATAACTCTTTTCTGTTGTTTACAATATTTAGTAGTTCTCTCTCAGTTTTCATCCTTCTCAACACCTCTTTGTTAGTCACGTGCTCTATCCAAAAAATCTTTAGCATTTTTTTAAAAAAACACACATTTCAAAGGCCTCATACATGTAATTCCGAGAGCCCATGTTTCCACTTCATCATCATCATGAGTGGTGCTACAGCTCTATTTGAGCCTTGACCTTCCCCAGTCTATTTCGCCAGTCGTTTCTGTTCATCGCCAACCGTTGCCAATTTGCCGCGCCGATTTTCCTTGCGTCCTCATCCACACCGTCCCTCCATCTCAGTCGTGGTCTGCCTCTACTCCTATTTCCCACTGGGAGCGATAATAGAGTTCGTCTGGGTGGGTAATTTTCATTTGCTCTTGACACATGTCCAGCCCATCTAAGCCTACCTATTTTTATGAAGGATCTCTACCATTTACTATTTTTTTATACTTCTCGTACAATTCGAAATTATATCGCCTTCTCCAAATACCATTCTCACAGAATGCGCCCATTATTCTTCTTAGTATCTTCCTTTCGAAGACGAGCAGAAGATTTGCGTCTGTTTTGGAGATGGTCCATGTTTCTGACCCATATGTCAGCACTGGTAGGATGAGTGTTCGATATATTATTAGTTTGGTTTTCTGGCTTAAATTTCTGTTTTTTAGCTGCTTGCTTAGTCCAAAATAACAGTTGTTTGCTAGCAGTACCCTCCGTTTAACTTCTTCAGATGTGTTATTATCGTTTGTTATGAGAGAACCCAAATATGTAAACTTATTTACTACCTCAAAATTATATTGGTCTATACTGAAGTTTTGTTCGGCGTTTCTAGCTCTATCTCTGTTATTTGAAATAGATGCTAACATTTTGGTTTTTTCCTCGTTTATTTTAAGGCCCATATTTTGTGCGGCTATCAAGAAGGTGGAAGTCATCTCTTTAAGTCCTCGTGTAGTACGTGCAATCAAATCCAGATCGTCAGCGTAAGCCATAATCTGCGTTGATTTATTAAAGATTGTTCCCCTATTGTGTAACTCGGCATCTCTTATAGTCTTTTCTAACGCTATATTAAAGAAAAGGCACGCCAGCGCGTCTCCCTGCCGTAACCCTGCATATGTTTCAAACGCTTGTGACATATCGCCTTGTATTTGCACTCTGCAGATCACTTTACTCATAGTTGTTTTTACGAGCCTTATTAATTTATGGGGAATGTTAAGCTCATTCATGGCTTCGTATAATTTACCTCTTAGGACGCTATCATACGCTGACTTAAAGTCCACAAAGAGATGGAACGTGTCAATATTAAATTCATTGGTTTTTTCTAAGATTTGACGTAGCACAAAAATCTGGTCAATTGTTGACCTACCTGGCCTAAAACCGCTTTGATACTCACCAAGGATTTCTTCCACGTACGTACTTAAACGGCTGTACAGTGTTTTGGAGAATATTTTGTACATTGTATTCAGAAGAGTTATACCCAGGGCCGGATTAAGGCACGGGCCAACTGGGCCGCGGCCCAGGGCGGCAAAATTTTGGGGCGGCGGATTTGAGAAAAAAAAAGTGTAATTATTTTTGATTGATTATAAAGCTTTATTATCGATTATCAAGACCAGTGAACCTGAGCATTAAATATTAAAAAACTATTTTATTGTTTATTATTTATTTATAACGCGACACTCTGCGCGGTGTAATGTGTCGCAGTACACTACGCTACGCCACTCTATCCAAGTGAGTCGAAGGGGCGAGGCGGCAGTCTGTATCGTACGCTACGCACGGGAAATTTAGTTGTGGGATCGTAGTAGTTGCTAGCATTGGCTGATGGCAGGCGTCTTGTCGCCTTGCCGCTTCCCTCCCCCCACCAACTCCATCACCGCCACGCGCCATTGTCATTCGGTTGTCTGGTCTCAACTCCACGTACTGCAGTCTGTCTAACTGTTTAGGTTTAACGTTTTTGTAATTTGTTTTGAGCGGAGTAACATTTTGAAATTGTAACTTGTGAGGTAAGAAATATTTATTTGTTTATAGTAATGGTAATGTAAGTTAATATAGATCTTACATCTAAAGGTTCAGATAAGTTTATGCAGCAGCAGTTAGCACTGGTGTAAGGAGTAGTGAGACGGTGAGAGCTGTGCTGTGTAGGCCGTAAGGCCGTAAGTTGTCAAATTTTGTGGCTATTTAATTTTGCATATTTCGCCATTTTACTTTGTGGTAGTAAGAGAAGCAATGTAATTCGGCATGTTGCCATACGTATAGGTTTCACAATGAGTTGAATAAGTAATGGAAGGAAATTCGCTTCCCTCATTTTTTCGCTTCATTTTTCCTGTCGTATCGTACTACAGTTTTGAATTATACAGATATTCTTTTTTTTACAGTCAGACCTTTACTTCCGATGTCATTGATGCTATAACAAGCAGCTGTACAAATGGATGGACGCAAACGGCTCAGTGGGTGGCAATACAAAAAAGTAGCCGAAGAGAAGAAAAAAAAATTGACAGAAGTTGTAAATAAAACTGCGAAGCTTGATACATTTTTTACAAGAAGTAACCTACCAGTGCCACCAGAACCAGTGCTTTTAGAAAGTGTCAAAGAATTTTGTGAAGTAGAACTAGAAGTATGTTCCATATTAACGCCTTCAGCTTCAACAGCTTCAGCATCAGTGCCTTCAGCTTTAACATCAACCCCTCCAGCTTCAGCATTAGCCCCTTCAGCTTCAACATCAACCCCTTTAGCTTCAGCATCAGCCCCTCCGGTTTCAACATCAACCCCTTCAGCTTCAGCATCAACCCCTTCAGCTTCACCCTCAACCCCTTCAGCATCAGCACCTTCAGCTTCGTCATGTGTTGATACTGACAAGATCAAACCAGCTATATCCGAATTAACTTTTGTTGTTGACGAGATTGAAGATCAATTAACAGTCTCTGAACCTGACTCTTCTGTCCATTTGAAACCAAATTATGATCCTGCTTTATGGATAGTGAATGAAGAGACGCGGGAATATTTTGTTAAAAATGGATGGAATCAAAATAAAGATTGCGATTTTAAAAAATCTGAAAGGCAATATCCAGACAGGAAAAGAGTGTTGGCTAAATGGCTATTCGACAGAAAACTTGCAAATGGCGAAATTGTAAATAGAGATTTCTTGATTTACTCACCAAGTTTAGGCTCTTTGTTCTGTGGTCCATGCAAATTGTTTAGTTCGACCTCTACTCAGTTTACTGAAAATGGGTTCAGTGATTGGAAACATGCATCAGCGAGAATAAAAGAGCATGAAAACTCGCACGTTCACTACAATAGTGTAATAGTATACAAACAAAGAGCAGAAGCAGCCGGGAGGATCGATAAGCTTCTACAAAACCAAGTGGAAGAAGAAATAAGGTATTGGAAGGCAGTTCTCCAGAGAGTGGTGGCCGTAATAAAAAAACTTGCCTCGCGTGGTCTTGCCTTTAGGGGGACTGACGAAAAATTTGGTTCTTTTTCAAATGGCAACTATATGATGTGCTTGGAGCTGATTGCCGAATTTGATCCATTTTTGAAAGCACACATTGAAAAATATGGGAAAGCGGGTAAAGGCAATCAGTCATACCTATCATCAACCATTTGTGAAGAACTCATCGAAATAATGGCAAAAACCGTTATTGATACAATTTTGAATGATGCTAAGAAAAGCAAGTACTATTCTATAATAGTAGATTCCACCCCTGATGTAACACACATTGATCAATTGTCTTTCATATTAAGGTATGTGAATGAATTGGGAATCCCTGAAGAACATTTTGTTGAATTTATGAAAAATCAAGGTCATACAGGTGAAGAACTAGTGAACTCAGTGCTTTCTTTCCTACAGTCGAAAGGATTGGACATACAAAACTGTAGGGGACAGTCCTATGACAACGCGTCAAATATGTCAGGAATGTACTCGGGGTTGCAGGCAAGACTTAAAGAAAAGAATCCCTTGATATTTTATGTGCCTTGTTCAGCGCATTCACTAAATTTAGTGGGATCAAGCGCAGCAGAATGCTGTTCTCTTGCAAAACATTTCTTTGATCTCTTGCAAGGATTGTACAATTTTTTCTCGTCTTCTACGCACAGGTGGAATCTTCTTCTGTCAAATTTCACGGCCACAGGAAAGGACAAGAACACGTCGTTGAAGTCTCTCAGTGTTACAAGATGGTCTGCAAGGGAAGAAGCTTGCAAAAGCCTTAATAAAGACTACAAACCCATGGTCAAGACGCTGATAAACATGACTTCAAGCAATCATGAAAACAAACAGACACAATCCAAAGCCAAAGGGTTGTTGCGAAAACTAATGTCTCTAGAAACATGTTTCATGGCAGCCCTTTGGGGAGATGTACTTCAAAAATTTAATTCAGTCAGTGAAAAGATCCAGGCTGAAAATATGACCGTGGACAGCGTTGTAATCCTGTACAACTCACTCACAGAGTATGTGATGAACATGAAAGACATGTTTACCCACTATAAGAAAGAGGGCGAAAAAAAACTGCAAATTGCGCAAGGTGAAATGAGACAGAACGATGAGCCAGAACTTCCACAAGAGACGCAGCCGCAGGTGCAGCAAGATTTTGATCGCCCAAAAAGAAAGGCGAAAAGAAAGAGGTTCTTTGATGAATCTTCAGAAGAAGATGAAGAAAGAACTTATGATGAGGATGATGACATTAGGGGAAATTGTCTTCAACAAAGTTATGACATCATCGTGGAAACACTTCAGTTTCAGTTAGACAAAAGGATCTCTGTGTACACAGACTTCGTTGCAAAGTTTTCATTTCTAACAAAATTAAAGACTCTAACTACCGAAGAAATTACTGCTAACGCGACGTCTTTGCAGAAAATCTATATTGAAGACATTGAAGAGTCAGAGTTTATATGCGAGTGCATCCATCTGAAAGGACTTCTGATCCGAGGAAACTACAAAGAAGCCGAAAAAGACTTTTCACTATCAAACTTGTACAGATTTTTGATAGAAAAAAATCTACAGGACTTGTTTCCCAACGTGGCTATTGGTTTGAAAATGTTTTTGACAACTCCTGCTACAAACTGTTCTGCTGAGAGATCGTTTTCGACCTTGAAAAGAGTAAAAAACTATCTGCGTTCAACAGTGACTCAAGAACGACTCGTCAGCCTGGCTGTTTTAGCCATAGAACATGAACTGACAACAAAACTCGATTTCAGTGCAGTTGTTGATGATTTTTCCAATGCACGTGCAAGAAAGAAGAAGTTTTAAGTTATATTTACTTTAACAAAGCTAATTTAGTGAGTAAGTTATTTGTTTGGATATGTGATTTGTATGCTCTGAACAGTTATATTTCGATGTTGTATATATTTGTTATTATCCTATATTCAATACAGAAATTATCATTTATTTTGCAGTCTTACTCTGTACACCTTTTACTAATTTTAGCCCCTTCCTAACTGTCCTGTTTTTGCCCATAAATCGACAGCAATGACCGATTATGGCTCAAAGCCTGCGGGCACATTCACAGGTGAGCCGTCGCCGAGTAACGAAGCCGAATTTTCACTTCACTCCAAATCAATCATTCTCAGCCAAAATAGTCATAAAACTATAAAAGAATTGTTGAGTTTGGGAATTACGAGCTGCATGATGTTTCACAAAATAATATCAACAACGATTTTATTTACTATTATTGTAATCTTAAGTAATGGAATATCACGGTTGTAGAAAATGGTTTCGTAATTAACGGAGTTTTGTCAAATAGTTTATTTTAATTAATAAAACGCAATTTTAGGACATAGTTTCTTGTTTTCATCATGAGAGGTACTAAAACCATTACAATATCAAGAGACAGTTGAGCGCTGGAAAATGTCCCAAAATGCGTTATTTTGCCTCTAAATTTCAATTTTTTTCGGGGGGGGGGCCCGGACCCCCCCCCCCCCGGTGTTGCACCCCCGCTAGGGCGGCAGGCAGACCTCTGGCCCATGGGCGGCAAAAGTGTTAATCCGGCACTGGTTATACCCCTATAATTTTTACATTCCAACAAATCTCCCTTTTTGTGTAGTGGACATATGATTCCAGTGCACCATTCCTCTGGCATTTGTTCTTCTTCCCAGACTTTGACTATTATGTTGTGAATTTGGTGCATAATGCTGTTACCTCCATGTTTGATGAGCTCTGCGGGGATACAATCCACTCCTGGGGACTTGCTATTTTTGAGTCGTGTGATTGCGTCTTTCACTTCAAATATTGAAGGAGGTTCTACATGAGTGTTATTTCTTGGTCTTTGGGGTGACGCATCATTTTCCACTTCGGTACCAAGTAGTTCTTTGAAGTGCTCAACCCATCTGCTTTGTACTGCGTCAGCGGTACTGACTATATGACCATTTTTGTCTCTACACATCGTCAGCCGTGGTTTAAATTCTTTTCTTGTCTTATTTAGGATATTATAGAACTTTCTAGTTTCATTTTGCCCCTTTAATGATTGAAGCTCTTGCATAATCTGGTTTTCGAAGGTCCGCTTTTTCCTTCGATGTATGCGTTTTTCCTCCTTCCTAAGATCTTTGTACATTTGCTCCTTATCCCGTGTTCTTCTTTGTTGCATAAGTTTATATGCATAATTTTTTCTTTTAGTGATATCCTTCACATTCATCGTCGAACCAACTGTTGCGTGGAGTGGATTCTTCTGGTCCTAGGACGTTGTTTGCCGCTTCCTTAATTGTTCTTCTACATGTATATCAATAATGAATAAATGAATGTTTTTACAAATTGATATCGAATATCCAACAATAAGATAGAGTTTATTATCAATGTTTAATACATTCCTTAAAGTTTACACTTACATTGAGTTATTACATTTAAATTACTTTCCTTTGGTTTAATAGTCTTGTACACTTGATTTTACTGTCACAGAGTATGTGGGTTCAAATGTTTTTTGTTTATGTTTAAGACCCTGTAATGTTATACCCTATTAAAAATAGTTTAGAACCATATTTATTTAAATTCAAACATCTAACAATGAAATATAGAAAATTGAACTTTCATAAAGTCGTCTAGTAACCTCTTCGGACCTATACTCCCCTGGTACTCGAAGCGTACAAGTCCTCCTCAAAACATTTGTTAGGACTGCCTTTCGGGGACCTGCTGCCATTTTCTGTCAAAATTTTTGGACCGTTGGACATTTTCCCTATGTCGTCCTTGGCGGGGAGAAATTGAAATTCTGTCTTTACTAGTATAGGGACCGCATCTGTAGCAAGAGGTGTGTAATATCGAGTTGTGCGACCATAAACTCCGGTGACTTTACTCTAATCGATTGCAGTCGGTCATAATTTTACAGCGTTGTCAGTTGTTCAGAAAAATACAAGCAAACTATTTAATAAACTACACGATACTTAAAACTACATAAACAACAGAAGTAAATTGTAACAATTAGAAGAAAAACTATAGATATAGACGGAAAAGTATTAATAAACTGTCGTGGGGATATTTATTAATGCTAGAGCAGTTTTCTTCTGAATTAAAAAAGTATTATGTGGACGGAATATTAACAATAACCTGAAAATAATTTATATCTTTTCATCAGTTAAAAGGTGGACACTCACTATGTCGCTATTAAATAAATTTCAAGCTTTCGAAATGTGGGTACTGTGTATATAAGTATTTAACATCCAAAGTATGAGGCTAGATGCTTTTAGGATAGATGCTTTTCATCATCATCATTCATGCTTTTAAAGCGAATGTGGGGAAATAAGAGTTTTATATAGCGGGATTTGGCAACACCGCGTGTAAACAGAAGCAAAACAAAATCATGACTAGGGATCGGTAGTCGCCTCCAATGATATTATAGAGTTAAAGGCAACTTTGATCTTTTATTTGTTTATTTATACAAGCTTACCAGTACAAACGGTACTTAGTAACATTTTTAGTAAGGTTGGTTAAGTAATTTTAAGCAGGAGACTAGAAGTTCCGGGAGGTATGAGTACTTACTAAAAGTGCTCCTACAGAGTTTCTATAGTTTAATTAACGTGTTTATGCTTATCCTTAGCAGAAACAGATATTAATTAAATCGAAAATGGCGAACGATTAAATAAAAAAACTGTTTTTTTTTTGGCATAGGCATTTGCCATTCAGCCAATCACAACTTTTTTAGTTTCTTCCCAAAGAAAAGAAAATAAAATAATTATCACAATGCATATTTGGTTGTCAGTAAAGGAACTCGTAAAGGAAGTCGTTCATTTTCCCCAAAATTTGTATGCACTTATCTTATGTTTTGGAAGATGAATACATAAGAAAATCATCAACCTATTGTAGATATGTATCTATTCATTGACTTAATAAATATGAGTAGGGTCATTCCAAAGTGAGTCTTATCCATTTTTTATAAAAATTAAGTTGGCACTGAATATCTCTGTAACATTGATTTGGACATACTATTATAACAAAATACTGTTGCAAATCGCTTCTTGTTCTATATAAAATAAATCTAAATATTGCGAATCTTTCCAAAATGCGCCTTGTCCACGAGCAGTGTCATCTCAAAGCGAACCTTATCCTTTCAGCCAATGGCTGCCTCCGATTTTTAGCCACGTGATCGTTTTGACGTTTTAACTTGCATGATTAGGTTAGGTTATTTTACTGTTTACTATTGAAAGAGTGTAATGCTTTATACTTAATTAGTGAAGTAAAACCTAATTATTGTTCTTAGCGACAAAGTAAGTGTTTAATATTTTAAACTATTATGGAACAAGCACCTAAAGAAGTACTAAAAGGTTGTGGCAGAAAGAAGGTTTCTAATCCAAAACTGTGGGCAAAAACGCTTAAAAAAAATAACAGGTAAATATTATGTTTTATTAGTTTACTGTCAAATCTGTGCTATAAATAACTAGTAATTCGATAAAACTGTTCATTCAAGTATTATTTTTTCTGTATTGCTTATATCAATCGTTTGTTTCAGATATGCGGCAAAGCAGCCTCCAATTTATCCAACATGTGGCCATTCAGGTAAAACTTTTCGATGTAAATCACTTAAAATGACTGATCTACAATCATTTCATGCCGCTTTTTATTCTTCAACAAACAAACAAATTCAAGATGCATTTCTCCTAAAATATATTGACATTAAAAAACCGAAACGTAACAGAGCCAAGAAACTCAATTCTTCAAGAAAAACAATTGCTATGAAGTACTTTGTCAAAGTTCATAATACAGATAAGTTTCAGATCCAAGTATGTCAAAAAGCATTTGTAAATATTTTACATGTAACGAAAAGCAGAATTCAAAGAGTAGCAAATCGTTACGTTAAAAGCGGTCAAATGCCTATCGAAAGAAAGGGTGGTGCTAGGAGAGGAAAACATACTGAAAAAAGAAGATTCGTGAAACAGTTTATAGAAAATTTAAAATGTATTGAAAGTCACTATTGTAGAGGCAAAAGTACTAGACAGTACTTGCCATGTGAACTTTCCATTAAAAAATTAATGGAAATGTATAACAATAGTTGCCCTGAAAATTTAAAAGTTAAACGAAGTTTTTTCAGAAAAATTTTCTGTGAAGATTATAATATTGGCTTTGGCACTCCAGTTACTAATGCCTGCTCTCGATGCATTGAGCTAACAGAAAGAATAAAAAACGAAAAGGATAAAACTATACTAAATAATCTTATGATCGATAAAAAGATTACATAAGCTTCGTAGCGCAAAATTTTTTCATTTTTTGCGTGAAGAACGTGATGAAATGTTGACATTTTCATACGACTGTCAGAAAAACTTAGTTAACCCGAAAATTCCAGATCAAATAGCGTATTACAGCAGACAGCTTTACACGTACAATTTTTCTGTTGTTATTGGACCTTCGCATAATTCCCTAACAAACGTAAACGTCGTTACTTTTACCTGGATGGAACATGAATATCAGAAGAGTTCTAACGAAATTGCGTCTGCCGTATTTCATATTCTTTCTTCCACTGATTTAAACAACATTTCAAAATTACGACTGTGCGCCGATGGTTGTGGGGGACAAAATCGAAATTCTGTTATGACTGGAATGTTAATGTACTTTTTAGGAAAAGTGTCTCCTCCCTCTTTAAAAACAATTGAAATGATTTTTCCCGTAAGAGGACACTCTTTTCTTCCCTGCGATAGAGTATTTGGCAGAATCGAAAGGAAATTAAAAAAATGCCTGTTATAACCAACCCAGACACCTACATACAAATTTTCAAAGAAAGCGCAACAGTCCATAAATTGGAAAATTGCCATGTAAGAGACTGGAGACGATCTGCAAAGGAATGTCTTAAAGGTGTGCAATCTTGGCATTTTAAAATATCCCACTGTAAGCGAATCATTGTAGAAAAAAAGAATAAAGGAAATGTTACAGTAAGAGGAGAAGAATATTACAGTAGTGACCTCTGTCAATCACTGTCTCTCTGGAAACGTGGAAAACATATTTCGAAAATGGTACTGTATGATTTGCCAAAGGGGGTTCAAGTTAAAAATGCCAAAATTAAAGATATTGATATTTTAATAAAAAGTCACTTTGGTTCGGAATGGAAAAACAATCCTGAGTGTTCATTTTTTAAAAACTTTATGGAAGAAGTTAATGTTGCTCCAAATAACATCACTGAGCCTAACACCGAGGAAGAAAAAATAGAGATTACTGCGAAAGTTATTTTCCAGAACCTGCTGAATTAAGAGTTTAATAACTAAAAAATGTGTTTAGTGTTTTTGTTTTTTAGCTTATGTGACCGTAACATTATTGCTATTTTAGCCAAAATCTGTTTTAGTTATACGATTATTGTTTTGAATAAAAATATTCGTTCACACTACTTCCTTTGTCTACATTATTGTTATTCCAAAAAGCGTCTTATCCACTGCGTTGTTCCAAAGTGCGTCTTATCCAAATTATATTTAGTGTTTTTGAGCTAATTAAGCAAAAACGATTTGAAAAATCTTAACGTATACTAATGTTATGAATATTATTAATGAACACTAAAAAGTTTCATACAAAAAGAACCATTTGATAATAAAAAAATCGTTTTTTCTAATTCTTCAACATTTTTCTCGAAGGGATAAGATTCACTTTGGAATGACCCTACTCATATATTTTTATTCAAACGTCAAATAATGATGACATTACTTATCTAACTTGATCTTGTCAAAGTTTGATGCCTCCGTAAATTGAACATTTTTATTTATAGTAATATTAAAAGTACAATTAGTTAATAAGGCATTTTCAAAATTGAAACCGTGCAAAAATGTTCCCGACTCTTGATACGCATTGGTAGAATTCTAATTGTTGATTATACTGATGGTTGAGATTGAGAACAACTTTCAGCAATCATTCCCGATGTTGGCGGCTTGCGAACAACAACAAGCTGTCTTTAATAATTGCAAACAACTGTCAAACAACTGAAACCAGGGATACGCAAATTCCACCGACGACTTATTATTATTTTAATTTCTAACATCTAGACGACTTTGAGAGTTATCACAGCTTATTTCGAGTAAAAATAGCGTATGAAATTGTACTATTTATAGTTGAAAATTGCTACGTTTGAAGAACAAATAGTATACTTTATTCGGCAAAGAAGAAAGAAGCGACTTTTCTTGACTTGCCCTCTATTACGCGCCTCATTTCGTACGGCGCGTAATATTGGGCGCGTCAAGAAAAGTCATGCTTCTCCGCGTCATAAAGTAATATACTATTTTATAATTTTAATGTTCAAAATTGTGATTTTATTAATTTTCCCTAATTTGCGATGTTTTCTTATACACGTTTTCCAAAACTACTGATGAGACGGCAAATTTCAGGCGTGTTTCACTCAATAAAGTAGTCGTCAAACTCGGTCCCTAGCTAAATAAATTAGCTACATAAATTTGCTATCACAACACTTTCTTCCCCCACTCTTTTTTATGATTATAGGTACCATACCGACTTTTATATGGACAATGTATGAGTTGTGTGTTGTGTTATTTTTATTGTAGATTGTAGTGTAGTTAGTACAGTCAGTAGCCATTAATCCAAAGTGAACAAGAACGAGAAGAAGGCGTAGGGCGTAGTCAGTCGTGTCCGTGTCACACACAGCTTGTTCAGACGGCACGGCACGCACACACACGATTTGTGTCACGTTGCGCGAGAGCGAAATATTCCTCATTTTTGCCAGGAGAGCAGAAATTAAAATTGGTTTTGTTGCCATGAACAATCTCAATATTAAATTTATTTCAAAGAGACATTATCCATTCTGATAATAGAATGTTTGTTGATAGTTTAAATACGAATAGGTATGTAGTTTTATAAACAACTATACATCAATGGTAAGATTAAATTAAAAATAAAATATGCATTTGTATATACCTATATTATGATTTCTATTATTAAATAAAGAATATATAAGGTATTTAGATAAGAATATATGAATTTTCCGATATAGTTAGTTTTATGTTCATACATCTATACATCATACAATTACTTGAGCCGAAAACAACAAGTATTAGATCTCGTAGAGATATTGCAAACGTTGGATAAAAAAATGCCACCTTTTTTTATCCAACCCGGTATTCAATTTGACCTGCTGACGAAAAAACTTCATTCACCATCTCTATTGTAATGGTGCACCGATATTTACAACGACTTGAGTCTGTGTGTTAAATACAGCAAGTATTATAGATGTAAAATTTGTTGTACCTGTCCTGCATAGAAAAATCAAAGGCTGGAACCACTACAGTAAAAAGTAAGTCAGCGCGCAAGGTGAAGAAGACCCACCTTATTTTTTTTATTTAGACTTTGTCATGTTCTTGTCTGTTTGAACCTTTTATATATTAGGAGCTCATAAGATTAATATGGTTGTTAGATATCTAACTGACTAGCATTATTGTATTTTCAAATAAATGAAAAATTTAATGTAAATGAAATAAAGTCAATAAATATGTGATGTGATTTAGTATTGCTGATCTTTTGTAATTGTAAAAATGTGAATAGAAAATGCGGAACCCTGGCCGTTAAAAAGTAATTTAATTGACTTTAGATGTTCAGGTTTTAACCCTTTCTGATTGTAAAATTTCGTATTATTGAGCCTTATTTCAAAATCCACAAGGAAAAAATTCCTGTAGCTGGCTGTATACCACGTATCACAAAAAAGAAGAAATACATGGAAATATTCAGAGGAGTCCTATGTTCAACAATGGACATTATTAAAATGCCAACATTACTAAATATTCTTATTGTTCTATAATTAGTACTTTTTGAACATCCCTTCATTTGGAATTTGTCTCGCTTCTATAATTCTCCTAAAAAACTTGTTAAGGCTTTTTTAGCAATCAAAACAGACTGCGGTTTGAAATGGGCGTATCACTTACTTTTCCTCACTGCTTACGCCAGCCGACGACGGGTACAGCTGTTTTCGCAGTGGCGCCGGCCGGCGGGTGGCTTAATGACAACAATACATACCCTTTTTGTTTGATTATCGTATATGTTTTAAAAATAATTATCACATTTTTAATTTATATGTCTTAGCTAAATATAGTATTGAATATAAATTTGTGAAACGTGACTACAAAAAACATTATAGTGTTTATTTATAATAAATTTAAAATAACATAAAATACAATTTGTTGTCACAAACAAATAAACAATTTCGCAGTTATAGCTTGAAATTGATTTCAAATCAAACTATCTGACCGTACGTTCATGAGATTTGACGTCACGCAGCCGGTAACGGTGAAACTAAATGCCAATGATGAGTAACACGTTTCACTATTAGATTTCAGTATTTTTTAGCAATTTTCTTCAAAGTTTGAACACGCTTTTCTCGATTATTACTGGACATAAAAAGGTGAAAAAAAACCAACGATTGCAGAAAAAAAAACTCTTTCAAGTGATGGGCGTAAAAAGTTTGGTTATAATAGAACGTTAAACTGTATAATCCGATATTTCAAAAGATTTGTCAAAAAAATTAAAAAAAGTAAAACCATCAGTTTAAAGGCAACATAATTTTGAATAACGTGTCCAAATTTCGAGATATTTTGTCGGTAAATAACAGAGAAAACACTGTATCTAGATTTTGGTGTACCGATAAAACAGCCTTAAGCCAACTTGTTATTGTTTATCCCAACACTAACCATAATCGTTCAGATATATCATCTGATCCAACTAATTTGCCTTTTTTTAGTTTTTCTAAGTGCAACTTTCTCGTGAAAACATTTCTGATACTATCTCCGTTGGCTCCACTGGTTTTCTTTAGTCAAACCTTCCCTTATTAAACTATTTTTATTCTTATTAATAATGACTAAATTCTGTATTAACTGTTACCTAGACTGTATTCTATCATCACATGTGATATTTCTTACTAAATAGATATTAATATACTTAGTATGTACCTAAAAATCATAAATGTAATATTATTTTCTATATTTATTTGCTATTCCTCTGATAAATATGTTATTACACCATTTTATAAAATATCTATTTTTTTACCCACCTTTTTTGGAATTAAGCAGGAAAATAAACAAAAAACCAATATCGAACACAAAATGCTTTGACAGTACCTACATTAGAGGAAGAATTTTTTGATCTAATAACACCACCATCTGTAATACCACGGGAAATTACAATACATTTTACAAATAACGAAAAGGAATTTTTATTAGAACCATTTAATATTACAGAATTAGAGTATCCACTCAAAAACAGAAATAATTCAAGTCCAGGATTGGATAATATTAAATACCCTATGATTCAGTTTCTTCCAAAAATTGCTAAACTAATTTTATTGGATATATTCAATGACATAATTATCAATAATTCACTTTTACATGAATTTAAAGATGTAATTATTATTCCTATTCTTAAACCAGGTTAAAATCCCAATTTATCCCTTGTCATACAGACCCATTTCCCTGATTGTTTACTTGTTTACTAAAAACATTAGATCCAATGATCAAACATAGACTGAAATGGTGGTTAGATAAGAAGAAATTACTTCCAGATCTTCAATTTGGATACAAAAAAGGATGTAGTACTATAGATGCTCTTGCTACATTAGTAACGAACATTCAGGATACATTTTCGAATAATACATACCATATGTTTGAACATAGAAGGTGCTTATAATAACGTTTGTCTTTACATCCTTATGGAGAAATGATTTTAAATTTTCATATACCAGCTGCATTAGTGAAAACCATTCTCAACTTTTACACTTGCAGAAAAAATTATTTGAGATCAAATAACAATAAACTTATAGGTCCTCGATATAACAAACTAGGACTTCCACAAGAGTCAGTTTTAAGCCCTTTATTATTTAATCTATATACATCTGATTTGCACAATGTCTTCATATTAAATAACAATTTTAATATAATAGGTATCTACCTATAATATAAATATGAGCTTATACAACATTATGTACATAAATATAATTTGGTATAACCAAAATATAAAAATCTACATATTTATTTTACGAAA